>CAWUFW010012378.1:0-546323 GCA_963921515.1 Calotriton arnoldi | reverse complement strand
TGGTAGGCATCCAGCCCCCCTGGCTAAGGGTGGTAGTAGTGGTAGGCATCCAGCCCCCTGGCTAAGGGTGGTAGTAGTGGTAGGCATCCAGCCCCCTGGCTAAGGGTGGTAGTAGTGGTGGGCATCCAGCCCCCCTGGCTAAGGGTGGTAGTAGTGGTAGGCATCCAGCCCCCCTGGCTAAGGGTGGTAGTAGTGGTAGGCATCCTGCCCCCCTGGGTGAGGGTGCGTAGTAGTGGTAGGCATCCAGCCCCCTGGCTAAGGGTGGTAGTAGTGGTAGGCATCCTGCCCCCTGGGTGAGGGTGGTAGTAGTGGTAGGCATCCAGCCCCCTGGGTGAGGGTGGTAGTAGTGGTAGGCATCCAGCCCCCTGGCTAAGGGTGGTAGTAGTGGTAGGCATCCAGCCCCCTGGCTAAGGGTGGTAGTAGTGGTGGGCATCCAGCCCCCTGGCTAAGGGTGGTAGTAGTGGTAGGCATCCAGCCCCCTGGCTAAGGGTGGTAGTAGTGGTAGGCATCCAGCCCCCCTGGCTGAGGGTGGTAGTAGTGGTAGGCATCCTGCCCCCCTGGGTGAGGGTGGTAGTAGTGGTAAGCATCCAGCCCCCCTGGCTAAGGGTGGTAGTAGTGGTAGGCATCCAGCCCCCTGGCTAAGGGTGGTAGTAGTGGTAGGCATCCAGCCCCCTGGCTAAGGGTGGTAGTAGTGGTAGGCATCCAGCCCCCCTGGCTAAGGGTGGTAGTAGTGGTAGGCATCCAGCCCCCTGGCTAAGGGTGGTAGTAGTGGTAGGCATCCAGCCCCCTGGCTAAGGGTGGTAGTAGTGGTAGGCATCCAGCCCCCTGGCTAAGGGTGGTAGTAGTGGTAGGCATCCAGCCCCCTGGCTAAGGGTGGTAGTAGTGGTAGGCATCCTGCCCCCTGGGTGAGGGTGGTAGTAGTGGTAGGCATCCAGCCCCTGGCTAAGGGTGGTAGTAGTGGTAGGCATCCAGCCCCCTGGCTAAGGGTGGTGGTGAGGCATCCAGCCCCCTGGCTGGGTGAGTGGTGGTGGTAGGCATCCAGCCCCCTGGGTGAGGGTGGTAGTAGTGGTAGGCATCCAGCCCCCCTGGCTAAGGCTGGTAGTAGTGGTAGGCATCCAGCCCCCCTGGGTAGGGGTGGTGGTGCGCATCCAGGCCCCTGTGTGCATATGTGGCATTGGTGATGGGCATCCCGCCCCTATGGTGCTGCTGTTGCTGGTGTAAGTATATTCAGCATCCCCGTGTGTGTGTGTGATGTGTCGTGTACGTGTTGTATGTGTTTTGTGGTTGGTGTCTGGCTTACCTTCTGCGCCGTACGCGTCCGTGCCTGTTCCGGTAGTAAATGTAGAATATTGGTATGATCGGGACGAAGGATTCATGGTTGGTTCGTGTCGTTCGTCCTTCTCGTTGCTTGGCGTCGTCCTCGTCGCTTCGCCTCGTCCTCGTCGCTTCGCGTCGTCCTCGTCGGTGCTGTGTTCGTCTCGGAGCCGTGGATCGTGTTGTGGCGCGAATCGGAGCTTATGTGCGCCTCTCCCGGATGCTTTGACGTGCCGTGCGTAGCGGCGGGTTCGGGAGCGTACGGAAGCGCATCGTACTTGTCCGGCCGGACGGGGCTGCATTTTCCCTTCCGTGCGACTCGATTCGGCGTTTCCGGATTCGCCTCGGTCGGAGAACAGGACCTGGTTTGGGTGAGTACGGCTCGGCTGGATTTTTTGCTGTTGTGCGCATCGTACTTGCTCGTTCGGTGTACTGTACGGATCGGTCGGGAAACAGGCTTTCGCATGGCTTTTTTCCCGACCGAATGGTATTGGGTGCGCCTCTGACCGAGATCGGAATCGACCCCTAAGTAATACACCCAGGAGGCAATCCATCCAGGCTCTTACAGACACATATAGAGAAGTATACATGTCACAAAGAGAGGTGGCCATTTACTAACAAACTTACATAGACATACAATCACAGCTACAGATAGAGACCGAGGCACTTATTTGCATATCTACTAAAGAACTGACACTTTGAAGTTCACCATCCACAGAAGTAGCCCTTGCATAATAATACATGTAATACTGTTGAGTGTGTGCATGCACTTTTACTGCTCTGTCTACTTGACATTTAAAATCCCTTGCATCTATTAACGTGTTGGTTCATGACAAATGACTTACTTCTAAGGTTGGATGCAGCTAGGTCATACAGTATGTTCCTATGTTCAGAAAAGCTAACACACATGCAGTTAGAGGCTTAGTGAGCTATATCAAGACTTACAGACCTATATGGTCACTTATACATAATCCTAACACTGAGACATAAACATCGAAATTAATTAAGTAATGTTAGCAATATTGAATATTATAACTTAATATGTTGGCAGTTCACCATCTAATAGTACATATTGAAAAGATAAATGGACATATTTGTTTTTATTTTCAGACATCGATTTCTTCTTGGCTACAAAAAGTTTCAATTCCAACAAAAAGTCAAAGAAAAAAGAAACAGATACAGGGATACTATGTCCATACAACTGAGAAACAAAAGGGGCAAAATGCAGAAAAGTGGTGAAAGAAAAAAGAGCTTCCGGTAAGAGGACGAAGACATTTCTTAAAATTGTATGTTGTCAGATTGAAAAAGTGGAAAATCAAGTAAATAAAAAACAAAGGTTAGGACCAACTAGGAAAGGAGAAAAAGTCTGTTATATGAAGAGTATAAAAAGACATGCAAAAACCAGAGTTTAACCAGAAGGCCAAAGCAGTTTAAATTGTTTAAATTAGAGTTAGAATACTCCGTACTAGAGTAATTCACAATTTATTAAAAAGTACGAAGAAGTATAAAAGAAAAGGAGAAACAGTCAGACAAAAGGAACGGTTTGAAAATGTAGTTGATAAGGCCTTTGCTCTCAAGAGGAAGCTATTATTTTGATTCTAAACTGAATGAAGACACTTGGCAAAATAGTGCTGTGTATGAGGAGACGAAGCCAAAAGAAAAGACTTGCCAATATAACTAACTTTTGCAAACTTTTTAGTGGTGAATGGTTGCATATTTCCAGTACTGAGTCTTTCTTTAGTGAAGAAAGCTACTTGCAAGGGAACACATTAGTCCGTGCAGTTGACCAATGAGAACAATGTTATGAGATGAAATACAGTTGTCCTATTCCAAAAGAGGTGATGGGACCTAGAAATGTAGAGGAAGTCATAGCTGAAGAGGTACAGGGAAGACATAAACAGGCCCCTATATATAAATGGAACTGTTGCAGTGTTTGTAGTGTTCAGCAGGAATCAATTAATATACTGAGATCTTTCTTACGTCAGTATGTATGCAAAAGTATGAAACAGAAAATTGGTATTTTTCAAGGATTAGATCAGTGCAAAGTAAGAAAGTATATTAATTTTCAGGGACATTTGCTAGCATGTCTATCAAGGAAAGTGTGCCGAAGCACATCTTATCACTTTAGAATGTTAGCTGTTCACCACTCTAAAATGCAAAAACTGTTTAGGAGAAATGAATAGAGCTCTTTTGCATGGTACAGTAGCAGACGTACAAAAAGTTTGTGATGATGTTCAGTTTCGTTTCTTTAGTCCTGAAGAGCAGTGTAAGGTAAATGAGGACTTGGTATCTACAGTAGTATCAGAACAGGTAACAGGTATTACTGTTGATAACTTCCAAGAAGAGATTAGATAGTTTAACAGTGTTTGCTCAGAGATACCAAACTATGTTTACATTTGTTGTCGATGCACTCACTACAAAAGTCAAACTCTAAATGTTGATTTGCAAAACAACAATAAGTGGCGAGAATATGCAACTTATTTATTTATAGAGGAACTCTTTGACTGTTCCATTCAACAAATTACATGTAAGCACTGTTATACTAAGTTAGAGGATAATAAAATGCCAGCTCGAGCTATGCATAACAAGTTAGAAGTGGTCTCAGTTCTGGTACAACTTCCAGATCTAAATGTGTATGAATCAATTCTTATCAAATGTGTACATCCATTCCAAGCTATAGTCCGTCTGGAGCCAAAGACAGGGAAGTTACCTCCAACCAAGCTCCAGAAAGGTCTTAAAGGTAGAGTTGTTTACTAACCACTAGATTTCAAACAGAATATTCAAACTGTAGGGGTAGAGAGAGATTTCGAAGAAGTACTTCTAGTAAATGTTCCTACTAAAAGCGAAAAGATATGGCAAGAGTTAGTCGATGTTACTAAAGTAAAAAATGCAATATTATATCTGGTACAAAATAATATTTATTATAAAGATATAGATGTGGTGGTCGCGTTGTACATGTTTTCCATTGTACTGGGTGCTGATGGCTGCAGCAACGGCTGCAATGAAAAAAAGGCCTGTTTTGCATTTCCCTGTACTACGTGGCAGGCAACATGCGGTGCCTGCCACATGGTGCAGGGAAATGTAGTGGTGCCCCCCAAGTGCACAACGGAGGTTGCCCTGCTCAAGAGGGGCCCACAACAGGCCTCCAAAGTCCCTCCCTGCAAGCCTTTTCATGGCGGTTGAACCACCATGGAAAGGCTGGCGGGGATGGACATGCTAATTTGACCAGCGGTGCCTAACAGACATCGCTGCCATTCTGGGCAATGCTGCTGCTCCGACAGGGAGTAGGAAAATGACCGCCTGTCAGAACCGTGGCGGTCAGTCTTTCCGACCGCCACGTTTTCGCCCGCCATGGCAATCTGGCGGGCAGAAAACAACAGTACGATGGCGGAGGGCTCACCACTGACAGGCTGTTGGTGGCCGGCCTTCCGCCATCCTAATCAGGCCCTTATTAATCACTGAAAAACGTAGTAGCCAAACTCCAGAAAAAAGAGAGGTTTTCTACTTGCCACATTTAGAGTTGCTCAAGCCTTGGCATTCAGAATCAGAATTACTTGGACACTATGGGGCATATTCTCAAGGACTTATCGCCGAGTCAGCGGCACTTTATTGCAGCCAAAGTGGCGATAGATTTATCGCCCTATTCACAAGCTGGTGCTAACAGCCGATATCGCCAGTTTTCCTGCGATAGCAGCTGCAAAAAACATCGCCACAGATGACACCGGCAACTAACGCTAATGAGATGCAGAGTAGGCGTTCCTGTGAAAAAAGCCGCGATAACACCACTTCGCAATATTCTCAACGACCAGCCAGATCAGCGATAAGATCCCAAAACAGGCAATAAGGCGCATTAGCAGCAGGGATTTAACACCTGCTCTTACCTGGTGTTAAGTCGGACGACAACCTGCACCACAAAAGGGAGCCCAGACCAGAGCCACACCTGAAGAACAACAGTTGCCATGGAGCTACTGATCATGCAGCTCGGAGCCCCAAGAGGGCCACAACACCCACCGCCACCACACCCAGGCCCGCCACCCCCCCCGGACTCCCCGCCCGCCCCCCCCCGGACTACCACAGAGGCAGCCGCCCTTCTGAAAATTCACCAGCCTCACAGACTTAACACCAGAGGATGTCATTGCCTACTACAGGCTCAAAAGGACAACCATCCTCCGCATCCTGACCATCATTGCCCACAGGCTGACGGTACCAACACAGCGGACAACCAACATCCCTCCGCAGACAAAGCTGCTGGCTGTGCTGCACCTGTTGGCCTCTGGTACCTTCCAACCAACAACTGCAAGAGTCGGAGGAGTCTCACAGCCAGCCCTATCCAAGTTCCTCAAACCTGTCTTGGATGCCATCATCAGCTTGGTACCCCAGCACCTTTACTTCCGACACACTGCGCAGGAACAGCTGGAGACCAAGCAAGGCTTCTATGCCATAGCTGGCTTCCTGCACGTGTTGGGGGCAATCGACTGCACACATGTACTCCTCGTGCCCCCTGCCGCCACTGCACACAATTACCGCAACAGGAAGCACACGCATTCCATCAATGTGCAGGCAATAGTGGACCACCTGGGACTCTTCACCAGTGTCGTCGCTAACTACCCAGGCAGTGTGTATGATTCCTTCATCTTCCGACAGTCCATCATTAACCAGCGCTTTGAGGCTGGCACCTATGGGAATGCATTGCTCGTTGGTAAGTACCAAATGAACACACCACACACCTCAACTCCACAGTCATGCAACTCACGACTCTGGGAATGCACACGTTACAAACTCACATACAACATGCCAAACAACATGCCCACCTACCAGACACGACAGCACAACTTATTGTGGTAACCTGGGCAAGCCATGTACACAAGCCATCAACGGCATGGCACCTCAGCCTCACAATAGCAGAATGTGGGGAGAGGTGGGAACCAGGCATGTGCGAAGGAGGCAAGTGACCCATGAATGAGAATGTACACAATGCCAAGTGTGGCGTGGATGTGCTGGCCAGACTGCAGTATGCAGACCACAGACATTTCCATGTCGACATATACTGCTGGTGTTTGGAGTGTAGTGGACAGTGGACGCAACCATGTCACCTCAGGCAGTGGGGAAGACCTGGGACATGTAGCTGTGTCGTACCCCCCTGTAAGCGTAAGCGGAGTGGGCTGGCGTACGACAGTCCAGCGTAGGGGTGTGGATAATCAGCCCGGGGCTCTGGGCGTTGCTAAGTGTTGGCCTTGCCAAGGAAGTAACTTATGCGTGTGTCTCTGTTGTAGTGTCGGCGCCACCCGTCCCGCAACGGACAATATTGCGATGTAGAATGCCCCCGGAGTGCGGGCTCGGCCGAAGGGATAAATGAAGGAGCGCAAGCCCGCTCAGGGTTCGGGATCATACATGCCAACTGTTGTGTGTGTCGCTATTACCGCAGCATAGGCCAAAGGTCTACCCTCAACCGCATCGCGAGTTCAGCCAGCTTGAACTCTACATCTGTGTCCGCCCTATCCTTACCATAGGCCTACACACGTGGCCGCCCACCTTCAACGCACAACATCACAGTGTCGTTGTCAGGCTTGTGGACATGCGCAGACAGGCATGACAATGGTGTGCCGTAGGAGTGCAAGTGATGCAACCGCGCTGCGCACACTAGTAAATAGGCTCGGGGGAGGGAGGAGCAGCAGTGAGGCTACGTTATACACATTGATACCGCTCATTTGCTACAAGCAGTACCTGTCAAACAGGAATCACTAAGTCACACATATTACACACCAATGAACTAGTGAGCCTGCCAACACATCATGCAGAACCAACTTTTGACTCATGTCTCTCTGCACTGTCACAGGTGATCAAGGATATGCACTCTGCCCTTGGATGATGACACCCCTCCGAGACCCGAACACACAGGCCCAGAGGCAGTACAATGCGGCCCACAAATGCACCAGGGGCATCGTGGAACGCACATTTGGCGTGTTGAAGTCACGTTTCAGGTGCCTGGACATCACAGGTGGAAGGCTCCTGTACAGCCCAGGCATCGTGTGCAAGATGATCGTTGCATGTTGTGTGTTGCACAACATATGTGTACGCACCAATGTCCCATGGCTACAAGTGCCAGATGCACCGGAAGATGATGAGGAAGATGAGGCAGGTGGACCACACCCCACTGCAGCAGCAGCAGGAATAGCCCATAGGAACACCATCATTGACAATTTCTGCACATGAGCACGTCACATTGTCACAGTCCTTAGCAATCATGGGACAGTACAAAATGACCACAGGCACAGCATGTACAAATAAATTCATTACAACACACATTCCCTGTGTGCATGTTACTCCTCTGTACAAGCACATCACTCTGACAAGTGTAAGTGCAACATGTAGTGCTAACAATCTCACTAATTGGAAATAGATGGTGGGTGTGTCACCGCTGTACAGAGAGGCTGTTTAGGGTGTCACGTATTCAAAATGCCATTTCTGTGTGTCAAAGATAGTACAGAATCCCACTCATCAGCGTTTCACATGTGTCCCAAATCATTACATATAGGACAATTTGTGGCCTACAATTGACAACAGGGCTTCTTTTGGGGTCAAATATGTACCACCATGATGCAGGGATGCACCCTGTGACTCAAGTCCCACAACATGAGCTACATGGACGTAAGGGGGAATCACTGCCCCTACATTCGTCCATGCTTTCATACTTGATTAATCATAGACATGACACATCTGTGTGTATTAGAATGTATTATTCACGTTCAGTGGAGTGTTGAAGCTGCCTTAGTACTGGGCCATGCAGACAACACTTTACAATGTTGCCCCGTGGAGGGCCAGCCAGAGTCCTTTAGGGATTGACAAGTTACTCGGAAGGGGAAGAGTCTAGTCCACAGGCTGATTGCTGTGTCATTGTTGAGCATACAAAATATGGCAGTTCATGTCGAGGTCCAAGGTTAGTGTCGTAGAGTGTGTCGGGGGACAGTGGAAGGTATTATTCCAGGGCATGATGCAGAGGGCAGACCCAAGCAGAAACAAGCCATATGGCGGAGATGAATGCTACTGCTTCCTCCTTACCACTAAGGCAGATTCATCCTCATCTTCGTCCTCTGACGTTTCATGTGCCTCACATGTGGGTGGTGGTGTTTGGTTTGCAGCACTGTGTGACACTGACACATCAGGGGCTGGAGATGTGGATGTAGAAGTAGCAGCAGCATTCATCTGCGCAATGTCTTGTGGCATCACTCCCATGATGAGGATCTGCAGGGCATGGAAGATCCCATCTACAGCTTTCTCGTGTGCAGCCGTGGTAGCCATTCTTTGCGCCTGCATCCGCTCCATGTTCTCCATGACCCTCCTTATGTTTCCCAAATCACGGATGACATCGCTGTAGCCACTCTGACTAGACAGTTGTTGTTGTCTCCGAGTCATGACTCCAGCGACGCCAGCCATGGATTGTTGGAGGGCATGGGGCGGACTGTGGGTGTCCGTTAGGGAGTGTAAGTGGTCTCTGATGGGACTTAGACACCCACGTATGGCATCTAGTTTGGCTGCCATGAGGTCGAACCCCACCCGCACCTGTTCAGCCAGCTCCTTATGGCAGTCTAACACACGGCGTTGGAACGCCATGTGTTCTTCGGTGAGGTGCTGGGAGCCAGACGTGGTGGTGGGTGCTTCCTGCTGTGTGGTCTGTGCAGGGGGTGGGACCACCTTGATGGTGCTGGGCTGCCCTGCTACTGGAGGTGGGGTGCGGAGGTTGTCCATGAACCATTGGAGTTCGTCGTAGTCGATGTCCTGGGGGTCGTCTCCATCATCACTGACGTGATGTAGGGTCTGCTCTGCAGGAGGTGTTGATTGTCCCTCTGCAATGTAAAGGGGAGATGCAGTTTCACAGTGTGTTCCATGTATGTTGACGCATTGGCGGAGTTTACATACAGACTGCATGACAATGTACATTGTGACTGTTTGTGAGTAGATGCCTATTTGATGCGGGACAGTGGACATTTGTACTACATCACGGATGTGAGGTTGTACTCGTACATTGTCATCTCACAGTTTCCTGCTGTGCCAGATGTGATTGGCCATTTTGTACACACATGAGGCACCAGTTGTGTCCTGTGTTCTGTTGTGAAAGCGTTGCAGTTTGTACCACATTGTTGTCAATGTTGAGGTGCTCTTATTCTTATGTGTGTGTGCTGCATTGTGGGTGAGTCACCCCTGCAGCTCTGATTTGGCTGCCCCTTATCCCTTTCAGGCGGTGTGCCTTTGACTTCTGTGCTTCTACAGTGCTGAGATGTTGCGGACTTGGGTAAATTGGGCTCTTGGTCGAGTTGTGACTCTTGGGCATGGTTTGTCCGTAGATGTGTTGTTGACGTCAGGGGTTGTTTGTGCACGTGGATGTGTCAGAGTGTGACCTGCTCCTTTCCGGATGTGGTCCACACTCAGTCACCTCAGTGTCGTGGCGTGCACCATGTCATGATAATTGGACTGCAGCCATGCTAATCGTCATGCAGTGTCACTTGCATTGTCAGTGTGGCTCACGGACCCGCAGCTTTGCTGGGTTCAGCACATGTGTATGGGTTTGTTGTGAGATTAGTGATGTGTGGGGAGGGCCCCCGCCGGGCACATTGTCGACAGGGGCCTACTTGCTGTTTCTATGTGTGCTGCAGTATGCCAAGGAGATCAGGGACATGATCCAGAGTCATTGTGGGTGTGCAGTGTGCTCTACTTAATTGTGCATGTGTGCCATTGTGCCCATCTCCCCCGTCCCCCAGTCCCTGGTCGGTACTCACCCTGTTGATGTTGTGTCAGGTCATGTTGAGCAGTGTCCGGATCCACTACTCCTGGCACCGTATCCCGACTGATGACTGTGGCCACCGTTTTCTCTATGTCATCCAGCTCCTGGTGTGCTGCTGGACCCCCACCTCCATTCTGCGTTGCTGCTTTCATGTTGGCATCGAGTTTCTTCTTGGTTTTGCCCTTCACATCATTCCAGCGCCTCTTGACCTCTTCCATTGTCCTCCTCAACTCTGCAACTGCATTCACATGGTCCAAGATAGTCTACCATGTTTGCGTCTTTGTTGCCAATGACACGTTGGAGGTGACGAACAGTTGTTGGTAGTGTTCTATCACCTCCATAACGATGATCCTGATTTCCTGCGGACTGAACCGCGTCTTCCTCTTCCTCTTCTCCTTGGCCTTCCCCGACCCCGAGGTTCCTTGCTGGTCGTCTGTGGGGCTTGTGGAGTTTGCGTTGTCCTCTACACTCGGTCCGGGTGCATCCATGGTGCTACGCAGTTTATTTTTTTTTGTCTTTTTCTTTCTGCTTTTATTGTGCATTATGACGCGTGGGAATTGCAGGCCTGTCGCTGGTTATCACTGATTTTTGTATCGCGATTTGGGGCATCGCAACTTTTTTCGCGTTCATGTTTCGCATTTTTTTGGCGTTGCGTTAATTTTAACCTGGTCATTTTGCGCGTTATCGGGAGACTATCGCATGGTGCCGCTGGGTTGAGAATACAACGTAACACGGTGTTATTTTCCCGCGATGGACTGCGATGTGCAAAGTTGCGTTAAGCTAATTTTGCGATAATTATCACACGTTCTTGAGAATATCCCCCTATGACTGTTATGAAGACTCATTTAATGCTGTAAAATACACCATTGAAAGCTCAGTGTTTCCAACCTATCTGCAAATGTTGAGAGATGGGATTGAACAAGAAGAAACCATTGCTGCTGAGATAGCCAAGGAGAGTACTCAAAGCAGCTAAAGTTCTATACCAGCAAATCGAGATCCTCCTGGAGAGCCCATAAATTCAAAATGAAGCAGCAATAGCTTTAAATGAGGTGCAGAGTGCAATGCAGCAAGCAAGACAGGAAACTGTAGATTTCTAACAGTTAGTAACACAACTGAATATAGAACAGAAAGACATTTTTGATTAAGTTAAAGATAAAATAAAGCATGGATTCCAGCATGAGAAGAAACAGTGCAATTGTTCTTCATTTAAACCAGTTCTATTTTACATAAGTGGTCAAGCTGGCCCTGGAAAAAGCTTCTTAATTAAAGTACTCACCAGTTATCAACAAAAAACGACAGTTTCAAATTTGTCATGTGTAGTTACTGCACCAACAGGATTAGCTGCACATAACATTAAAGGAATTACTCTTCATTGACTATTAATGCTACCTATGGAACATTACAACAAACTACAACACCAGAAATTATCTGGTGACGCTTGTCATGAGGTAGCAAGAGTATTGAATAAACTAAAGCTTCTAATTATTGATGAAGTGAGTATTGTCTCAAACCTAATGCTTGTTTTCATACATTTAAGAATGTAGCAGATATTGAAAACAAACTATATTATACTGTTTGGTGTGAAACATGTAATAGCATTTGGTGATCTACTACAACTAACACCTGTAAAAGGACAGCTTTTTTTCAAAACACTTCTACATAATGAAACAGGAAATTCTCTAGGAAGTATTGGGAATGTAAATATTTGACAAAACTTTGAATACAACGAATTGGTGAGAAATATGCATCAAGCATCACATGTGAAATATGGAGATATACTGAAGGACATTAGAGTAGGAGCTCTCACAAAAGAAGGCAAACATGCTTTGGCTAATCACCTTATCAAGAAACTAGTTCCATCTAACACTACAGCAGCACAACTTATGTATAATTTCATTAAAGAAGAGAAGTCTACAGTGTGTTTAATGCCAACCCTTCTAGAGTGCTCCAAATTCAATGAAGAATTGAAATGAACACCCCCGTTTACAAATACCTAGGGGTAATCATCGACAAAGGCGGACAATTTGCCAGCAAACTCGAGACGATCGGAAGAAAGGGGATGGCCATAGCAACAACATTAAGGCAGTTAAAATCAAAACTAACAGGCCCTATCTTTTCCCCCCTCCTCCTGGTGGTGCAGAGACAGAATATCGACGTCGAAATATTGAATTGCATGAATATCGAGTCAAGAATATCGATGGTGCAAAATATTGAGGTAAGTTTTTTTGTTGTTAAAAATATCACTTTTTATATAATGTAGAAATATCGATTTTGTAAATATCGATGGCAAATATATAGTTGTTAATTATATCCATTTTTTGTTGTTTTTGTTTTTGTTTAATGTTTTTTTTTTCATAAATGTATTTGTTATTATATATTTTTTAATTTATTTTTTATGTTCAAATATTTGTATTTATTGTTTATCAATTAAGTTTTAGGAGTGGGATGTTGGGTTTATAAGGAATAAGGGTGGGGAGTAATTTAAAAAATTTTGATTAAAATTTAAATAGTTTTCCAATTTTCGTAAAATTTTAGGAGCGGGATGTTGGGTTTATAGCGGATAAGGGTGGGGAGTAATTTAAAAATATTTATTGTAAATTTTTTATATTTTTTGTAAAAATTTAGTAGCTGGATGTTGGGTTTTTTTAAGTTAAGGGTGGGGAGTAATTTAAGAATGTTGCTTAAAAATACATTTTTAATAAAAAAATTTTTTTAAATATTAAAATATTTTTTTTTAAATGTGAATTTTGGGGGTATATACATTTTGATGTACAATCTTTAAAATTATTTAGAAATATTTATTTAATTAATAAAAATTAACACAACTTTATGATTAGTTTATTGATTTACAATTTTAAATAAAGAGAATTTTTGTTCAAATAATTTTATTTAAAAAAAAAAATTGGATGATTTTGAATTTAAATATTTTAATTCATTTGTAATTTAGAATTTAATATTTTAATTTTTTCAGTTTTTTGAGAAGTGGTGTCTCTGAGTTTTAATATTAATTTTTTTAATTATTTTAATTTGTAATATTTTTATTTGATATTTTATTATTTTACATTTTGTGTGATAACATTTATTTTAAAATGTTACATTTTTAATTTTGTTTAAGAAATGTAAATTTTTTATTTCTTTTAGTTTAAAATTATTTTTTATTTTTCTATGTCCTTAATTTTTTTATTAAGTAGAATTTTAATTTTGTTTTGGAGTTAGGTATAGGACATTTTTGGGGGTTTATTATCCAGCACTATCTCTGAATTTAGTTGGTTTTGGAGTTGGAATAGTAATTTATTATGGTTTATTATCCAGCACTTTCCCTGAGTTTAGTTGGTTTTGTAGTTGGAATAGTAATTTTTTGGGGTTTATTATCCAGCACTCTCCCTGAGTTTATTTCTTTTTCGAGTTGGAATAGTAATTTATTATGGTTTATTAGCCAACACTTTCCCTGATGGTTTTGGAGGTGGAATAGTAATTTATTATGGTTTATTATCCAGCACTTTTCTTGAGTTTAGTTGGTTTTGGAATTGGAATAGTAATTGATTATGGTTTATTATCCAGCACTTTCCCTGAGTTTAGTTGGTTTTGGAGTTGGAATAGTAATTTATTATGGTTTATTATCTAGCACTTTCCCTGAGTTTAGTTGGTTTTGGAGTTAGAATAGTAATTTTTTTGGTGGGTTTATTATCCAGCACTTTAGCGGAGTTTAGTTGGTTTTGGAGTTTGAATAGTAATTTATTATGGTTTATTATCCAACACTTTCTCTGAGTTTAGTTGATTTTGAAGTTGGAATAGTACTTTTTGGGGGTTTATTATCCAGCACTTTTCCTGAGTTTATTTGGTTTTGGAGTTGGAATAGTAATTTTTTTGGGTTTATTATCCAGCACTCTCCCTGAGTTTATTTCGTTTTCGAGTTGGAATAGTAATTTATTATGGTTTATTAGCCAACACTTTCCCTGATGGTTTTGGAGGTGGAATAGTAATTTATTATGGTTTATTATCCAGCACTTTTCTTGAGTTTAGTTGGTTTTGGAATTGGAATAGTAATTGATTATGGTTTATTATCCAGCACTTTCCCTGAGTTTAGTTGGTTTTGGAGTTGGAATAGTAATTTATTATGGTTTATTATCTAGCACTTTCCCTGAGTTTAGTTGGTTTTGGAGTTGGAATAGTAATTTTTTTGGTGGGTTTATTATCCAGCACTTTAGCTGAGTTTAGTTGGTTTTGGAGTTTGAATAGTAATTTATTATGGTTTATTATCCAACACTTTCTCTGAGTTTAGTTGATTTTGAAGTTGGAATAGTAATTTTTGGGGGTTTATTATCCAGCACTTTTCCTGAGTTTATTTGGTTTTGGAGTTGGAATAGTAATTTATTATGATTTATTATCCAGCACTTTCACTGAGTTTAGTTGGTTTTGGAGTCAGGAATAGTAATTTTTTATTGTTTATTATGTATTTTATTCTTATAGTTTATATGTACATTGAAATAAGAAAGGAGACCCATGCACCACTCATGTACTCATTAAATCATTCATACACCACTCATGCACTCATTCAATCATGCACACACTTGTGCACTCATTCAGTCATGGATGCACCACTTATGCACTCATGCAATCCTCCATGCACCATTCATGCACTCATCCAATCACTCATGCACCACTCATGCACTTATTCAATCATTCATACATCACTCATGCACTCATTCAAACATGCGCACACCAATCATGAATAATAATAATAATAATAGAGCTATTTATGAAGCGCTTGGTTTTGCCTAACGGCATGTCCCTGTGCTGCGAGAGAGTAACCAGATCAGGAGATACAGTACCGTATGTCTGTCTACTTGCCAGAACCAAGATTCATGAATGTGCTGGTATCTGGGGGAAATAGCCATGTTTTTAGTCTCCTTCGGAACAAAAGTTCTGATGGTTCCATCCTCAGATGGAGGGGAAGGGAATTCCATTCCTGAGCAGCTAGAAACGCAAAGGAGTGACAGCCCCATCTAGATTTCCTTACCTGTGGAATAACTGCCTGATTTGTTCCCTAGGATCTGAGATTGCTGTTTGGTTTGTGTCATTTCACCAAAGCCGAGAGGTACCCAGGACCTTTGTCATTAAAGATCCGATGATAAAAAACACACAGCTCTAAATGAGATTTTCTCTTTAAGTGGCAGCCAGTGTAGGCTAGCTAGAGCAGGCCTAATAGCAGCATGTCTCGGTAGATTTAGTACAAGGCGGGCGTGCAGTATTTTGCACCCGCTGTAGCTTCTGTAATCTAGATTTAGTAGTTCCCAGGTAGAGTACATTGCAGTAGTCTAACTGGGAGGTGACTAATGCTTGTATGATGATTTTCCTTCCAGAGAGCAGAAGAACATTGAAAATCTTTTTTAACATTTTCAGGGTGTGAGCACTTTCCCACCACAGGAACTATCTGTTGTTCAAGTGATAGTGCCATGTCTAGCCACAGTCCCAGATTTTTTTTCTTTTTTTTCTTGGGGACTGGGGTGAGGCCCAGTACATCAGGCCACCAAGCTGATGACCATATAGAAGGAATTTTTCCTGCAGTGAGAAACTCAGTTTTGTTGCCATTTAATTTGAGGCAGCTATTGGTCATCCATTTATCCACCTCTGTCAGGCACCTCTCAAATTTTAAAGCCCCGTCCAACTCCTGAGATAGAATAACTATTATTTGAGTGTCATCCTCATAACATACAATCATTACGTTATGACACTCAACAATTTCAGCCAGGGGGCGCATATAGATATTAAATAACATAGGGGTCAGGATAGAGCCCTATGGCACCCCCTGGCTCAGTGAAATCGGGTCAGAGGAGTAAAGTTTTTACTACTATTTGGAAGGAGTGGTCCTGTACAAATTATGCCAATCATTGCCAGGCAAAGCTCCTCACGCCACATGCACTTAGCTAGTGTAGGAGTAAGCCATGTGACACAGTGTCAAATGCGGCACTCAGATATAACATAATCAGTGCTGCCATCTGACCCCATCAGCATAGTGCCGCAGAGATTCCATGGCCAATAGTAAGGTTGATTCCGTGGAGTGGTGTGCCTGGAAACCGGATTGAGAAAGATGCAGTAGATTATTGGCCTCAATAAACTTAGCCAGCTGACTATTGACCAGTTTTTCTGCAACTTTTGCAAAGAAGGGGAGCAGGGAAATAGGTCTTAAGTTTTCCAACCGTGCAGGGTTTAGGGAAGGTTTTTCAGTAGCGGAACCACCATTGCCTGTTTCCATTTTAGGGGCACTTGTCCCGATGAAAAAGACTTGGCTAGTAGGATGCTAAAATGGGGTAGGATAGCTTCTTGTTCTTGAACCAGGATTTTTGCAGGAGCTGGGTCGAATGGAGACCCTGAGTAATTTCACCCGATAGCCCACCGAGCTCACTCTCAGGGGGCAGTGAAACTGAGAAGGCTAACTTCTGAACAATGGTTGTCAGCATGTTTTCCTTCCGCACAGAAATTCTAGCCTCTTGAGGGAAGGCCTCATAAATTTTTAAGATCTTATTAGCAAAGAAATCTGCAATTTCATTGCAGCTTAGTTTTGAAGTTGGATTGTAGACTGCCATTCGTTCTAGAGAAGATAGGGCTTTGACTATGGAAAACATTTCTTTTGTAGAGTTTGCTGAGTATAATGAGCCCTACAGGTGCAGCGTATTAATCGATGGCATGATTTTAATGCATCCTTATATGCATTCTTGCTTTTGGTACTATAATCTCTCCACCATACTCGCTCCAAATGTTGACAGTCTTTTCTTGAGAGAGCTAAGGGGTCATTATGATGTCGGGCAGATCACCACCGCCCGACCGGCGGTGGCGATCCACCCGACATCTTTCCCCGCCCGCCCTCCATTTACTACTGCCATATTACAATGGCGGGGGGGACAGCGGCGGACGGAAAGACCGTCCGCCGCATTTCCGCAGGCAGGCAATCGTTCCGATTGCCTGCCAGGCGGAACTCAGGCCTAATATGGTGGCGGTGTCTGGAAGACACCGCCATCCATATTAGGATGCCTGGCGGTGAAGGCCTTTCCATGGCGGCATTGCCGCCATGGAAAGGCAAGCGGGAATTGCTTTGGGGGCCTGTTGCGGGCCCCCGGGGGGGTGAGGGGGTGGGGGGGTGGGTGGCTGCACTTGGGGGTACCTATGGTACCCCCCTACATTGGCATGCACAAGATGGCAGGCACCGCGCGGTGCCTATCACGTTGCGCATGCCAATGCACTGCATGCATTTTTTTCATTGTGGCGGGTGCTGCTGACAGCACCGCCCGCCGCAATGTAAACAATGCGGGATGCGACTGCCACGGTGGCAGTCGCATCCTAATAGGCACAGCGGGACCGCCGCACCTCTGGCGGTCGGTCCTGTTTACCGTTACGGTGGCGGGCGGAAAGTCCGCCCGCCATTGTAATGGGCCCCTAAGTCTTTCGTGAACCACACTTCAGTAGGACAGGTGAGTGACCTCTTTATCTGGGTTAGATCCAACTTCTGATGCCAGCAAAAACTACATCCACATCTTTCCTGGCCACCGTGCACCACTTATGCATTCATTCAATCATCCATGCACCACTCATGCACTCATTCAATCATCCATGTACCACTCATGCACTCATACAATCCTCCATTTACCACTCATACACTCATTCAATCATCCATGCACCATTCATGCACTCATTCAATCATCCATGCACCACTCATGCACTCATTAAATCATCCATGTACCACTCATGCAATCATCCATGCACCACTCATGCACTCATTCAATCACCCATGCATCACTTTTGCACTCATTCAATCATTCATATATCACCCATACACTCATGCAATCATTTATAAATCACTCATTCAGTCATCCATGTAACACTTATACACTCATTTTCACATCCATGCACCACTCATGCACTCATTCAATCATCCATACACCACTGATGCACTCTTTCAAACATCCTTTCATTTCTCATGCAATCATCTATGCACCACTCATATACTCATTCAATCATCCTTGCAACACTCATGCACTCATTCCACCATCCATTCACCTCTGACATACTCATTTTAACATCCATGCACCACTCATGCACTCATCCATGCACCACTCGTAAACTCATTCTAACATCCATGCACCACTCATGCACTCATTCATTCATCCATTCACCACTAATGGACTCATTCAAACATCCTTGCATCCCTCATGCACTCAATCAATCCTCCATGCACCAGTCATACACGCATTCAAGTATCCGTGCAACACTCATGCACTCATTCAATCATCCATTCACCTCTGACACACTCAATCTAACATCCAAGCATGACCCATGCAGTCATTCTAACATCCATGCACCACTCATGCAATCATCCATGCACCACTCATGCACTCATTCAGTTACCCATGCACCACTCATGCACTCCTTCAATCATTCATACACCACTCATGCACTCATTCAGTCATCCACACACCACTCATGCAGTCTTTCAATCATCCATGCAACATTCAAACACTCATTCTCATATCCATGCACCACTCATGCACTCATTCAATCATCCATGCAACACTCAAACACTCATTCTCACATCCATGCACCACTCATGCACTCATTCAATCATCCATACACCACTGATACACCCATTCAAACAGCCTTGCACCTCTCATGCACTCAATCAATCATCCATGCACTAGCCATACACTCATTCAATCATCCTTGCACCACTCATTCAATCACCTATGCAGCTACTAACATAGTCACAGACACACTTATACAACCACTCCTGTTTATTTATATATATTCACACACACACACACACACACACATACACGTAATCTTTTATTTTAACCATGAAAGGCAGTTCTAAGAACCTTTTTTTCTTTTTTTCTGGAACTGGTTTTCTAAAGAAAATGGTAACAAGGAGAGAAAAAGTCTAAGCAGAAACTGAACTAATTTGCATATACTGCAGTAAAGAAATAAAAACTAGCAAGTGTGATTTATTTCTGCCTTCACAATAACATCTATACTCTGTTCTCCAGTACTTAGAGTTCAATTACAATATAGACAACAGAACCGAAAATTGCATACTTTGCAGCAAATTTCAGCATGTTGCCTCACAACTTCTGTTGCCACTGTTTCTCTGGGAACAGGTGGTGCAGGCCTAGAGGTAGATGGTTGCTCTCCATCTGTGCTCTTCTGTGCCCTGTTCAGATCCAAGCGACATAAGTTTTCAGGTAATAGAGCATACTAGTTGTACCGCATGAGTACTTTTTACTAGTACCCCTTGAAAGGGTCTTGTCATAGAGGCTGCATTTGATGAATTTTGCCACTGTTTTGGACTCCTCTGATGGAATACTGAAAAACTCCCATGCAATTTTTTTTTTGGTGCTGGGTGGTGCATCATCTTTATACTCTTCTTCATTCACCACCTCTGTCTCCTCATCCTGTACTTGCTGTGGCACCTGATCTTCTTGATTTCCTCCTGTTGCCATTTTCACTTTGAAAAGCACACAAAAAAAGTCCCTAGCAAACGTCTGCACTACCAGTAGAGCACACCTCCAAAGAAAAAGTGAAAACCCAGTAGAAGCTTCAAGAAAGAAAAAACAGGTGGGCACTTCCTATAAAAGTTAATGAAAATGGCCTCCATCAATCATAACTCTTCCTTTATAGGTCACATGATCTTCGCGATTTCTGACAAATTTGCGGCTACTGGCATTGTTGCCTTAAATGAAAATACAATTTAAAAGTAGTTTTCTTTAAATCTGATCCCAGAAAGACAACTTTAAAGACTATGGGGCATATTAGCAAGACCCACGTTAAAATTATCGCCGTTTTAGGGGCAGGAAACTGCCGCTAAAACGGCGATAATGGGCTTGCTAATATGCGTTATGGAATTCCAATAGAAGCCCAGGTTAGACGTCCTGCACATCTAACCTGGGCTTCTATTGAATTCTATAACGCATATTAGCAAGCCCATTATCGCCGTTTTAGCGGCAGTTTCCTGCCGCTAAGACGGCGATAATTTTAACGTGGAGTCTTGCTAATATGCCCCTATGTTATTAAACACCTAGAGTTAAAGTTGTTTAAAATATGTGTACATATATGTTTAACAGTTTTTAAAAAACACACTCTCTTCACGATTAGCGACTTCATCGTGACTTGCGGTGTTGCTGCGAAAATGGGAAATACTAACTAAAAGTGATTTTCTTTAAAAAATAATTATAGAAACACAAGTTTAAAGACTATAGGCCTGATTAAGATGCCAGTAGGACCGCCCGCCTGATCGCTGCGACTGAGGTTCGATTCCGACAGCCGAGGCCAGTAAAGCTCCGCCCACCATATTACTATGCAACTGCTGCTACCACAGAGGTCTCATCGGCGGCGGGGCACCGCTCCCTGGACATGTCACTGCAAATGGGTACAAATGCATAGGAAACATGTGCAGTTTGTACACACATGCATGACACATGGGGAAATGCCTTGTGCACCAGGTACCCCATTGCTGGAGTGTGGTGATATGTGCATAGTTCAGTCAATGGGGATAAATGCCACTTGAGAACTTACCTGGATTCCGCCGCCCATAGAACCGTCCACTTCAGGGTGCAGCTGCTGAGGTGTAGGGAGGACCTGGAGGAAGGTATCCATGCTGGAGTCTGCCAGGGAGAAGGGGAATTGGCTGAGTAGTCACCCCTTTCCCTTTGTGTCTGACATCTCGGGGCAGCCAGTCGGACTGCCATGGTCATGTTGCCGGTAACCCACACCATAATGCGGATGGTGGTTATAGCTTCCTGCTCTGCCCTATGGTTGCTGTTCCTCTCCAACCACCAACTCAGCAGTCAGAGGAACGCTGTCAGAGTCGGCGGTCTGTCAGCGGTGGGTCAGAGTACAGGCTGGATGCATCATAATCCAGTGGTCGGACCGACCGCTTCCAACAAAACTGATCTTCCATACTCTGACCGCATCTGACAGGGCCACGGAATGCGTTCTGACCAGCATCGTAATCAGGCCCTATATTAGTAAACACCTAGGGGCCGGTTACGATGCAGCTCATAAAGGCTCCGACCTGTGGTCGGAGGCTTTACAGCCTCATCGTAATGGGCCGTTCGGTTTCCTTTCCGATAGCCTCATTACGATAGAGGCGGTCTGAAAGGAAACCAGCTGGTCATTCCAGCTGACTTCTGACGTGCTTGGAGAGCCTTCCACCAGTCAGAATGCAGCCTGTAATCTCAATGGTGGCTCTTTTCACCCTTAAGATTACGATGACAGTTTCCGACATGGTTTCCATGCGGGTCTGTCCGAAATGGAAACCATGTCGGAAAGCATCTTTGGGGGCCACCAGCAGGGCCCCCTTGGGTGCACAGCCTCTGGTTGGAGACAGAGGGGGCACCTATGGTGCCCCCCTCTTGATCCCTGCACCTTCTGCAGGCACCTTGAGGTGCCTGCCACGGGGTGCAGGGATGAACCTCACCTCCCATTTCACTATGGGGGCATGCATTACAGCCGGTTTATGGCTAGAATGCATGCTGCCATAGTAAAATGTAGGAATGCGACCGAACTGTGTTCGGTTCGGTCGCATCCTAATTAGGCGGTCGGAGACGCCAACCGGATGTCCATCGGTCCCATGACCGATGCGGTGTCAGGCGGAAGTGATTCCGCCCGACATCGTAATGACCTCCCTAGTGTTGAAGATTACTTAAAATATGTGTATATATGTGTTTCACAGTATTTCAAAAATATGCGCTCTTCCAAATTAATCACATCATCGCGACTTAGGGCTTCGCAGCAAAAATGGGAAATACCAACTAAAAGTGATTTTCTTTAAAAATCATTACAGAAACACAACTGTAAAGACTATATCAGTAAACACCTAGGGGCCGATTCTGATCTGGGACGGAAATCTCTCCGACCGAGCCGGACCCGGAGAGATTTCCGACCGAACCGGACTCCTGCAGTCTGACCGAACGAGTACGATGCGGCCGTATGCTGCCGGACTCGATTCGGTCGGATTTCCATAGAAGTCAATGGGAGCCGTTCGTACGACGCGTACACGGGCTCCCATTGACAGAATGGGTACGTCGCGAACAAGGGCGCCCCCTACAGCGGGTACACGTCGGTGCAACACGCACCGTACATGCATGTGTAGGGGGGACCCATGGGTCCCCCTGTGTGCGACTCGCAAGGCTACGGGTGAAGGGGGGTCCGACACGGACCCCCGAAGTCCGGCTCCGACAGCTCTTTGGAGCCGGACGGTACGAGTCGGTCGGGCTGTTCGAAGCGCGCATCGTACTTGCTCGGTCGGGTAACGTCTCCATTGCGTGGTGCGAGTCGTGTCCGTACGGGTCGGTTGGAGCGGTTCAGACCCGGAAACGAGTCGGTCGGAATCAACGCGTACATTCGCATCGTACTAGCTCGTTCGGATAGCTGTACGAGTCGGTCGGTAAAAACGCGCCCGGCTCGTATTTTTCCCAGGTGAATCCCGTTCAGTGAGCTTCCGGCCGAGATCGGAATCGGCCCCTTAGTGTCATAGATTGCTTAAAATATCTGTATATATGTGTTCTGAAGTTTTTCAAAAACACACGCTCTTAGTAATTAGCAACATCATTGCGACTTCCAGTGTTGCCCCGAAAACGGGAAATACCAACTAAAAGTGATTTAAAAAAAAAAATCATTACAGAAACATAAGTTTAAAGACTATGGGCCGCATGCATCAAGCGAAAAACCGGTCGCAAACGGGCAGATTCTTTGCGACCGGTATTTTTGCATTTGGGATGCATCATCCCAAATGCAAAAATCGCAATTTGCGAAATCGCAAAAATAGCGATTACTTAATTGCGATTGCAGATGGGAATCGCAAATTGCGATTCCCTGAATGCAATGCATGATGAAATCGCAAATAGCGATTTCGCAATTAGGGGGCGCAAATTACCATCAATTTGAACTTGATGGTTATTTGCAAAAACTTTGAAAAATGCACTAAAGTGCATTTTTCAAAGTTCCTGGTTACACACACACATGCCCTTGGGGCATGTGTGTGCGCAACATGTGTCCACATTGCAATTTCAGGGGTGCAACAGGGTGTCCTTTTGGCACCCTTGCACCCATGAAATTGCATACGCAATTTGCGAGTACCTATTGGGTACTCGCAAATTGTGCATGCAATTCCCGAGTCGCGATTAAGGAATGTTTAGGAATTGCTATTTTTATAGCGATTCCTACATGCATAGGCTTTTGTGATTCCTTAATTGCGATTCCTTAATAATCGCAATTAAGGAATCGCAAAAGCCTACCTTGATGCATGTGCCCCTAAATTAGTAAACACCTAGGGCCCGATTCTGATGCGGGTTGGAAAAGCTTCCCGACCGAGGGCCTGATTCTGATGCGGTTAGGAAGGCCTCCTAACGGCATTTGCTCCTTCCAAATCGGATCGGGAACGTGTCTTCCCGACCGAGGGCCCAATTCTGATGCGGTTAGGAACAAATGTTCCCATTGACGTCAATGGGAGTTCAACCAAATCGTATCTGGAAGCATCCGGATGCATCCTACTCCGCCGGTCGGACTTTCCCGATCCGAGTGGGTCGGACACCATTTCCCAACCGATTCGGTCGGGAAGCTTTTCCAACCCGCATCAGAATAGGCCCCCTAGTGTCAAAGATTACTTAAAACATCTGTATATATGTGTTTCACAGTTTTTCAGAAACACGTGCTGTTCACATCTTCCCCGCGTGGATCGTGAAGATGTTGCGAGGATAGAAAAAAAGATAGAAAAAAACACCGTTATTCATGCACTCAAATAAATAATGATGGACAGCTTACAAAAAGGCCCTCAGTGCATTTCCCGACAATTTTGGAGAGGAGTTCTTGATGCCTAGGAATACAATCGCATCTCCACCAAACAAAGAAACGCTTTCTTCAGTAAAGTAGAAATCAGCAAGTGTGTTTTCTCTGTAGTTCCACCTTATATAGTTATCTGTTGAAGACAGTCGAGCAACAATCACATTGCCAAAGTTACAGACACACCAGGCCACTGGGGACATTTCCTCAGCATCGTTTACATTGTTGTAGTGTTGGAGATGATTTATATATTTACCCAGCTGGGTAGAACTTACTACTTAGCCAGTAGAAAGTAGTCCACTTGGGCACAAGTGTTGCACAAAATGGTGGGCCTGTTCTTCGATAAATAAGCAGGGCAGGATTCATTCAGACATGATGCTCATTTCACAGGAATTAAATCTGAAGAGGTTACGCATACAAAATAAAAATTTATAAGACCATTGAAATTCACAAAAAAAAACTAAAGTTACAGGGATGTTATAGTTACAATATAGAACTTTAACCCCTTCGATGCGCGTGACGAGCTCAGCTCGTCATGCTGCGCGGTAGCGCTGTGCGCATGACGAGCTGAGCTCGTCACGACCACACCCGCGATCGGAATGTCCAGCATACGAGCGGAATTCCGATCGCGGTCAAGGGGTTAAAAACCTTAGAAATTCAGTGACAACACCAAAGGTTACAGGGACATTATAGTTAGGAAATAAAATTTTAAAAAACCTCAGAAATTCAATGAAAACAAAACAAAGGTTATTGGTACGTTATAGTTAGGCTCACGTTTTACTCGTACAAAGCCAGAGAAATTCAGCAGCTATAGTTACCTGAGCTAACTATGACTTACACCCCCACAATGCACTGCTTTTGACCTCACATATCACATCACTCATGACATGGTCAGTAACATCACTGATGACATATCAAATGACATTACTGATGACATCATCCACACAACCACTCATACACCCACTGATACCCCTATACAACATCTCATACATCCACTCCCACAGCACCACTGACATGCCCATTCACAGACCTATACAGACACTTACATAGCAACTTACTGATTCATAGAGCCACTCACACAACAACTCACCCTTAGAGGCACTAACACAACCACTAACTCACATATACAGCCACGCATTCGCCTACTCACTAACCAATACAGGCACTCACACATCCAGTCATGCAGACATACAGACACTTTTACACCCAATCATACACCCATACAGCCATTCACAGTTAAACAGTCACCCATACAGCTACTCAAACCCCTACTCACTCACCCATACAGCCCACCAGGTACCTCCAGTAAGCGCCACACAGCTGGATTGCAGAGAGGTGGTCCAAGGCCATGCCCCTTTTTACACCACTCTGCAAACACGCCTCTTGGTGCCCTGCTGGTGGGGTGATGAGGACCTCAGGACACAAGTGGACTTCATCCCCCGAGCAGCAGTGCGCCAGGAGCCACATTTGCAGAGTGGTATAAAAAGGGGACGTGGCCTAGGACCACCTCTCTGCAATCCAGCTGTGTGGCGCTTACTGGAGGTACCTGGTGGGCTAGTTGGCCCCCAGGGACCCTCAGGAATGAAGGGAATTTAATACCCCAACTTAGAATGCGCCAGGAGGTGTGTTTGCAGAGTGGTGGGGAAAGGGGGCGTGGCCTTTGTCCACCTCTCAGCAATCCCACTGTGTGGGGCTTACTGGAGGTAAGAGGTAGGCTAGTTGGCCCCTAAAGGACCCCCAGCAGCGAAGGGGACTTCAATCCCCATCCAAGAGTGCGCCAGGGAGCGCATTTGCAGAGTGGTGGGCAAAGGGGGTGTGGCCTGCTATGAGAACTTAGTAATCATGCTGTGTGGGACTTACTGGAGGTAATAGGAGGGGTAGTTGCCCCCCAAGGATGTCCTTGGGGGCCAACTACCCCTCTTGCTATCTCTAGTAAGTCCCACACAGTGGGATTGCTAAGACGTCTTCGGAGGCCATGCCCCCCTTTCTCCACAACTCTGCAAACGTGCCTCCTGGCAGACTACGGGATGGGGGATGAAGTCCAATTTACTCCTGAGGGACTTTTGGGGCCAAGAAGCACTCCTGGTACCTCCTGTAAGTTCTACGCAGCGGAATTCCTGAGCGCTGGTCAGAGGCCCAGACCCTTTCTCCACCACTCTGCAAACGCGACTACTAGTTAAAGAAGTGTTTGCAATGTAATAGGTTTCACATTTGCGAGAATTAGAGCTATTGGCGTTGTAAATGTAAAAGTTTTTTACTGATGTTTTTGGAGTGGAGTGGATGTACGTTGTGTGTAGTGGAATTATGTGGTATGTTGTGCAGTGAAATTATGTGGATAGAAAGTATGTGGTATTTAGTGTATAGGAATTATGTAGAGTGGGATTATGTGTTATGGAGAGTAATTTTGTGGTATGGTAGTCTGAGTTGTGGAGTGGTAACGTCAGGTTTAGTCTTCCTCGTTTCCATAGAAGCTCAACTATGAACTCAGTGAGACAAAAAAAGAAGGAATCACTGTGGAGCACTTGTGGACCTAGTCAGAGGTATGAGCAGGACCACTAGAATTATGCAACTGTTGGGCTGCACCGACTTTCGCACAATTATACATTTTCTGCATTAGCCACATAATTCATCATCTGCTCCCTAATCTGCAGATTTGAACAAAAAAAGCCTTGTTTCTAGCTCAAACGGCTCAAACGTTAGCAAAAATGCAGCGACAAGTGTTACAGCGTGGTGGAAGGCAGTTTGCAAACCTAGAATGGTCACCTGTTACTTATTGCTAAAAGTGGGTGTTAAATTGGTACTAATGGTGTGCAAGCCACTCTTGCTTCCTTCTGTGCCTCTCTTGCCTCTTTCTGCATTTCTGTTGCATCTTTCTGCACATTTCTTTCTTTTTCTGCACTTCTCTTGCCTCTTTCTGCAAATCTCTTCTACTTTCTGCACCTCTCGTCCCTCTTTCTGCACGTCTGTTGCCTCGTTCTGCACCTCATTCACTTCTTTCTGTACCCCTCTTGCCTCTTTCTGCACCCTTCTTCCCTCATTCTGCACCTCTCTTGCCTTTTTCTGTACCCCTCTTACGTCTTTCTGCACCGTTTTTGCCTCTTTCTGCACCTCTGTTCCTTCTTTCTGCACTTCTTTTGTTTCTTTCTGCACCTGTCCTGCTTCTTTCTGCACCTCTCTTGCCTCTCTCTGCACCTCTATTGCCTCTTTCTGCAGTTCTCTTGCCTCCTTCTACACTTCACTTGGCTCTTTCTGTAACTCTCTTGCCTCTCTCTGCACCTCTCTTGCCTCTTTCTGCACCTCACTTGCTTCTTTCTGCACCCCTTTTGCCTGTTTCTGCACCCCTCTTCCCTCTTTGCACAACTCTCTTGCCTCTTTCTATACCTCTCTTCCCTCTTTCTGCACCACTCTTGCCTCTTTCTGTACCTCTGTTTCTTTTTTCTTCACCTGTCTCGTCTCTTTCTGCACCCTTTGTGCCTTTTTCAGCACCTCTGTTGCTTCTTTCTGCAGTTCTCTGCCTCTTTCTGCACCCCTCCTGCCTCTTTCTGTACCCCTCTTGCCCCTTTCTGCACCCCTCTGGCCTCTTTTTCCACCCCTCTTGCCCCTTTCTGCACCTCTGTTGGTTCTTTCTGCACTGCTCTGGCTTCTTCCTGCACCTCTGTTCCAAATTTCTGCATCCCTCTTGCCTTTTTGTGCACCCCTCTTTCCTCTTTCTGCACCTCTCTTGCCTCAGTCTGCCCACCTGTTCACTCTTTCTGCACCCCTTTTGCCTGTTTCTGCAACTCTCTTGCCTCTTTCTGCAGTTCTCTTGCCTCCTTCTGTACCTCACTTGCCTCTTTTTGCACCTCTGTTGGTTCTTTTGCACTGCTCTTGCTTCTTTCTGCACCTCTCTTGCAAATTTCTGCACCCCTCTTGTCTCTTTCTGCACCCCTTTTACCTGTTTCTGCACCTCTCTTGCCTCTGTCTGCACCTCTGTTCCCTCTTTCTGTACCTCTTTTGCCTGTTTCTGCAACTCTCTTGCCTCTTTCTGCAGTTCTCTTGCCTCCTTCTGCACCTCTGTTGCTTCTTTCTGCACTTCTCTTGCCTCTTTCTGCACCCCTGTTGCTTCATTATGCACTTTCCATGCTTCTTTTTGCACTCGTCTTCCCTCTTTCTGCACCTTTCTTGCCTGTTTCTGCATCTCACGTGCCTCTTTCTGCACTTTACTTGCTTCTTTCTACACCTCTGTTGCTTCTTTCAGCAATTCTCTTGCCTCGTTCTGCACTTTTCTTGCCTGTTTCTGCACCTCTCTTGGCTCTTTCTGCACCTCTCTTGCCTCTTTCTGTACCTCACTTGCTTCTTTTTGCACTTCTCTTGCCTCTTTCTGCACCCCTGTTGCTTCATTCTCCACTTTCCATGCTTCTTTCTGCACCTGTCTTGCTTCTTTCTGTACCCCTCTTGTCTCTTTATGTACCTCTTTTGCCTGTTTCTGCAACTCTCTTGCCTCTTACTGCAGTTCTCTTGCCTCCTTCTATACCTCTGTTGCTTATTTCTGCACTTCTCTTGCCTCTTTCTGCACCCCTGTTGCTTCATTCTCCACATTCCATGCTTCTTTCTGCATCTGTCTTGCTTCTTTCTGCACCCCTGTTGTCTATTTCTGCACTTGTCTTCCCTCTTTCTGTACCTTTCTTGCCTGTTTCTGCATCTCACTTGCCTCTTTCTGTACTTTTCTTGCTTCTTTCTACACCTCTGTGTCTTCTTTCAGCAATTCTCTTGCCTCTTTCTGCACTTCTCTTGCCTGTTTCTGCACCCCTCTTGCATCTTTCTGCACCTGTCTTCCATCTTTGTGCAACTCTCTTGCCTCTTTCTACACCTCTCTTCCCTCTTTCTGCACCACTCTTGCCTCTTTTTGTACCTCTGTTGCTTCTTTCTGCACTTCTCTTGCCTCTTTCTGCACCCCTCCTGCCTCTTTCTGTACCTCTCTTGCCTCTTTGTGCACCCCTACCATTTTCTGCACCCCTCTTGCCTCTTTTTGCACCTCCGTTGGTTCATTCTGCACTGCTCTTGCTTCTTTCTGCACCTTACCTGCCTCTTTCTGCACTTCTCTTGCTTATTTCTACACCTCTGTTGCTTCTTTCAGCAATTCTCTTGCCTCTTTCTGCACTTCTCTTCCTTCTTTCTGCACCCCTCCTGCCTCTTTCTGTACCTCTCTTGCCTCTTTGTGCACCTCTCCTACCTCCTTCTGCACCCCTCTTTCCTCTTTTTGCACCTCTGTTGGTTCTTTCTGCACTGCTCTTGCTTCTTTCTTCACCTCACTTGCCTCTTTTTGCACTTCTCTTGGTTCTTTCTAAATCTCTGTTGCTTCTTTCAGCAATTCTCTTGCCTCTTTCTGCACTTCTCTTGCTTGTTTCTGCACCTCTCTTGTGTCTTTTTGCACCTCTCTTGCCTCTTTCTGCACTTCCCTTGCTTCTTTCTGCATCTCTCTTGCCTCTTTCAGCACCTCTGTTGCTTCCTTCTGTCCCCCTCCTGCCTCTTTCTGCATCCCTCTTCCCTATTTGTGCAACCCTCTTGCCTCTTTCTACACCTCTCTTCCCTCTTTCTGCACCACTCTTGCCTCTTTCAGCACCTCTGTTGTTTTTTTCTGCAGACCTCTTGCCTCTTTCTGCACCCTTCTTTTCTCTTTCTGCACCTCTCTTGCCTCTTTCTGCACCCCTGTTCCCTCTTTCTGCACCTTTCCTGCCTGTTTCTTCACCTTTCTTGCCTCTTTCTGTACCTCTGTTGTCTCTTTCTGTACTTTTCTTGCCTCTTTCTACACCACGTTTGCCTCTTTCTGCACCTCTGTTGCTTCTTTCTGCACTTCTATTGTCTCTTTCTGCACCTCTCTTGCTTCTTTCTGCACCTCACTTGCCTCTTTCAGCACCTCTGTTGCTTTTTTCTGCAGATCTCTTGCCCCCTTCTGCACCTCACTTGCCTCTTTCAGCACCTCTGTTGCTTTTTTCTGCAGATCTCTTGCCTCTTTCTGCACCCCTCTTTTCTCTTCCTGCACCTCTCTTGCCTCTATCTGCACCCCTGTTCCCTCTTTCTGTACCTCTCCTGCCTGTTTCTGTACCTCTCTTGCCTCTTTCTGTACCTCTTTTGCCTCTTTCTGCACTCCTCTTGCTCTTTCTGCACCCTTCATGCCTCTTTCAGCACCTCTGTTACTTCTTTCTGCACCTCTCTTCCTTCTTTCTGCACCCCTCCTGCCTCTTTCTGTACCTCTCTTGCCTCTTTGTGCACCCCTCCTACCTTTTTCTGCACCCCTCTTGCCTCTTTTTGCACCTCTGTTGGTTCTTTCTGCACTACTCTTGCTTCTTTCTGCACCTTACTTGCCTCTTTCTGCTCTTCTCTTGCTTCTTTCTACACCTCTGTTGCTTCTTTCAGCAATTCTCTTGTCTCTTTCTGCACTTCTCTTCCTTCTTTCTGCACCCCTCCTGGCTCTTCCTGTACCTCTCTTGCCTCTTTGTGCACCTCTCCTACCTCTTTGTGCACCCCTCTTGCCTCTTTTTGCACCTCTGTTGGTTCTTTCTGCACTGCTCTTGCGTCTTTCTGCACCTCACTTGCCTCTTTTTGCACTTCTCTTGGTTCTTTCTAAACCTCTGTTGCTTCTTTCAGCAATTTTCTTGCCTCTTTCTGTACTTCTCTTGCTTGTTTCTGCACCTCTCTTGCATCTTTCTGCACCTCTCTTGCCTCTTTCGGCACCTCTGTTGCTTCTTTCTGCACCCCTCCTGCCTCTTTCTGAACCCCTCTTCCCTCTTTGTGCAACTCTCTTGCCTCTTTCCACACCTCTCTTTCCTCTTTCTGCATCACTCTTACCTCTTTCTGTACCTCTGTTGCTTCTTTCTGCACTTCTCTTGCCTCATTTCTGCACCCTTTGTGCCTCTTTCAGCACCTCTGTTGCTTCTTTCTGCACTTCTCTTCCTTCTTTCTGTACCCCTCGTGCCTCCTTCTGCACCCCTGTTGCTTCTTTCTGTACTTCTCTTGGTTCTTTCTGCACTGCTCTTGCCCCTTTCTGCATCCCTCTTGCCTCTTTGAGCACCTCTTTTGCTTCTTTCTGCACCTCTCCTACCTCTTTCTGCACCCTTCTTGCCTCTTTTTGCACCTCTCCTACCTCTTTCTGCACCCCTCTTGCCTCTTTTTGCACCTCTGTTGGTTCTTTCTGCACTGCTCTTGCATCTTTCTGCACCTCACTTGCCTCTTTTTGCACTTCTCCTGGTTCTTTCTAAACCTCTGTTGCTTCTTTCAGTAATTCTCTTGCCTCTTTCTGCACTTTTCTTGCTTGTTTCTGCACCTCTCGCGTCTTTCTGCACCTCTCTTGCCTCTTTCTGCACTTTACTTGCTTCTTTCTACTCCTCTCTTGCCTCTTTTGGCACCTCTGTTGCTTCTTTCTACACCCCTCCTGCCTCTTTCTGCACCCCTCTTCCCTCTTTATGCAACTCTCTTGCCTCTTTCCACGCCTCTCTTCCCTCTTTCTGCATCACTCTTACCTCTTTCTGTACCTCTGTTGCTTCTTTCTGCACTTCTCTTGCCTCATTTCTGCACCCTTTGTGCCTCTTTCAGCACCTCTGTTGCTTCTTTCTGCACTTCTCTTCCTTCTTTCTGCACCCCTGTTGCTTCTTTCTGCACTTCTCTTGGTTCTTTCTGTACTGCTCTTGCCTCTTTCTGCATCCCTCTTGCCTCTTTGAGCACCTCTTTTGCTTCTTTCTGCATTTCTCTCTCCTCTTTCTGCACCCCTCTTGCCTCTTTCTGCACCTCTGTTGCTTCTTTCTGCACTTCTATTGCCTCTTTCTGCACCTCTTTTGCTTCTTTCTCACCTCACTTGCCTCTTTCAGCACCTCTGTTGTTTTTTCTGCAGATCTCTTGCCTCTTTCTGCACCTCACTTGCCTCTTTCAGCACCTCTGTTGCTTTTTTCTGCAGATCTCTTGCCTCTTTCTGCACCCCTCTTTTCTCTTTCTGTACCTCTCTTGCCTCTTTCTGCACCTCTCTTGCCTCTTTCTGCACTTCACTTGCTTCTTTCTGCACCTCTCTTGCCTCTTTCGGCACCTCTGTTGCTTCTTTCTGCACTTCTCTTGCCTCTTTCTGCACCTCTGAGTTAGAGGTAGTTTTAATCCCCCTGCCCTATTATGTACTAGGGCCTTACAGGGGAGGTCATGCCAATCACAGGGGTACCCCAACCCATAGTGCACCCTAGGGTATGTAGGTGTTTTCACTGTATTCTAAGTGTCTTTCAGCAGAGAGTGGTGTGCCAATCTTATGTTTAGTTTTTACATTTCCTGACAGTATTGTATCTATCTGATGAGACAAAAATTTATATTTGATCAACAAACTCAATTTTCAGCTATGTGAATCACATTTAATTTGGAGAAAAAAATGATTGAAAAGGTATATGTGCATGTGGGAATGTTATAAGAGAGTATCAAATATTTTTGAGGAGATATTGGAACTATATGAGGTAATGTATGAGTGGTTTTCTGAGTGGCTTGGTATGTTTAATAACAGGTGAGTAAGACTTTTGAGTGTATGAGAATGTGACAGTTTGTCTGATTTGCAGACTAGGTATGTGAGAAGTTAGCTCACAATCTGTTGCTTTGAATTAGTATGTTGTACATTTGTTGCTTACTACATGGTGTAATTGGAAGTGAAACAAAATGTGGGTTAAGAATTAAACGTTTAATTAGTAAGGCATTATGAGATGTGGAAATATTTACATGTATATATATGATGTGCTCTTCTCAAAGAGTGTCGTTTTCTCTTTGAATTCTGGGTGCTGTAGTTCTGTTACACTACTTTGTCAGACAGCTACAGAAGCACATATACATTCAGTCACTTACCCCAAAACTTCTTGTGCATGCAGCAGATTCAAACATAGTTGTAGTCACATTTATATTGCTCTCTTTTCCATAACAAAGGTACGGAGGTGCTTGTTTATAGCTACTTACATAGATATTTAGAGAGTCATATAGATACTAAAATAGACAGTCACATACTGGCACATGTACTTTACTATCTCATGGCACTGCTATAGGTGTACTCATACAATTTATCAGATATGTTGGCAAGTACTGACACAGCCTTCTCATTCATGTAGAGAAAGACTGTTTCAAACATGGATGATGCTTGGTAGTACACGTCCAGTATGTGCACTTTCACTTGGAGCTTGATTTGCCATGTAAAAGCTGTTTGTCAAGTCTTAAATCCAAGTTTCAGAATGCACAGGTCACATGTGAGAGATGCTGTAGGTGTGCTATAAAGCATGCTGGTTTATGCTTAAAAGATGAGAGATGTTATTTTCAGTTCACTAAGTTACTTGTGCATTTGCATGCCCTCTGTCAAGTCCTACATAGAGTACACCATATCTAAAACAACTGACATACATGTTCAGAAAAACATAAAGCCTCTGTTTTAGCTATTGAGACAGCTACAGAAACATGTATAGATTCAGTCACTCACCAGAAACTATTAATACATACAGCAGACTCAAAGGTAGTTGCAGTCACACCTACTTAGCTCTATATCGCCTAACACAGGCACTGAAGTATTTCTACAGCCACTTACATACACATTTAGACAGCCAGAGAGGTATTATAGCAGGCAGTTGCATACCAGCACATTTAGTTAAACATCTCATGGCACAGATAGAGGTGTGCTTGTACACTCTCAGATATGTAGGCAAGTACTGCCACAATCTTCTCAACCATGCAGAGAAAAAGTATTTCAAAATGGATGATGGCTACTAGTGAAGACCCTGTCTGTGCACTGTCACTGCAAGTCTCACTTGGCATGTTATTGGTGTTTCTGAATGCCAACCCACGTTTTAGTGCACATGACACACTTCTAAGAAATGCTGTAAATATGACATGCTGTTTTGTGCTGAAGAGATTGACAGATGTCCTTTTGAGTTGAATAATTTACTTGAGCACTAGTAGGCCCCTATTTGAAGTACTACATAGAGTATGCATACCTAAAGCAACTGATATACATGTTCACAAAAGCAAAGACCCTCTCCGCAACCTATTCAGACAGCTACAGAAGCACATTTACATTCAGTCACTTACTAGAAACTACTTATGCCTGCAGCAGACTCATAGGTAGTTGCAGTCCCACATTCATAGCTCTTTATTCCCTTACAGAGGCACTGAAGAATTTGTGCAGCCACTTATCTGCACCTTTAGACAGCCATAGAGCTGCTAAAACACACAGTCACATACCAGCACATTTACTTAAACATTGTATGGCACTCAGACAGGTGTATTGCTAAATTCACTTACATATGTAGGAAAGTACTGGCACAACCTTCTGAACCATGCAGAGAAATACTTTGTGAATCTTGGGTGGTGGCTATCCCTGTCCCTGACCATGTCTATGTATTCTTACTTCAAGCTTCACTTGGCATGTTATAGGTCTTTCTCAAGTATCAAACCCTCGTGTTAGTGCACCTAACACACTTATAAGATATTCTGTAGGTATGCCATAAAGGATGCTGTTTTGTGCTTAAGACATTGACAGATGTCCTTTTGAGTTGAATAGGTTACTTGTGCACTTGCAGGCCTCTATGTCAAGTACTACATAGATTATGTCATCCCTAAGACAATTGACATAGATGTTCATAAAAGCATAGAGCCTCTCTTTCAGTTACAGAGACAGCTACAGAAGCAGTTATACACTCAGTCACTCACCATAAACTATTTAAGCACTAAGCAGCAGACTCAAAGGTAGTTCCAATGACACCTACATAGCTCTCTATTGCCTAACACAGGCATTGAAGCATTTGTGCAGCCACTTACATACACATTTAGCAGCCATAGAGGTATTATAGCAGGCAGTTACATACCAGCACATTTACTTAAACGTCTCATGGCACTGATAGAGGTGTACTCCTACACTCTATGAGATATGTAGGTAAGTACTGACACAACCTTCTCAATCATGTACAGAAACCTTCCTTCAAACATGGGTGATGGCTGCTAGTGCAGACCCTATCTGTGCTCTGTCACTGCAAGCTTTACTTGGCATGTTATAAGTCTTTCTCAAGTATCAAATCCACTCAGACCCAGTCACTGACCCACTCAGACACTCATGCACCCACTTAGACATCTACTAAAACAGTCACAAACTCACTCAGACAGTGATTCACCCACTCATCTACCCAATGAGACACTTATGCAGGTAGTCCCAGACCCAATCAGACACACACACACCCAGTTACACACCCATTGAGACACTCACACACCCAGTCACTCACCCACTGACACACTCATTTTCACAGGTTAAAGGTAAGAAATAAAAAAAATTTAAAACCTTAGAAATTCACTAAAAAAATCAAAGGTTACAGGGGCGCTATAGTTAGGAAATAGAATTTAAAAAATCTTAGAAATTCACTGAAAAAATCTAAAGGTTACAGGAACGGTATAGTTAGGAAATGGAATTAAAAAAACCTTAGAAATTCACTGAAAAAACCAAAGGTTACAGGGTCGCTATAATTGGGCTCGCATTTCACTCATACAAAACCGATGAAATTCAGTAGTTATAGCTACCTGAGCTAACTATAATAACTTACTCCCCCACAATGCACTGCTTATAACCTCAAACATTAGGTTGCAGCCCCTGAAAAAGATTTATGGTTGATTTTGAATAAGATGCACTGTAGTACATGCTAATAACAGGCAGTAACAAAATAAGTAAAGAAAAATATGCCAAATGTTGTACCAGTACATGCAGCATCCACATGCTATCATGCATAATGTTATACCCCAGTTGGCTAATGTGTCTCACACTGGTGGCACAGCCATTCAACTTATGCCCCCGCAATGCACTGCATATGACCTCACATACTACATCACTCATGACATGGTCAGTGACATCACTGATGACATCTCAAATGACATCACTGATGGCATCTCAAATGACATCACTGATGACAGCATCCAGTGATTCTGAGTTTTTTCTAAAAATAGATGAGTTTTAAATATATATACTAAGGTAAGTGGCTGTCGGAGTGTTTCTATGGTTGAGTGAGTGGGTGTGTAAGTGGTGTATAGAAGAGTCAGTGGGTATATGAGAGACTATATACATGAGTGAGTGGTGTGTGAGTTTTTGTAAGGGTAAGCGAGTGGGTGTGTCAGCGAGTATATGAGTAAGTGAGTGGCTGTGTGCGTATCCATATGGATAAGTGAGTGGATGTGTTGGCTGTAAATGGTGAATGAGAGGGTGCATGAGTGACTGAATGGGTGACTGAGCAGGTACATAGGTCTCTGTATGAGTCAGTAAGAGGGTACATGAATGACTGTATGGGTGCATGAATGGGTGTGTAAGTGGCTCTATGAGTGAGTGAGTTGGTGTGTGAGTGGCTGTATGGGTGAATGAATGGGTGTGTGAGAAACTGTATGGGTGAGTAGGTGAGTGTGAAATAGGTTGTATTGGAGAGTATGTGCTTTTCTCAGTGACTGTATAGGTGAGTGAGTACATGTGTTAATTTATCTATGAATATGTGAGCGGATGTCTGAGTGAATTTATGGGTGAGTGAGTAGTTATGTGAGTGACTGTGTGGGTGAGTGAGTAGGTATGTGAGTATTTATTTTGGTGACTGATTCAATATGAGAATGGTTGTATGGGTGTATGAGTGGGCATGTATGTTTATGTATGTCTGTATAACTAGATGTGTGAGTGTCTGTATTGGCCAGTGTGTAGGTGCATGAGTGGCTCTATATGTGATTTAGTGGTGGTATTAGTGGCTGTATGGGTGAGTTGATGTGTGAGTGGCTCTATGAGTCATTGAGTAGGAGTGTGAGTGTTTGAATGGGTGTATGAATAGGTATGTCAGTAGTTGTGTCAGAATGGGTATATGAGATGTAAGGGGTGTAAGTGGGTGTGTGAATGGTTCTATGGATGATGTCATCGGTGATATAATTTGAGATGTCATCAGTCATGTCATCAGTCATGTCACTGACCATGCCATCAGTGATGTAATATGTGAGGTCATAAGCAGTGCATTGCGGAGGCATAAGTTATAGTTAGCTCAGCTAACTATAACTGTTGAATTTCTCTGGTTTTGCATGAGTGAATTGTCAGCCTAACTATAAAGTCTCTGTAACCTTTGGTTTTTTCAGTGAATTTCTAAGGTTTTTTTAATTTATATTTTCTAACTATAAAATCACTGTAACCCTTGGTTTTTTTAGTGAATCTATGGTTTTTAAAATTAAAATGTTATTAGTATATATCATTTTTGTAAGCTTTGGTTTTTTAGCAAATTACTATATTTTTCAAAATTATGTTTACTAGGTATAACATCTCTCTCCTCTTTTTAAGTCAATGTTTATTATTTAGTTATCTAGTAGATTGATTACAGGTGGTCTACTACAATCAGAGTCAGAGCCCGGTCCCCTGGATTGCTATTAGTTTACAGAACTTTGAATAAAGAATGTATAGCTAGTTGCAAAATATGACAAAAAAAGGTGATAGTATTACACTTATAGAAAAGTACAATGAGAACTTACTGTAATTAATACAAAAGCAGTAACATGAAAGCAGTGATAATGATGCAAAAAGGTAAGAATTAATATAGTACATCAGGTTCAAAAATAGATGTCAGAGGACTAACAATGATAGTAAAATGTAATTAATTATAGTATTTTTTAAAACAATGAACACTGTTAATATTTTGTATATATATATATGTATTATAACAGTTTTAAAAAATATATATATATATTTCTAATCCACAGTTTTTCCGTGGAACTGTATGGTTTGTCCAGTTCCAACTCTATGGTTTTTGTTCTGAATACTTGATAGCAGCAAACTTGCTGATCCGATCCGCGGATTCAGTGAAATACTTAACAATTATTTTAGAGGTATATGACCTTTATAATTACATTATAGTATTAGGCTGAACATAATTTAAACATGTTTTAATGTTTCTTTTAATTTCCTGCTGAATTGAGCTGTTTTATTATTACGTGATTCCGAGGATTTGCCTCAAAATCTGCAGACTCGCTCAATAATAAAAACCTAAGCTTTATTTCTATTGGTTCCTCTTGAACCACACCCAAAGTAGTCACTTTGATCCTGGCTGTTGGTGGAGAGAGCTGCAAAGATATTTGATCCTTCCATTATGGCAGAGGCAAATCTATCATCTGCTGAACCTGCACAAAAGGATGAACAAGGAGGGGAACAAGAAGTTACTTCCAACCGAAAGGAGAGTGATGTCTGGTAAATGGTTCATTGTGCCATCTGGAGAAAAGAACGGCACTGCCAGCTTGTTGAATGCAAGTTATGAGGGAAGCAGCTTTCAAGAGGTACTAGGAAGAGTACAGTTATGGCACATCATCGATGTGGAAACACATCAAAAGCAACCACAAACGTGCATATCTTAGACATCTGCAGGAGAAAGCAGCATATTCTGCTGATGCAGGAGCATCACATCGACATCCAACAGGTTTCTAGAGGTACTATAAAAAAAGCACAGTTAAGGTTCATCGTCAATGTGGAAGCACACCAAGAGAAACCATGAACGTGAGTGAGTGAATGCATGAGTGTGTGCATGTGTGTCAGTGTATGTACCAGTCACTCCTAGGATGTGTCAGGGTGTGTATAAATGAGTGTGTGAATTTTTTACTAAATGGATTGGTGCATTTTTGGGTATACCAGTGTATGTATCAGTGAGTCCCAGAGTGTCTCAGTGTGTGTATGAGTGAGTGTGTGAATGTGTGAGTGAATGCATCAGTATGTGCTTAGGTGTGTCAGTGTATGCTTCAATGAGTACTTGGGTGTGTTAGTGTATGCATCAGTGTTTAACTGGGTGTGTCTGTGAAAATGTCAGTGTGTGCCTAGAAAGGAGAAAGTGTTACATTTTTAGAAAAATAAATTTCATATAACTGTAAATACTACAATAACATCAAACTTGAAACAATTATGGAAAAGGTACGAAACAATGCAGTAGATAGAATTGAAAAATTGATCACAAATGAGTAACAATCATAACAAAATATAACCTACAATTATGAGTGTATTTCAACCAAACAATTAAACAACATTCATAATGTACAAACAACTATTAAAAATCCTTTTAACTATATAAACATCTATTACAACTATTATTACTCTATTATAACATATTAAAAATGTTTTAAATGTAACTCAATAATAAAACTAAAACCTTTACTTCCAGTGCTTCCTCTTTAACCACACATACAATTTTGTGAAAACAACACCCAAAACAATCACTTCCATCCGGTGGAACTGTTTTGTTGTACCTTCAGGAGAGAAAAAACCCACTGCCCGATATGCTGAATGAAACCTCTGTAGGAAACAGCTTGCCAGAGGTATCCTCAATGTGTTGCACATTGAGAGCAACCATGAACATGAATATTTAAGAATCGTGAAGCAGAATGCAACATCTTCTACTGATGTGAGAGGATTGTCATCTATGGCCAATCAACCTTTTGCAAGTATCACCATTGCAACAACTTGTCGAGAGTTTAAAGAAATGGCTGTTCAGTGTTCTAAATGCTAAGAACTTGTTTTGAAAGAAAACAATTACCTTATCATCATATTGGAGATGGTAAAGGGACACTGTTGTTAATTCCTTTTTGTTTGTTTTGTTGTAAAAGCAGAAAGACGTGCTAATCTTATACTTGTTAAAAAATGGAAGCTCCTCAAGTGACAGAAAAGCAGGAAGATGTACCATCAGCCAACCATGTCTGAAAATTAAAACTTGATCAACCAGCATTGAAGTTTAAATAGTGGTTGTTGCAAGACGTCATTTGAAAATATGAAGACATCATTTTCTTGTTGAAGAAACAGAGTCTCTTTTGTAAATTTTTCTCGGTTTTTTCTTACTATAAAGGTAAACTTATAATTAAGTACCTACATTACTGCAATAAATCATTCTATGGATCTGTGATAACAGAGAGAAAACATACAGATAAGTTATACGGTATACATTTACATAGTTAAGTTGAAGTTTCTGCAATATAAATAGCTTTGTTAATAAAGAAACATTGCAGAGTTGCAAATCTCTAAAGCAATTGAACATGTATCTAAAACATTTAAATTTTTTGGTGTTCTCAGGTTTCATACTGGTACACCTTAAACAATGTACTGTATGAAGTTTCATTGTTGAACAGCAGGGAAAAACAATCATATGGATTGTAGGAAAAAAACAGACTTGCACTGTATAACACTGTAAATATATCATTCTATGAATACACTCACTACAAACGGTAAAAAATCATTTCACTTCTACCTACTCAATTGCTATAAATAAACATATCCAAAAACAATGTAGTATGATATTCAACTAGTCCATTTATGAAAATAGATGTAACATATATCAAAATGTAAAAGCCCATTTTGAAGATGTTACCCTTACTAGGCCGCATGATGTCTGGAATATTTAGAATCCATTCAGTACAAACACAGTATACCACTTTTTATGGAGAAATTCTTCTTAGAACTTTGGTTACAAAAACAAGAGGTATAAATTTGGAAGTTTGAAAGGCAGTTTATGTTTAAATGTCAGATTACTGTCATTACATTCCCTCCATCCACTTAGAGTTTTTAAGTACACAGTGTAGTGTCCTGAAGTTACATGTACTCCTTCATGGCAAATGATAGCTAGTGTTGTGCACGCTTTAAAGTTTAAAATTTCTGTTTCTATTTTGGATCCATCTACTCTGCCATTTACCACTTCTGTGTATCTGTAACGTAGACATACAATCAGATCTACAACTTGGGCAGGTCATGGTCGGGTTTGCATTTCTTATCAGGTTGTCAAATGGCACAGTTTTTGAATCCGGTAAGGTTAAATAGGTGAACCGTTCAGAATTTATATTAGTAGCAGATGAAAAGGAGCAATACATACAATTAGGATTCCATTTGTAACATGGCGCAAATAACTCTGGAATACTCACATGTTCTTCTTCCAAAAGTCCAAGGATAACCATAAAAAAAATGAAGTGCATCTTGTTGAGACTTCTGAGAAAATTGTACAGATCCACTGATTGTGCCCACTGTATGTCTTATTCCTGAAGCAGAATGTAGCACAGTACAGAAACGTTGCAGCAAACAATACAGTTCTGACCAGAACCTGCTGTCTCCTTTATGCTCTATTGCATTTACTAGATGTAGCAAACGAAAGGCTATATTCAGAACTACATTAGCATAGCAGTTGATACATTTGTATTTTCCAACTGAAACCTTACTAATTCTCCTTCATTTTGCTGGTTTTTCTTCTTCTTATCCTCATCTCTATCTTTCTTTTGCTTCTTTTGCCGAACTTCCATTGATTGCTTAGTAAGTTTCCATTTAGGACAGATTGTCTGTTTCTCATAAATGGGATACTGTCCTAAGTGAGGAGCATATACACTTCTCAACCGATTATACTCTCTAACGCAACCAGTATCAGCACAAACTTTGTTTTCATCAAAATCAACTAAAAACAAACCAGAAAATGTTCTAACTTGTGACAATGCAATGTATGACATAACTTCTTTGAATACACTACTACCAATGTTAATAAAAGCTGTTTCTACACTTAAAACCTGAGATTTGTGTATAGTTACACCGTACGTTTGAGAGAATGGGAACTGGTGCCGCCTCACATAAAGTCTTTGACAAGTGAAAACCATTCAATGCACCGGCCAATCTGTTTCACACCATCAATCTGATCAAATTTGACATTTACATAATTCAACTGCATTTCTATTTGGAAAATTAATCAAATCAACTACTTTACCCATTGCTCCATTTACTAAGCCTTCCTCAACATTTACATTTTTCCGCAAAATTACTCTACAATTTCTACAAACAGGTAAACACTGCAGTCCTAGAAACAGATTTTTCTGAAGAATCCAATTTTGCTTACAGTTTTTCTGTCAGAAGTATTGTTACTCCCTGATGCTCCATTTTGTCAATACCTATTAGTTCAAAATTTCTTTTTTCCAATTTCAGTAATTCTTCATTGAAATTACTGCACTCTTGAAGTGTAGGCATTAAACACAGTATTGATTTTGCATCTTCAATAGTTTTTTGATAAGTCGATTTTGTAAGGAACACTTACCTTCCGTGGTTAGAACTCCAACCCTAATGTCCTTTAGAATATTTCAATACACCTCATCAGACGCTTGAAGCATATCTTTAAACAGTTCCTTGTTTTGGAAATTCAGTCATATATTTACATTTCCAATACTTCCTAGTGAATTATATCTTTGTTCATGGACAAGGGTCTTGAAAACAGGTTCTATATTACAGGGATTAAGTGTAAGAGGTCACCAAACACAATTAAATGCTTTCCTCCGAAGAGAACATCATACTCTGTTCTTAAAATTTGTTGCATTCGTAGGTGAATAAAAGCAAGCATTAAGTTTGAGACCATGCTTACCTCATTAATTAAAAGTTAAATTTTCTTCAAAACTCTTGCCACCTTGCCAGATAACTTCTGGTATTCCACTTTATTGTCATGTTCCACAGGTAGCTTTTGTAGTCGATGTAGAACAATTCCTTTAATATTATGTGCAACTAATCCTGGTGGTGCTGTCACTATACATGACAAATTTGATTGTGTTGTCCTCTGTAGGTAAGAAGTTTGCATTTTATTTAAAAAGCTTTTTCCAGTACCAGCTTGGCCATTAATGTATAACAGAATTGATTTAAAAGAAGAGCAACTGCATTCTGTCTTGTTGTGGCGAAATCCATGTTCTACTTTCTCTTTCACTTCTATATAAATGTCTTTCTGTTCGTTGTTGAGTTGTGCAACTAACTGTTCCAGATCTTCAGTTTCCTGTCTAGCTTGTTCGCTGCAGTCTACAACTCATTCATTGCTATTGCAGCTTCATTTTGAATAATAGGTGCTCCAAGAGGATATTGACTAAGTGGTGCAGAACTTTGACTGCTTTGAGAACTTTCTCAAACTACCTCTGCAGCAATTGCTTCTTCTTGTTTAATGCCACTACTTAACATTTGCTTATAATTTTAAAAGACTGAACACTAAATACCGTCTTTCACAGCATTAAGTGAATCTTCATAGCAGTCATAGCCTTCAAGTAATTCAGATTCTGCACACCAAGGTTTGAAAATGTAATAAGTGCCAAATAGAAAAACTCTTTTTTCTCTTGAGTTTGGCAACTTAGGGGCATATTCTCAAGGAGCCATCGCCGATTTATCGGCACTTTAGCGCCGCAAAAGTGGCAATAGACTTATCACCCTATTCACAAGCTGGTGCAAACTGCCGACATCGCCAGTTTTCCTGCGATAGCTGCCGCAAAACACATCGCCACAGATGAGAGCGACAACTAACGCTAATGATATGCAGAGTAGGCGTTCCCGTGCAAAAACACACGATAAGGCGCGTTAGCAGCAGGGATTCAACACCTGCCTTTAACTGGTGTTAAGCAGGATGACAACCTGCAGTATGAAAGGGAGCCCAGCCTAGAGCCACATCTGAAGACCAAGAGATGCCATGGAGACAATGTTCATGCAGCCTGGAGACCCAAGAGGGCCACAACACCCACCGCAACCACCCCCCGGACCCTCCCCCCCAGGTCATGAAGTCCAGTAGTCAACGGTAGTGGAAAAACAGAACTTTATTACAAATACATAAACAACAAGATGAAAAGCTCAGCCAACGCGTTCCATTCCCAACGGGGAACTTCACCAGGGCAACGTGTGGATCCAATAAACTGCAAATGCTGCGGGAACTCCCCAATACCATTCCATATCCCGAAATCAGTAGTCAGAAACCTGTTGGAGAAATGGTGACAATGGTCAAGCGTCCTCATAGTCACCAATGTAATCTGCTACAGTGTATTGCACTTGGACAAACCAGAGTGCATACAGGTATGATGAATCCAGTCCAAATATACTGTAACAGAAGTCTGTGTGCTCGTAACCTCCGCAGGAAAGAAAAGGAAGGTTACGACCACACAAACATCTGTTACGGTCTCATTATGCAGGATTCATCATATCTGTAAACATCACGGTTTGTATCATCTTGATACCCCTGCACCTTCACTTCCCCCACGCTGTGCATGAACAGCTGGAGACCATGCAAGGGAATTACGCCATAGCTGCCTTACCGCACGTGTCGGGGGCAATTGACTGTACACATGTACCACTTGTGCCCCCTGCCGACCCTGCACACAATTACCGCTACAGAAAGCACACGCATTCCATCAATGTGCAGGCAATAGTGGACCACCGGGGACAGTTCACCAATGTCGTCGCCAACTTCACAGGCAGTGTGCATGATACATACATCTTCCGACAGTCCATCATCAACCAGCGCTTCCAGGATGGCACCTATAGCAATGCACTGCTCATTGGTAAGTAATAACTGAACACACCACACACCTCAACTCCACAATCACACAACTCACAACTGTGGGAGAGCACACGTAACAAAATCACATACAACATGCCAACCAACATGCCCAACTACCGGACACGACAACACAAGTAACCGTGGTAACAGGGGCCAGACATGTAGACAAACCATCCACAAAGGCAGAGCCCCTCTGCCACACAATTGCAGAATGTGGGGAGAGGTGGGAACCAAGAATGTGTGAAGGAGGCAAGTGACCCAGCAATAAGAAAGGACACAATGCCAAGTGTGGCGGAGATGTGCTGGACAGACTGCAGTATGCAGAGCACAGACATGTCCATGTGGACATCTACTTCTGGTGTTTGCAGTGTAGTGGACAGTGGACGCAAACAGGTTACCCCAGGCAGTGTGGAAGACCTTGGACATGTAGCCATGTGGTCCCCCTGTAAGCCTGAGTGGAGCGGTCTTGGCCGACGTATGTCGCGAATCAATAGCCCGGGGCCCTGGGCGTGGTCCAGTTCCGGGATGGCCACCACAGTAACTACTGCGTGTGTCTCTGTGTCCGCCATATTGTGACCATAGGCCTACACACATGTGCCCGACCACATTCAACGGCCGCATTCACACTGGAGACGAGGTGACTATGTCCCAAGCCAACCCGTGCACATCTCATCAGCGCATGCAGGGTCGTGTCTGCCAGGGCGGCACCCCCCACCCAGCCACGAGGCCGCCGCCATGACTGGTGGTGCCTGCGCGATCCTATGCGCCTGCTGCACCCCAGTCCTGGTCCCCAGACCGGTCCGCCGCCCAGCGATGACTGCCCGCCCCTGCGCACCCAGGCCTCAATGCTCACCTGCCGCCACCGGCGTGTCTCCAAGAGGGCCCTCCACGTGCCGGTGCAACCTCCTCAGCCGATCGCTGGATTCCGCGCCACAGGCCCCCAGCGCACCCTGCGGCACCACATCGCGGAGTCATGTGTGTGCTGACTGCTGCCTGCACGTACACTGTGGTCCAGCATGGCTCACAATTCAAATTGAGTCTTGATTTGCTGGACGCCGTATCGAGGCCAACGCATCATCGCAGGCTGCACACCCGCTCAGCTCTTCAGGTGGGCCTAACTCTGTGCACCGCAAGTCATCGCCACGTGGTGGTAGGCCTGTGCCGGACGCAGGCCATCGGGTGCCACTAACTCAGTGCAATGCAAGTCATCGCCACGTGGCGGTAGGCCCATGCCGGATGCAGGCCATCGGGTGCCACTAACTCTGTGCAACGCAAGTCACTGACCCTTTATGATTGAGTTCCGTGGATGCGGACGCCATCATGTCACCTCCGGCAGTGGGGGATGTGCTGTGGTGGGCCCCTTTTATTGGCAGGGTCACATGTCCCGTGATGCCTGTGCTGGATGGGTGTGGTGTGGGTGTACACCAGCCGTGAGGGAGTGGCTGTGGCATGCTGACAACTAGACCAGTGACCAGCAGATCACTACAGGGAAGACCTGGGACATGTAGCTGTGTCGTCACCCCCTGTGAGCGTAAGCGGAGTGGGCTGGGCTTGCGTATGCCAGTCCAGCGTAGGGGTGTGAACAATGAGCCCGGGGCTCTGGGCCTGGTTCAGTTCTGGCCTGGACAAGGAAGTAACCAATGCGTGTGTCTCCGTTGTAGTGTCTGCGCCACCCGGACCGCAATCGGCAATGTTGCACCCTGTGACCCAAGCCCCACAACATGTGCAAAATGGACATGAGGGGGAATCAGTGACCCTACATTCATCCATACTGTCATACTTGAAGGATCATAGACATGACACATCTGTGTGAATTTGAATGTTTCATTCACATTCAGTGGAGTGTTGCAGCTGAAGCAGTACAGGGCCATGCACACCCCACTTGACATTGTTGCCCCGTGGAGGGCCAGCCAGAGTCCATTAGGGAAGGACAAATTCATCGGAAGAGGAAGAGTTCAGTCCGCAGTCTGATTGCTGTGTCATTGGTAACCAAACAGAATATGGCAGTCCATGTCGAGGTCCAAGGTGAGTGCCACAGAGTGTATCGGGGGACAGTGGAAGGTGATGATGCAAAGGGCCGAACCAAGCTGAAACAGGCCATATGGCAGAGATGAATGCTACCGCTTCCTCATTACCACAACGGCAGTCTCATCCACATCATCGTCCTCTGATGTGTGATGTGCCTCACCTGTGGGTGGTGGTGTTTCGGCTGCAGCACTGTTTGGCACTGACACATCAGGGGCTGGAGGTGGATTGTCGGCCGCACTGTGTGGCAGTGACACATCAGGTGCCGGAGGTGGAATGTCTGCCGCACTGTGGGGCACTGACACATCAGGGGGCGGAGATGTGGATGGTGTAGGAGCAGCAGCATTCATCTGCGCCAGGCCTTGTGGCAGCAATGCCATGATGAGGATCTGCAGGGCATGGAAGATCCCAGCTACATCTCGCTGATGTGCAGCCATGGCAGCCATCCTTTCCGCCTCCATCCGCACCATGTCCTCCATGAGCCTCCGCATGTGTCCCAACTCCCGGCTGAGATCGCTGGAGCCACTCTGACTAGACAGGTGTTCTTGTCTCCGAGTCATGACTCCAGCGATGTCAGCCATGTCTCGTTGGAGACCATGGAGCGGACTGTGGGTGTCTGTTAGGGACTGTAAGTGGTCCCTGATGGGACGTAGACACCCATGGATGGCATCTAGTTTGGCTGCCATGAGTTCGAACCCCACCCGCACCTGCTCAGCCATCTCCTTCTGGCCCTCCAACACACGGCATTGAAATGCCATGTGTTGGTCGTGGGGATCCTGGGAGACAGCCTGGGTGGTGGGTGCTTCCTGCTGTGTGGTCTGTGCAGGGGGTGGGATCTCCTCGATGCAGCTGGGCTGCCCTGCTCCTGGGGGTGGGGTGCGGAAGCTGTCCATGAGCTCTTGGAGGGCGTCGGTGTCGAAGGTGGGGAGGTCCTCCTCGTCATCAGTGAGGAGGTGTTCGGTCTGCTCTGCAGGAGGTGATGATTCTCCCTCTGCAATGTAAAGGGGAGATGCAGTTTAACAGTGTGTTCCATGTATGTTTACGCATTGGCCAAGTTTCCAAACAGACTGCATGACAATGTACATTGTGACTGTTTAGGAGGAGCTGCCTATTTGAAGCGGGACAGTGGACATTTGTGCACCATCAGGGATGTGGGGTTGTACTTGTCCATTATCATGTCACAGTTTCCTGCTATGCCAAATGTGATTGGCCAGTTTCTACACACAAGCAGCAGCAGTTGTGTCCTCTGTTCTGTTGTGAATGTGTTGCAGTTTGTACCACATTGTTGTCAATGTTGATGTGCTCTGATTCTTGTGTGTGTGCTGCATTGTGGGAGAGTCGCCCCTGCAGCTCAGACTTTGCTTGGCCTTCTCCCTTTCAGGCGGTGTGCCTTTGACTTCTGTGCTTATGCAGTGCTGATATGTTGCATACTTGGGTAAATTGGGCTCTTGGTGGGAGTTGGGACTCTTGGGCATGGTTTGTCCGCAGAAGTCATGTTGCGTCAGGCGTTGTTTGTGCACATGGATGTGTCAGTGTGTGACCTGCTCCTTTCCGGATGTGGACCACACTCAGCCACCTCAGTGTCGTGGCGTGCAAAATGTCATGATGAGTGGCCTGCAGACATGCTCATCGTCATGCAGTGTCACTTGCATTGTCAGTGGGGCTCACGGATCCGCAGCTTTGCTGGGTTCAGCACATGTGCATGGGTTTGTTGTGAGATTGGTGATGTGTGGGGAGGGCCCCCTCTGGGCACATTGTGGACGGGGGACTACTTGCTGTTTCTATGTGTGCTGCAGTATGGCAAGGAGATCAGGGACATGATCCAGAGTCCTTGTGGTTGTGCAGTGTGCTATACTTCATTGTGCATGTGTGCCATTGTGCCCATCTTTCCCCGTCCCCCCAGTCCCTGGTGGTTACTCACCCTGTTGTGTCAGGTCATGTTGAGCAGTGTCCACTCCCCCGACTCCTGCCACCGTCTCCACACTGATGACTGTGGACACCATTTCCTCCATCTCATCCAGCTCCTCCTGTCGCGCAGGACTCCCACCCCCAGTCTGCATTGCTGCTTTGCGGTTGTTTGCGAGTTTCAGCTTGGTTTTGCGCTTCTCATCATTCCAGCGCCTCTTGACCTCGTCCATTGTCCTCCTCAGCACTTGGACTGCATTCACCTTGTCCACGATGGACTGCCATATTCCATTTTTTGTTGCCAATGACACAGTGGAGGTGACGAACAGTTGTTGATGGTGTTCTATCACCTCCGTAATCAGGATCCTGTTTTCCTGCGGACTGAACCGCGTCTTCCTCTTCTTCTTCTCCTTGCCCTTCCCTGACCCCGAGGTCCCAGGTTGGTCCTCCGTGGGGCTTGTGGGGTTCGGGTTGTCCTCTGTACTTGCTCCGGCTACCTCCATTGTGCTTCGCAGTTGTTATGTTTTTTGGGTTTTTTGCAGCTTTTATGGTGATTTTTCCCGCCTGACGTGGGAATTGCAAGCCTGGCGCTGCTTGTCGCCAATTTTTCTATCGCGGTTGGGCCCATCGCAACTTTTTTCACGTTCAGGTTTCCTTTTTTATCGCCGTTGCGGTAGTTGTATCGCAGACATTTGAGGCGTTATCGGGAAACTATCGCATGTTACCGCCGTGTTGAGAATACGACGTTGACATGGAGTTATTTTCCCGCGATAGACGGCGATATGAAGAATTGCGTTAGCCTATTTTGGCGATGTTTATCGCACGTTCTTGAGAATATCTCCCTAAGTTTCCTGTGGTAAATGAGATTTACTTTTGCATGTTTCACTAAACAACCATCACATCTGAGAACAGCAAATTTGCCTTCTTCTATGTTTCCTTTTACATTGCTTCTGTATCTGTAGTACTGAAGAATTTCATATAGGCACATGTTTTCCAAATGTACACTTCTTCTTGGGTAGTATGTATCTAACATGTTTTGTTTACTATATCTGTACTCTCTGGGTCAAACTCTGCTAGATACTAAATTTTCAAAAAAGACTTTAACACTCTATTTTATGTACTTGCAAGGCCTAAATGTACCCAAACTATTCCCCTAGACACAGAGTACAAACTTACTGCGCTCAAGCTGTCCAAGCATTCATAAGGACCAATCTCCCTTTGCAACAACATTTTAAAACTGAAGCTGTACACATTTTTTGTTAGACTCTTTTCTGCACTAATCTCTTGCCACATCTCTTTCATCTCAGTCTTCTCCGATTTTGTTATGTATGAAGTGACATATCAAGAAACAGCAATAAGGTTATCTGCAACAAATTGTATGTCCTTATTTGAATCCCACATTTTCAGAATGACTACATTGTAATCATTAATGTATTTGGACTTCTCCGTTCTTCTCAGATTGATGTGTTTTTTGGTGACTTTCATGTTACTGTATGTTTCACTGCAGAGAAAAAGCTGTTCACTCTTCCTTGTGAAATAACAGGTGGATGGAATATAAAATAACATCCTTTGTAAACGTTTCCTTTAGATCTGTATCTTCAACTGCAGTATTTCCCATATCTATGTGTTTGAAACCACAGAACTTATTGTCTCAGGCCTTTGTCAGTAGTGTGTTTCGGGATGGCTCATGTCACATACTGTTCTATGAAAGAGAGCACACACTCATCACTCTCTGTTCAAAATTTTGGAGCATCTTTTATCCATAACAGCTTGTGAATATGAAGAGCACCTCTTGCTTGGTACTCTTTACGCCAAAAGAAAATCAGTTACATCACCAAGTGGAGGATTACTTTTGTTACAGATGAAAGACAGCATGGCTTGGAATCTGTGATTAAAATATCTGCAAACATTAGCAGAATCCAAAGAGCACATGTCTTTTGTTGTCTTTAGATTAATGTTCTCAATATTTGAATTTGCCTCTCTCAAAAATTCAAACAGATCATCCCATGCATATTCAACACAACTAAGTGTAACATACCAAGTAGGTGCCCCTAGGTTTCTCAACATGCATTTGAGTTCTCCATGATGATGATACCAATACTCCTTTGTTCCCGGTTGGCATGTCATTAAATTCATTAATTTATAGTCCAAGTTTTCATCTTTTTCTTGAACTTTATCAACATATTCCCTTGCAGACAAATTTTGAAGATTTGTTCCTGTCTTCAATATATGATTCACAGCTTAAAAAAGTCCAGACAAATCACTTTCAAACACAAGATGAAATATATGTGGAATGTACTGACAAAATCTTGGATCCTCTAAGTATAATCATGTTGAGCGGTATTGAGCTGCTGGTATCTGTACAGGGCAGTCATCATAGCAGCAACCTACTCCAGTGGAAAACAGTTGCTGAAAACGAGCCTCTAAACTTTTTCCCAGACACTTAATGGTCTTTCTTTTGCTTGCTTTGTTTGAAACAATTCAATAGCATCACCAATGACTTCTTTAGAATGCAGAGGGTGGATGCTATAGTGTTCTTAAATTTCTTCCTATCTAGATCGATCCACTTTTTCAATCTGTCCACATGATGGTAAGGTATCATCTTGTATGTAAATTTCATTTTCAGCAACATCAACATTTCTATAGTAAATATTAATTTCAACAAGGTATAATGTTGCTTTTTTGACTTTATTCACATCTACTAACCCTTGCCAGATTTTTTTATTCTTTGTTGGAACCCAATTTACTAAAATGATATGTGTTTCTTCTATCGCTCTATTTACTCCTACAGTTTCAACATTTTCTTAAAATCTAAAGGTAAACACACAACTCTTCCTTTTAGTCCTCTCTGGAACTCAGTTGGAGCTCATTTCCCTGTCGATGGCTCCATATAAACTATGGCTTGAAAAGGATGTATGTGTTGTACAAGAATTGATTCATAAACATTCAATGGTTAAGCTCTTGTGGAATGGATACCAATTGTAACTTGTTATGTAGACCTTTAGCTGGCATTTTAGTATTCTCTAATTTATCATAAGAGTACTTACTGATAATATGCACTCTAGGCAAATCAAATCTTTCCTCAACAAGTAAATATGGCACAAATTCTTGCCACTTATCATTTTTCTCTTTTTCAAATTTAGAGTACACAACTACATTCCGAGTTTGCAATTTGTAGTGAGTGCGTCGACAACAAATACAAACACAGTTTGGTCTTTCTGAGGGAACTGTGTTAAACTTTGCAATGTCTTGAGCAAAGTTTTCAGTTTTAATTTCTACACCTCCTGCTACCAACTCTTCATTTTCCCTAAACTCTTTTTCTGAACCAAAGAACCGAAACTGAATATCTTCGCAAACTTTCTCAATCTCTGCTAATGTCCCATACAGTAAACATCTATTCATCTCTCCTAAACTTAAGGCAGGAGTTTTTACATAGTAAAATCTTCTAACCAAAGTTCGTATTTTGGAGTGGTTAACAGCTAACATCCTGGAATGATGAAACGTGTTTCTACAATCTTTCCTTGATAGACATGCATGGGAATGTCCCTGTAAATTACTATATTTCTTAACTTTGCATGGATCTAATCCTTGCAAAATTGAAATTTTCTTTTTCAAACATCTGCATGGAAAGTCGCGTTAGAAATTCTGTAATAAATCAATTAATTCTTGATGAATACTACAATTACTACTGCAATTCCTTTGTATACTGGGGCCTGACTACGCCTTCCTTGCACCTCTTCAACTATCACTTCCTCTAAATTCCTAAGAACCATCTCCTCTTTTGCAACAGGACTACCATCATTTACTTCATAACAACGACCACTTAAATCAACAATTATTCGCAATATATATTTGACATTATGCTATATTTATTCTTTGTACATTTTTTTAATGTATTACTATGAAAAGCATATATATATATATATATATATATATATATATATATATATATATCAAACTGCCAAACAGTGCAACGCACCGTAATCGTCATTCCCCTTCCTCTTGCGACGGCGGTCCGCGGCGAGGGGGCGAGCCTCTAAACACAAACCAACGCCGTTTCACCTTGTTGCAGTAACAGCATGCCGCGGACACGGTTAAATTATACAACAAGGAGGTGTCTTTTGAGCAGAATTCGCGAAAGGCAATCATTAACTGTTATATTTTATTATTGTTCAGCAAAATTGTACAGTGAATTAATTTATAATTCATGTGACTTGTAAAACACACTGTTATTGAATGTGGGTCGATTCAGAGTGAGTTAACTCGGAATTGTGAAGTCTGTTTTCACTGTTTATTGAAGCAAAATCACATGTTTATTTAAATGTCAGGGAATAGCTGCCACAGTACTCGTGATCAAGGGAGTGTTTCCCGAAACGCGTCGAGTTGGTCTGCCTTTGCTAAATAAATTACCGTCTGGAAAGCATTTTGTGTCCGTGGCATGCTGTTACTGCAACAAGGTGAAACGGCGTTGGTTTATATATATATATATATATATATATATATATATATATATATATATATATATATATATATATATTCACTGAAAAAACCACAGGTTTCAGGGACGTTATAGTTAGGCTGACATTTCACTCGTGCAAAACCAGAGAGATCCCGCCGTTATAGTTAGCTGAGCTAACTATAACTCGCGCCCCCACAATGCACTGCTGATGACATCACATATTACATCACCCATGACATGGTCAGTGACATCACTGATGACATCATCTAGTGACTGAGTATTTCTAAAAAGTTTAAGAATGTTATATATATATATATATATATATATATATATATATATGTTCCCAAACGTTTCTCCTGTCTCGAGGGCGCACTCCACAACAGATAGGTAACACCTTTTATTAACGAATTGAAAGAGCAATTCTTTTCCGACCTTGCAGTCCCCATGCCGACACGTTTTGAAGTTTCTCCTTCTTCTTCATGGGCATTTCGTAATGACACACCAATGCTGATTGCACACCTTCCCTGCTTGCTCATACATTTATAGGCCTCCGGTGTGCCTTCCGTAATGGATTCTAATTATTATTGCATTACATATGTGAAAGACAGTATATGTAAGTGTTGGAGAATATAAGTGACTATATGTGAGAGTGAGGATTGTGAGAGTGACTGTATGGATGAGTGTGAGCTTGTGTCAGTGATTGTATAAGAGAGTAAGTATGTGTTAGTAGCTGTATGAATAAGTGAGGTGGTGTGCAAATAACTGTATAGGTGAGTGAATGGCAATGTGATTGATTCTTTGCGTGACTGACTAGGTGTGTGAGTAACTGTATGGGTGAGTGGCAGTGTGTGAGTGTCTGTATGGGTATATGTTTGCATATATCAGTGGCTGTATAGATGAGTGACTGCGTGAATGAGTGACTGTATGGGTAAGTGAGTGGATGTGTGTACACCTATGAATCAGTGAGTGGGTATGTACTAACTGGTATTGGTGTGTCTATGGTTTCGAGAATGGTAGTCTGTATTTTAGAGTGGGTGTATCAAAGGTTACATTTGGGTGTGTAGAGGTGCATCAGATATTAAGTGGTTGATATCATCAGTGATGTCATCAGTGATGTCATTTGAGATGCCATCAGTGTTGTCATCAGTGATGTCACTGACCATGTCATGAGTGATGTAATATGTGACGTCATCAGCAGGGGCGCAAGTTATAGTTAGCTCAGCTAACTATAACGGCCAAATTTCTCTGGTTTTGTATGAGTGAAATGTCAGCCTAACTATACCGTCCCTGAAACCTGTGGTTTTTTCAGTGAATTTCTAAGGTTTTGTAAATGCTAATCCTAACTATAACGTCCCTGAAACCTCTGTTTTTTTCAGTGAATTTCTAAGGTTTTTTAAATGCTAATTTCTAACTATGACTACATAGGTAGGACAAGTGCAGAAAGAGGAAGAAAGGCACAGAAAGAAGCAAGAGAAGTGCAGAAAGAGGCAAGAGAGGTACAGAAAGAGGAACAAAGGTGCAGAAAGAAGCAAGAGAAATGCAGAAAGAACCAACAGAGGTGCAGAAAGAGGCCTACCTTGACTGTACCTTACAACAGACTCATACAAAGTAGCCTAATCACTAATCCTTCTCCCAAGATGTATTAACCCTCACTTTTCTCTTGAAGGTTCACTATTAATCGACTGCTCAGAATGTTAGGCCTACCAAATATAAAACAGCAATCCTAAGCATCTAAGCATCTCACTTTTGTAAGTCTGTGAAGGTATGCATGCATGTCTCTGCTTCTACCTAGTGACAAGTTACATAAAAGTAAACATACAAATACTTGAATACCTGTGTTTCAAACAGCATACTCTATAAATTTGTGTACAAAAAGTGTATGCATTTCTTTCTGCTCACAATACAGGGCACATGGGTATTCAATAGTATATTTGAAGGGCTCTATAACACATATATACATAAGACATGTCTGCCTGCGCAATCAAATGACAGAGCAGAACTGAGAAGATTTAACCACCTCTAGGAGAAGTTATCTGCTTTTTAAGCTACCATCTTCAGATGCATAACACATGTAAGAATACATGTAAAAGTAGGCATATAACTCAGTCACGAGAGCACGCAGACCTTTAAACTTGAAAGCTTGCACTTCCCATTTGAGTACAGAAAGAGGCGATAGAAGTTCAGAAAGAAGCAAGAGAGTTGCAGAAACAGGCAAAAGAGGTGCACAGAGAGGGAACAGGGGTGCAGACAGAGGCAAGCAAGGTGCAGAAAGAGGATAGAGGGGTACAGAAAGAGGTAAGAGGGGTGCAGAAATTTGCAAGAGAGGTGCAGAAAGAAGCAAGAGCAGTGCAGAAAGAACCAACAGAGGTGCAGAAAGAGGCAAGAGGGGTGCAGAAAGAGGCAAGAGAAGGGCAGAAATAAGCAAAAGAGGTGGAGAAAGAGGAAAGAGAGGTGCAAACAGAGGCAAGAGAGGTGCAGAAATAGTGAGGAGGGGTGCAGAAAGAGGCAAGAGGGGTGTAAAAATTTGCAAGAGAGGTGCAGAAAGAAGCAAAAGCAGTGCAGATAGAACCAACAGAGGCGCAGAAATAGGCAAGAGGGGTGCAGAAAGAGTCAAGAGAAGTGCAGAAAGAAGCAACAGAGGAACAGAAGGAGGAAAGAGAACTGCAGAAAGAGGGCAGAGAGTTGCAGAAATAGGCAAGAGAGGTGCAGAAAAAGGTAACAGGGGTACAGAAAAGGCAAGAGAGGTGCAGAAAGAAGCAACACAGGTGGCAAGAGGGGTGCAGCAAGAGGCAAGAGAAGTGCAGAAAGAAGCAACAGAGGTGCAGAAGGAGGCAAGAGAAGTGCAAAAGAGGCAAGAGAGTTGCAGAAACAGGCAAAAGAGGTGCAGAAAGAAGCAAGAGCAGTGCAGAAAAAACCAACAGAGGTGCAGAAGGAGGCCAGAGGGGTGCAGAAGGAGGCAAGAGGGGTGCAGAAATTTGCAAGAGAGGTGCAGAATGAAGCAAGAGCAGTGCAGAAAGAACCAACAGAGGTGCAGAAAAAGACAAGAGGGGTGCAGAAGGAGGCAAGAGAAGTGCAGAAAGAAGCAACAGAGGTGCAGAAGGAGACAAGAGAACTGCAGAAAAAGGCAAGAGAGTTGTAAAAACAGGCAAGAGAGGTGCAGAAAAAGGAAACAGGCGTGCAGAAAGAGGCAAGAGAGGTGCGGAAAGGGGAAAGAAGGGTGCAGAAAGAGGCAGGAGGGGTGCAGAAAGAAGCAAGAGAGTTGCAGAAAGAAGCAAGAGAGGTGCAGAGAGAAGCAACAGAGGTGCAGAAAGAGGCAAGAGGGGTGCAGAAAAAGACAAGAGAAGTGCAGAAAGAAGCAACAGAGGTACAGAAGGAGGCTAGAGAAGTGCAGAAAGAGGCAAGAGTGTTGCAGGAAAAGGCAAAAGAGGTGCAGAAAGAAGCAAGAGCAGTGCAGAAAGAACCAACAGAGGTGCAGAAGGAAGCAAGAGGGGTGTCTGCAGAAAGAGGCAAGAGGGGTGCAGAAATTTGCAAGAGAGGTCCAGAAGAAGCAAGAGCAGTGCAGAAAGAACCAACAGAGGTGTAGAAACAGACAAGAGGGATGCAGAAAGAAGCAAGAGAAGTGCAGAAAGAACCAACAGAGGTGCAGAAGGAGGCAGGAGAACTGCAGAAAGAGGCAAGAGAGGTGCAGACAAAGGGAACAGGGGTGCAGAAAGAGGCAAGAGAGGTGCAGAAAGAGAGAAGGGTGCAGAAAGAGGCAAGAGGGGTGCAGAAAGAAGCAACAGAGGTGTAGAAAGAAGCAACAGAGGTGCAGAAAGAGGCAAGAGGGGAGCAAAATGAGGCAAAAGAGGTGCAGAAAGAAGAAAGAGCAGTACAGAAAGAACCAACAGAGGTACAGAAAGAGGCAAGAGGGGTGCAGAAAGAGGCAAGAGAAGTGCAGAAAGAAGCAAAAGAGGTGGAGAAAGAGGGAAGAGGGGTGCAAACAGAGGCAAGAGAGGTGCAGAAATAGGGAAGAGAGGTGCAGCAAGAGGCAAGAGGGGTACAAAAATTTGCAAGAGAGGTGCAGAAAGAAGGAACAGCAGTGCAGAAAGAACCAACAGAGGTGCAGAAAGAGGCAAGAGGGATGCAGAAAGAGGCAAGAGAAGTGCAGAAAGAAGCAAAAGAGGTGGAGAAAGAGGGAAGAGGGGTGCAAACAGAGGCAAGATAGGTGCAGAAATCGGGAAGAGAGGTGCAGAAAGAGGCAAGAGGGGTGCAAAAATTTGCAAGAGAGGTACAGAAAGAAGCAAGAGCAGTGCAGAAAGAACCAACAGAGCTGCAGAAAGAGACAACAGAACTGCAGAAAGAGACAACAGAACTGCAGAAAGAGACAACAGAACTGCAGAAAGAGGCAAGAGAGGTGCAGAAAAAGGGAACAGGGGTGCAGAAAGAGGGAAGAAGGGTGCAGAAAGTGGCAAGAGGGGTACAGAAAGAAGCAAGAGAGTTGCAGAAAGAAGCAACAGAGGTGCAGAAAGAGGCAAGAGGAGTGTAGAAAAAGGCAGAGAAGTGCAGAAAGAAGCAACAGAGGTGCAGAAGGAGGCAAGAGAAGTGCAGAAAGAGGCAAGATAGTTGAGGAAACAGGCAAAAGAGGTGGAGAAAGAAGCAAGAGCAGTGCAGAAAGAACCAACAGAGGTGCAGAAGGAGGCAAAAGGGGTGCGTGCAGAAAGAGGCAAGGGGGTGCAGAAATTTGCAAGAGAGGTCCAGAAAGAAGCAAGAGCAGTGCAGAAAGAACCAACAGAGGTGCAGAAACAGACAAGAGGGGTGCAGAAAGAGGCAAGAGAAGTGCAGAAAGAAGCAACAGAGGTGCTGAAACAGGCAAGAGAGGTGCAGAAAAAGAGAACCGGGGTGCAGAAAGAGGCAAGAGAGGTGCAGAAAGAGAGAAGAACGGTGCAGAAAGAGGCAAGAGGGGTAAAGAAAGAAGCAACAGAGGTGCAGAAAAAAGCAAGAGAAGTGCAAAAAAGAAGCAACAGAGGTGCAGAAAGAGGCGAGAGGGGAGCAGAATGAGGCAAGAGAGTTGCAGAAACAGGCAAAAGAGGTGCAGAAAGAAGAAAGAGCAGTGCAGAAAGAACCAACAGAAGTGCACAATCGGCGACGGCCTTCATTCCTTCATGGAGGTTGGATTTGGCGGTGAGGGGGTCCTTGGTGAGGGAGAGGATCAGTTGAGTGTCGTCGGCGTAGGAGATTATGTTGAGGTCGTGCTGTCTGGCGATGCGTGCGAACGGGGCCATGTAGATGTTGAACAGTGTTGGGCTGAGGGACGATCCCTGGGGTACGCCGCAGATGATCTCGGAGGCTTCGGATCGGAATGGTGGGAGGCGGACTCTCTGGGTTCTGCCGGTGAGGAAGGATGTGGCCCATTCCAGGGCCTTGTCTCGGATCCCTGCGTCGTGGAGGCGTGTGCGTAGAGTGCGGTGGCAGACAGTGTCGAAGGCGGCGGAGAGGTCCAGCAGGATGAGGGCTGCGGTCTCACCGTTGTCCAGCAGGATCCTGATGTCGTCGGTGGCGGCGATGAGGGCAGTCTCAGTGCTGTGGTTGCTGCGGATCCCCGATTGGGATGGGTCCAGGATGCTGTTTTCTTCGAGGTATCGGGTTAGCTGTTTGTTGACGATCTTCTCCATGACCTTGGCTGGGAACGGAAGCAGGGAGATGGGCCGGAAGTTCTTGAGGTCTCTCGGGTCCGCCTTGGGTTTTTTGAGTAGGGCGTTGATCTCTGCGTGTTTCCAGCTCTCTGGGAAGGTCGCGGTCTCGAAGGAGAGATTGATGATGTTGCACAGGTGGGGTGCGATGGAGCTGCTGGCTTTGTTGAAGATGTGGTGCGGGAAAGGGTCTGACGGGGAGCCGGAGTGTATTGTGCTCATGGTCTTGATGGTGTCCTCAATGTTCACGCTGGCCCAGGCTGGCAGGGGGTCGTGGTCGATGGTGTGCGGCGGGTCTGGTGCATCGATCTTAGTTGGGGCTGTCTGGGTGTTGAAGCTGTCGTGGATGTCGGCGATCTTGCAGTGGAAGAAGGTGGCGAGGGAATCGCACAGGGGTTGCGACGGCGGGATGTCGTTGGTGCTGGAGCTGGGGTTGGAGAGTTCCTTCACGATGTTGAAAAGCTCCTTGCTGTTGTGTGCGTTGTTGTCGAGGCGGTCTTAGACAAAGTGAAGCATGGGGCGGTGCTTCGGCAGGTCAAGCGCCTTGGCACAGACATTCTACTACTCCAAGAAACACACCTCCTGGGCACTAAAACCCTGTGCCTCTCCTGATTCGGCTACGACCACGTCTTTCACTTGGGGTTTACTAGAGGCTCCCGAGGTGTGGCGCTCCTGATATATCGTAGAGTCCCCTTCGAACTCACACGCTCATGCATAGACACATAGGCAGATACCTCATTGTGTGAAACTCTATCCACTGGAAGCAGGTGGACCTGGGTAGCATATATGCCCCCCACCCCTCACTCAGGCCCTTGTAGAACGATTAATGGCCATTTGGCTTGACATACACTGGGGGCTAGCGGTACTTGGGGGGGACTGGAACAACATTATACAACCACACCAAGGACAGATGGCGAGCCACCGGGGGTTAGGGGGTTTGCGTGAATCGTGACTGCTGCCCCTGGTTGATGGGATGGGATGGGTAGATGTCTGGAGGATGCTTCATCCGACCGAGCATAGCTTCACCTACTACTCACATGTCCATAAGTCATTCTCCTGTCTGGATTACCTGTTTGTACCCGTCAGCTATGCTCATAGAGTCTCGGATGCTGCACTACTGCCCAGGGATCTGTCAGACCACTCCCCGGTGTCATTTGGCCTCCGGGTAGGCCCTAGTCGCCACCCCTTCCAATGGCGCCGATTGCCCTGGTGCTTACACGACTGGCAGTACCGGACACATATGCACCATGCTCTGGCAGGTTACTTCACCCTGAATATTAGGACTTTTGCCTCGGCTGTGACCCTATGGGAGGCCATGAAACCGACTCTTTGCAGAGTCAATATCCTGTTTTGCAGTCTGAGGCATAAAAAGCCTCGTGAGAAGCTCTTGAAAATGGAAGCCCCCATCTTGACCTTAGGGCGGCAGGGACTGGGAGAGATATGGTACCTGTCGCGTCTTCAGTTGGTCCTGGTGCACCAATCGTACCAGGGTAAACTACTAGAAAAAGCGCGGTCGGCTTAGCTCGCATCCCGTAGCCGAATTTATCAGTGGGGAGATAAGTCCAGAAGGTTATTGCATCGGCTGTGTCAACAAGTGATACAGCTGGTTCACATTCCAAGCATTAAGGATTCCAAGGGAGGTATCCTTACTGACCCCTTGGCAATCCTGAATAGCTTTGCTGATTACTACATGGAGCTCTACACAAAACAAGATAAGCTGCCAGAGGCCACCATACAGAAATGTATTGATGACTTACCCCCAGAGGCCCATTCTGATATTGCTCGATCGCAGCTTAAAGCCCCCTTCACAGTTGAAGAATTAGTAATCGCTCTGGCTGACCTATGCCCAGGCAAAGTACCAGGCACCAACAGCTTTCCCTGCGATTTTTTCAAAACATACATGACACAATTAGGCGCTCACTACTTGGAGGCGCTGCAAACCGCGTTGCGGGAGAGACGACTTCCCCCGGACTCGAGGCATGCTGAAGTAGTGTTCTTCCTCAAGCAGGGCTGACCCCCAGAGTGCCACTCCTCATACTGCCCAATCTCTCTCATGAACATTGAGGCCAAACTACTCCCTAAAGCATTAGCTAATAGACTCATGCCATATATAGCAAAGCTAGTTCACCCAGATCAGGCTGGCTTCATGCCTCGCCGTGCTACAAACCACATTATTTTCCGGGCTCACAATGCCATAGCTGCCATGAATCGCCTGGGGCATCAGGCCGCTTTATTATTGGCGGACATAGATAAGACATTCGACTCTTTCAGCTGGACTGAATATTGGCACCAAATTTCTATCATACGTTGGCTTACTTTATAAGGGCCTCACAGCATCGGTGAGAATGGCCGGCTCGGTTTCCCTCCTATTTCCTATACACAGAGGTACCCATCAGGGTTGTCCCCTGTCTCCCTATCTCTTCGCTCTAGCTATGGAGCCTTTGGCGGCCTGGATCAGAGTGGACGCCCAGCTCCGAGGCTTCGAATGGTCACGTGAGGTTTCAGACTGAATCGCATTATACGCCGATGATGTCTTATTTTTTCTTACTGAACCCCCATAAATCAGGCCCTAGACTCCTCCGCATCATGCAAGTTTTTGGAGAGACGTCCGGATTGTATATGAATGCCAAAAAATCAGTTCTGTGGCTGATACTATGGACACATGACCTCAACACTTGGTCAGCTGATCTGACCATTGCCACAGAGGGATTGACATACCTTGGTATCTTTTTATCTGCCTCGCAACCCATCGCGTGGGAGCACAATCTCGCTCCCTTAACAGGGCATGTTAAGGCGGAGGTGAAATCTTGGTACCACCTGCCCCTCACACTCTATGGCTGACCTGCTATCTTCAAGATGGTATCCCTTCCCCGTCTCTTATATCAATTGCAGAACCACCCGTATCTGATCCCAGCCGCTTAGTATTGGCATATCAGAAGACACACAATTGATGGACGGAATGCAGAACAAATCAAAACATTCACCCCCAGTCAAGAGATCTGGGTTAAATCCATCATTCTTTTGCTCACCATGCCACCCCAGTTTAGACCTGGCCATATGCAAATCAGTCTTGACCCTGTGCCTCATGGGAACAGTCCAGTCCGAACTGCCAAGCCAGGTCCTCCCTGGACTGGAAACAAGCATCCTAGGACCGGTTCTGGGGTTTCACCCCTCATCAGCCAGGATAGCTTGAATCCAGTGACACAGTGAGCCCGGGTCCCACGTCTGGGCATCCCCGGCGCACTTATGGCGAGAAAGCAAAAGACACACAATTGATGGACGGATTGCTGAAGAAATCAAAACATTCACCCCCAGTCAAGAGATCTGGGTTAAATCCATCATTCTTTTGCTCACCATGCCACCCCAGTTTAGACCTGGCCATATGCAAATCAGTCTTGACCCTGTGCCTCATGGGAACAGTCCAGTCCGAACTGCCAAGCCAGGTCCTCCCTGGACTGGAAACAAGCATCCTAGGGCCAGTTTCGGGGTTTCACCCCTCATCAGCCAGGATAGCTTGAATCCAGTGACACAGTGAGCCCGGGACCCACGTCTGGGCATCCCCGGCGCACTTATGGCGAGAAAGCAAAAGACACACAATTGATGGACGGAATGCAGAACAAATCAAAACATTCACCCCCAGTCAAGAGATCTGGGTTAAATCCATCATTCTTTTGCTCACCATGCCACCCCAGTTTAGACCTGGCCATATGCAAATCAGTCTTGACCCTGTGCCTCATGGGAACAGTCCAGTCGAACTGCCAAGCCAGGTCCTCCCTGGACTGGAAACAAGCATCCTAGGGCCGGTTTCAGGGTCAAGACTGCTTTTCATATGGCTGGGTTCAAACTGGAATGGCATGGTGAGCAAAAAAACGATGGATTTAGGCCCAGATCTCTGTACTGGGGTGAATGTATGACATTGTTCTGCATTCTGTCCATCAACTGTTGTTTTAGTATTGGCATATCAGCGCACTTCTGAGCCAATTCCTTTAGGGTGGAGGTGCAGTCCGCGTGGCCTTACGAACTTGCTATCAGTCCACTTATTGTGGCAGCATTGCGGCCGCAGATATACAGTCTTAGCATGCTGCGGCTCATTTGAAAGATCTTAATGAATGGTGGTACAGCGATAGAGATGATCCTGTGTATGCGGTGGAACGATGGACGAAGAGTGACAACTCTATCCACACATTCTTGTATAGTGAGGTGGAATCTCGAGCCTTGCCGCCTGCGACGAGAGTGGTGTTCCCGGGTCTGGAGACAATCGCTGCATTGGATGGGGTGGTGGGGTCGTTCAACACAAGAAACTCTGATATGGCACAGCAGTCTCCTCCCTCAGATGGTCGCCCCGCCTTGTTTCTGAGGTTGGGACAATATTGGCATATCCTCATTGGGGTGGTCACACGTGGGCAGATCCTTAAATCCTTCCAGGAGCTCCAAAGTGAATTTAGTATGCCACACACCCAATTTTACAAATATCCACAATTTCGCCATGCCCTGACCCCCTATATTAAGGACTTGGAGGTTCTCCCAGAATTCAATCCGCTGGAAGGTAAATTACTCATGGGAGAATTGGGAGATCACAAAATTACTAAGATATGCCAGGCTCTGATCACCAACAGCCCTACCACACTAGACACCCTCCGTGCGACATGGCACACTGACATAGGTTCAATATAGGATGACAATTGGTCTGATGCCCTGGAATCCACGTGAGGCCATCTCCTCCCCCATACATTTTATCCAATTTAAATATCCGCGCCACATATACTTTACACGACATAGACTCTGGCGAGCTGACCTAATGGCCTCCCCCACATGCTTGCGATGTAGCACTGAAGAGGTACCTTCCTTCACAAGACATGGTCCTGTAGCATGCTCGCGAGGTTCTGGCGGGGATTTATGACATACCTATCTGATGTGTTGGCCTGGAACCTGTCCATATCACCGATATTGATTCTCCTACATGCTACCAACACAATTGAGGGCAACAAATACAAACAACACCTCCTGTTCTTGGGCCTTACCCTAGCAAAACGCGATATAGCTGGACTGTGGAAGGATCCTTCCCCTCCTTTACTAGGCGTTTGGAAACAAGGCATGAATGTTTGCATGGATCTGGAACTACCAATATTTATAGTCAGGAGGTGCCCACAGAAACACTCCAAGATTTGGCAGCAGTGGGCCAACTATCGCCGCATTCCGCTGACACCTCTGACCTCCGTGACATCGGTCCAGGAGATGCACCCAGTTAGGGATGGGAAACAGTCGGAACACCACGGCCTCAACCAAGCGTGTTCCAACATTGCAAGCGTAACCACGCTTGCCTTAACCACCTTATGCCTTAACCATGCATACGCGTGGTTAAGGCATATGCGTGGTCTAGTTGCTGGCTGCAGCTCGGCGGAAGAGCAGGAAGCAGGAAGAGCAAAGATCGGGGTGAGGTAAGTGGGGTTTTGGGTGAGTGTGGGTAGTTTGTAGGAGTTGGGGTAGTTTTCATGGCCTGGAGGGTTTGGGAGTTTTAGGGCTCAGGCAGGGGATGGGGTGGGGGTAGTTTGTTTGGGTTGGTGGTTATTTTTGGGGGCTGGGGGATCGGGGTAGTTTTCAGAGCTTGTGGGGGTTGGGAGGTTTAGGGCTCAGGGCAGGGGACAGGGTGGGAGGTAGTTCATTTGGGTTGGGGTCGTTTTGGGGCTGGGGTCAAGAGTTTTAGCGCTCAGGGCAGGGGACAGGAAAGGGGAAATTCACAGGCTAAGGGGCAGTTGGGCTGGGGTAGGGGGTAGATGGGGATAGATTTTAGGGGGTGTGGGCTGGATTTAGGGCTCAGGGAGGGGATCTGGGGTCAGAGTAGTGCTTAGGGGGATGAGTTTTAGGGCTCAGGGCAGGGGACTGGAAAGGGGCAGTTTTCAGGTCGAGGGGGCAGTTGGGCTGGGGCAGGGAGTAAGTGGGGGTAGGTTTTAGGGGGTGAGGCCTGGATTTAGTGCTCAGGGAAGGCGGCTGTGGTCAGAGTAGTTTTTAGGGGCTGGGGGGTTGAGTATTAAGGTTCAGGATAGCGGGTCGGGGAAGTTTATAAGGCTGGGACGGGTAGAATAGACCGCAGGAGGGCTGAATTTTAGGGCTCAGGGCAGAGGGGCAGGAGTGTGATCTTATCACACATGTCCCTATACCAATCATGTCTTTACCACAAAATTGCGTGGTAAAGGCATGCGTGGTAAAGGCATGCGTGGTAAAGGCATTCGTATCAAAGATGGGGTTATGGTTACGACTGCATGGTTCTGGCATGCATTGTTGCAGCATGCTTTGGTCCATCACACAACCGTTAGGGATACTGGCTTACTACACTACTTTTTATTCTACATACGTCCGAAGACATCTGGGCACGGGAGGGTGACACCGGGGGAGTACGATATCGACACTGTACACACAGTTTTTTTGTTCACTACTGTTTTGTTCCTGATCTGTATCAACATGGATAACCATGCCATATTCATATACATCAATTTGTACTTGTGTGGTTTAGATCCTGAGGGCCGCATATGGCTGAAAATGCAAATAAAATTTGTTTTGAAAAAAAACATTCTGTTCCATTACTTCATCAGGAAATTAGTCAATGTTGATCACCTTCTTTCTCAGTTCATGCATCATTTCATGGAGGTTCTTCAAACAAGATCGAAAATCTCTTGTATTATTTTCACTTTCTCGTGGTTCAATCTTGGTCAGTTATGCCCATTCAGCAGCTGTGTAGTTCTTCTTTGGCACTTTTACTTGTGTTGATCTGCTGACTTCAGACCTTCCAGACTCTTCATCAGTTAAATCTGTCACTGCTTCAGATGATTTTCCATCATTTCTATTTAGGTGGTTGAACCTTTGAAATGTTTTTTCTCTTACACCTACAGAACATTAAAAAAAGAGAAGATGAAAGTTTGATATAAGTTTCATCTTCAGTTTCATTTGCTTCACCTCCCTAATTTTCATCTTCATTTGCTTCTTGATTTGCCCAACTTTAAACGGGTACACTTTGATCTGCTCTTGCACTTTGATGTGTTTCTTATTGACAGGTTTGAAAGTGTACAGAGGTTTGAATGCTTGAATCATTCCTTGTACTTTCATTTTTCAGCATTCAATGTTTTAAAGTTTGATTTTCTTGATTTTGATTTTCTTGTTGTTCTTGTTCTTTTACAACTCTTTGTTCTGCCCTCTATAGGCCCACGCAGTGAACTCTAGCTTGACTCCGTGAACCAGCAGCTTGTATAACTGCTTCTACATCTGCAGCTCATAACCTGTTTGTGTGAGATGCATGGATCCAATATGGCAAACCTCCACACTTTACAGCAGTGTTCATCACCATTATGGCTTGACAAGTTCCCTTCCACTGAGGCTCTAGGTAGGTCTTTCAAACATGTTTCTTCACCACTACCCAGTTTCCAGGCTCTAGGTCATGGCAGAGGTCATTGCTCACTGAAAGTGAACATAGTTTCACCTCATAAGAGATAGAGCGTACCAAATCAGCCAGAACTTTGCATTAATTGTGAACCAGATCATCAATAAAATTTACAAGAGCAGCTGAAGGAATATCAGTAATCCTCACGCACTCCCCATTAAAACCTCATGAGATGTTTGTCCTGTGCATTTATTTGGGGTGCTTCCCATGTTGATTAGCCCTAGAGGAAAAGCATCTGGCCATTTCAATGAAACTGAATGCCATACTTTGCTCAACTTTGCTTAAATCGTACTGTTCACACTCTCCACTACACCTGATGCTCTGGGATGGTAACTACAATGGAACTTTTGGTCTATCTTCCGTGTCAAACATAGGACCCTTATAACCTCATTTTTTAAATGAGTTCACCTCTCTGATTCTAAAGAAGTTGACAGGCCAAATCTAGGGATCAACTCCCTCAGTATTAGCTTTGCTACAGTGAGTGTATCACAATGCCTTGTCGGATATACTTCAATCCATCTAGTGAACAAACAAATGACCACTAAGATGCATCTAAAGCCATTGCAAACTGGCTTTTCTACAAAGTCTACTTGTGGCCCTGTGAATGGGCCTTCTGATGTTTCTACACATGATTCATAGTCACTCACATTTTTCTACCAACATTGGCTTGGTGTTAAATTACACATATTTGACACAGGTTTTCAGCTATGTTTCTAACATGATGATTAAACCAACATTTTTTAAACATACTAATCATGCCATCACACCCAATGTGTGTAGATCCATGCATGTATCTTGCCATCTGCAGCAGCATTGAATCTGGCAACACAAATCTCCCATCTGTTGACCTTCACAAATCATATTTATCTCTAATACATCCTGCTTTTCCCCAACATTTCTTTTCAACCACTGACACCATACTTTGAAGGTCTCTGAGTTCATCCATAGCTTGAACTGACATTGACAAAAAGATATGTACAATCTCCATTTCTGTTTCAGAATCCTCGTTCAGTTTTAATATACCAGGCACAAGAGCATACCATTTTGCAACTTCAACGGCAAAGTTATTGCCCAATGAAACCATGTTATCTCTACTTTTGTGTGCAGCACATTTCACAACAGCAAATTTCATTGGAAATGTTAAAGCTTTCAATAATTGTAAAAGTTGTGGGACATTCTTTATTGGAATGTTAGTGGATGTCATGAAAACCTTGTGAGATCACAATCAGCCAAAACCATGGACCACGCCTAAAGCATACTGGCTACCTATGTAGATTTTAACACCCAATTCATTGGCCACACAGCATGCTCTCATATTGGCAATCATGTCTGGTATTTGTGCTGAAGTTACATTACACGAGTATGATGCTTACACAACATGTCGATGTGCAAACTGCATATTCTGCTGAAAGAATTCAATGATGGTCTTTCAGACAAGAGCCATCCAAAAATAGAAATAAAACAGCCAACTCGAGTGGTACATCTTGAATGTCTGGTCTTGGCCCGGTGCAAACTTCAGTCATATCACCCTGGGGGTGAGCGTATCCGGCTTAATTTGTTGCAACGTAATTACACAAAATGACAGCAAAATGATGCAAGATTGCACAGAATTACATGAGTAGTGTGACCCTGTAGAATCAGAACAGGATTTATTCGATTTTATACATGTAAAATCACAAAAGCAGACACAGCAGATAAAAAACAATTCATCTTATAAAAGAACTTACATATAAGCATACAATTCATCTTATAGAGGGGCTTACATATAAGCATGTATCATAAAATAGGAGAAAAATCCATTTTTAAAACATATATCTCACACAATTAAATCCATCGTAAAATTTCAAAAGCCCAGATCCTAGTGAAATTTAAATAATAATAGACTTTCTGATTCTCAATATACTTTTTAAGAAACAGGCAATGGCAACAGTAAAACATTTGTTATCTAGAGTTTGCAGAAATAAAAATGCCGGTCGACATTGGGTCCACCCACCTAGCCTTAAAATAGGCAATATCCACCTCATTCTCTGTTTTTTATAAATTTGCAAAATAAAACCGCATGCATTGATGATTGCGCAGACAGATCGTCACATGGACAACGGCATAGCTCTTTAGACCAGTTGTTTGTTTCAGGGAAACTAATCAAGCGATAAAAGTTCCCAAGTCTGAGTCGGGTTAAAACATATCTATCATACCCACTCTGTTCCTGTGCTCTTGCAATAGGAATTTTTGCCCCAAATTACTCTAAATTAGATGAGCCGTTGTAAATGAGTAGTTTTTGGTAATTTTATGTCCTAAGAGAAACGCAAATCACTGAACCTACTCAGATTACTCAGGTGTAATTAAAATTTCGCCCAGGCCTAATCAATGCAATCATGCCCAAAATCATCAATTCAGTCATCAGCTTCATTTTTTGGCGAAGACAAGAGTGCGTCGGGATTCAGAGTATTGCAACATTTAATCAAAATGTTCTCTACGACACAATAATCTCTTCATACTTAGGGCCTGATTACGAGTTTGGCGGTCCTACAGCGGCGGAGGTCCTCCACTGTCCGCTATCAGACTGCCAAACCCATTATGCGACCGTCCACCATATCTGGAGTTAAATCCTGGTCTGGCAGGCAGTGTTGCGGCCGATTGACAGCAGAGGTCTGCAAGGCTCATAGAAGAGCCTATAATGCAGACTGCCACAGTCAGACCGCCGACTGCACCTTCCTGCACGTTGTGGCATACATGCCACACCATGTAGGAAGTGGGGGTGCAATTACAGGGGGCCACTACATGTGCCCCCGCCACATGCACCCTCTGGCCTAAATCAGGCAGGCCTTTGTTGCCTTTTCTCCACCATTTTCATGGTGGGATGACCGCCATGAAAAGGGAGACGATCATGCAACTCGTAATATGCTCGCGGTGCCGGCACCACCAATAAATTACAGCCGCTTGCAGACCACCGGCCCAGCGGGATCCTTCATCCTGGAGGTGCCGGCGGTCTCATGGCGGTCTGACCACCGTAGTCGGAATACTGTGTGGAGGTGGTCGGATCGCCACCACAGCTTTGGCAGTCCTATGGACCACCAAACGCGTATTCAGGCCCTTAGACAAGTGGCTACTTGTAAGACGCTGAGTGTGTGTGCAAGTTAACAATGTCCCATACGAATATGAGAGCAACACAATAAGTGTATACTCCATTACAGTTGTCTCACTCTCTACTATTGCCAAGGTGTTAGCTGCAATGTTCTTTAAAGAACCAGGCACAGCAGTAACTGCTGGATTTGTTTTGAAGAAAAGTATGGTCTCTCTTCCCAGATCCATACTGCTGAGTATGAACAGAAAGGGACACCCTTACTTTTCATGACAAAATAAATAAAAGTCCTTCTCTTAATTTGGCATTCCTAGAGCAGGCATGACGCAGAAACAATATCTGAGCTCCAGGTAAGCTTTCAAACATTCATCGTTCCAGTGAACTGGATTACCGGAGTCATTGTGTGTCAGCCTCTGTAGCGGCTTTGCAATTAAGGGAAAGTTTCTAATCCACTGCTGACAGAAGCCAACCATTCCTAGAAACATACCCACTTCTCTGTGTGTGATTGACGGGTTCATTCCCCAAAATGCAGAAATATGTTCTTTGAACACCTATCTCACTCCTTTTTCAATTTGGTGCTCCAAATAAATGCCTTCTTTTTGGCAGATTAGGGGAACCTTTATTCTCGTTTAAGCCAAATTGTTTAATAAAGCAATTGTATGCAGTTTTTGTTTTGGCTGCAACCATGAAATAATCAATATTCTGCACCAGGTCTGAGGCACAAGGCAAATTTAAACTTTCCGAATATTTTTTGAGTATTTGTGAAAAGATTGAGGGACTTTCTGTACACCAAATGAGGACTTTGTATTTAAATTTGAACAAAAAAAGATACTGACTATACTCACAAAGAGGGACAGGGAAACATGCTTTGCACAAATCAAGTACTCTGAAAAATTCTGCATTGGCTAGAATTGGAAACAAGTCCCCTGATGGATTTGGTACCACAAGACAGCATGGAATCAATACATCTTTCATTTTATGCAAATCTAGTACTATTCTCGATTTTCCATTAAGCTTCTTCAAGACCATTATAGATGAATTACATGGCCTACCTAGGACTTCTTTTAGAATGCCAGGCTCAATCATTTTATCAATGACAGGTGTGATCCTCTCCTTAGCTTCATGATAAGCGTATAATGAGGAGCAGGGTGATACACTTCACTTGGTTTTACAGTATTCGGCACTGGCCCTGCACTTTTGATCAGCCCAATTTCTTTTCCTATAAAATTCCAAACAGTGTGCCTTAAATCTAGAGTTAAATTCTCTGTTGTGAGATCCAGGAACATTACATTTTTATCTCTTGTGATTTTATTTTAACTGTCCATGTCTTCATCTTTTGTCTGAATATCAACACCATCCGGTGTGCATTAAATCATGAAAATTACCTTGCACAAAAGGTCATGACCCAACAAATTCACTGGACTTGTTTCACTAATTATGAATGCATGATTAACAATTAAACCAACTTTAACTGGGACATTTGATGACAACTTATTAGTCACTTGTTTACTTGAAATGCCTTCAACTTGGATGTTTTTTCTTGAAAAGATAATTTTACCATGCATCTTGTAGCAACTGTATTGATTAAAAATGATACCATATAGCCATTTACTTCTCCTTCAGCAAAAGGACCATACTGGTCTACCTCTATTACTGTACTAAACATGCAACCCTCCTCCACTTTCAGGCAATGTCACTGTGCCAAACTCGGTCTTGTAGGAACTCCAAGTACAGCTGTAAATTGTGGAAAATTATCGATTATTTATGAATATTTTTGACGAAACATGGCTGAAATCTTGTTGATTTATTCTGTGTGGGTTGTTGTTTTACTGGCATGTCCCTATTGAACTGCCTTGCATTCTGCATATTCTGCACAGAGTCCGGTAGGGCTGGGACCATTGACTGTATCATCTCATTCTGCGCCATCTGATTCATATTCTGCTGCATTTGAGGAACAGTTTGCAACTCATTTTGAAATCTGTTTGGATTAAATCTGAAAGTTAGTTACCGGTGACCTTCCTTACGACAAATATTGACATTCTCCTGATTTCACTGTAACATTTTTAGAATTGTTATTAACAACATTACCGTAGTTGTTAGTAAAGCCTCTACCTCTACCACAATGACCACTACTTACACCTTGCAGAAATTGCACACCATCTCCAGGTGCTTGAAAAACTCAACGACAACCTTTTTGAAACTTTGAACTTCAACTAAGCCACCATTAAATTTTCTTTTCTCATTTTCATTTTTGCATCATAACAATCACTACAATATTTTGCATAGGTAAGGATCTTGTATAATGATGTTGCTTGCCAGCACATTACACTCTGCTGTATATGCACACTGATTTCCAGGCACAATCCCAACACAAAAGCTGAAACAAATCCGGGTACGCCATCTTTGCTTCATGTTCAACTTCACTATGCTGCCTGTAAATCGGCATCAGCCTGTCATAATGTGCATGCACTGACTCATCTGCATTTTTCAATTATTTCATGATGTTCGGCCAATTGACCTGTTTCTGAGGAACCATCCATTTCAAATGCTCAATAATCTGTTTATTTCTCCATAACAGCTGAAGAAGGCTTACTACTCATACCAGTTCTCTGTGGTTCTTCCTCAGGCCACTGAACTATAGTCTTACACTTGGTCCACAAATCCTTAGGTACTATAATTGGAAATAACACATCTAGATGTTCCCATAGGGCATTTGAAGTCATCATAATTCTCTCTACTCTTTCTTTTTCTTCTGTCAATCCACTTTCAGAATTACCCACTCTCGTACTCAAATTTATTTTCTTTTTACACTTTTTCTATTTTTCAGACTTGACAGGATCTTCTGTCTGTTCATCTATATATCTAATCATATTCTCCCATTCTCAAATTATATTGAGTAACTCTCTCAGATTGTCTCGCAAAGGCTCCAAGGGGCACATTACGATACCCGGCGTAAAAAAATCCGCCAGGCATGGAAGCGGCAAAAATCCGCCCGCACACACCGCCTGAACACCGACCACGCCATTATGAGTACACAAACCGAAAACCGCCATCGGCGGAAAAATCACACAAAATACCGCCCGCCATCGTCCGAGTCGGAGTCAAACCGCCCGCCACGGACGGAAACACGCACGACAACACAAAACCGCCCGCCCTCACGGCCGACACACCGCACGTGAAATTACGATCGCACCGCCATGAGCGCGGAAAAACAACAAAAATACCGCCCGCCAGCGCAAACAACGCCGATGAGAATCGACACGGCAGAAGCCATGGCGCCCACGTACCTGCACAGAAACCATCCGCACACAAAACCAATAGCACACAACATGGCCAACAAGTCCACACAGCAAGGCACGCACAAATACACAAGCACAGTACACATCCCGAAAACACCCCCGGACAAACAAAAAATACAAAGGCCAGAACCCCAGACACAACACACCTGAAAACAACAGACCATGAGGACACACCCACATAGGTGAGTACAAAAGCAGCACTCCCACAGACCACAACCCCTTGCTACATTGCAAACCAGAGAGGAGAGGAGAGGACACAGTGACACAGCAAGGACAGCAGCACACCACAGAAACGCACACATCACAACCACCACCACCACCACCACCACCAAACACCGGCACCACAAACCCCCTGCACATTACACAACACACACCGCACCAGCACCACAAACACCATGGCACCACAAAGGATGCCCAAGTTCACGCCCATGGAGCTGACGGTCATGGTCGACGAGATCATCAAGGTGTACCCACAAATCTATGGGAACATGGTCCAGCACACACCACTAGCCACCAGAAACAGAATGTGGACCCGGATCGTAGACCAGGTCAATGCAGTCGGGACCCTGCCCAGGAACAGAACCGAGATAAACAAACGTTGGAATGACGTAAAGAGCCTGGTCAAGAAGAAGGAGGGCAAAAACAGAGAGCTGGCTGCCGTCACTGGCGGAGGGAATCCCGCGCTCTTTAAGACCTTCAAAGCGTGGGAGGAGAAGGTGCGAGTCGTAATCCATCCGGAGATCCTCGCCGGATTAGCAGGGGAGTGGAGGCTGGTAAGTACAAACTAATGTATACCAGCACACCGCTATGTACACACATGCGCAACCACCATGCCACAGCTCCCAGGGACAAACACCCCCATGTCCAGCACACAATACACAACACATCACACGCACATGCAACAGACACTACCACACACAGGCCAAACCGAACAACTGTAAGATGCTTGGGGACATGTGTACACTAAGCCAGCCACGTAACCACCAACAGGTCCCCAAATATGCCAGAAGCGCCACAACGAGCACCCACCACACCCATGTGTCCGCCACAGCTGCACTAACCGACAAGTAACAGGTAAGTGGCAGGAACACAAAGTGCAGTGGGTGGGAGGGTGGACAGCTGAAGTACAACACCCACCAGGCCCCCACTCCCACAGACCAGCAAGGTGGAGCACTCCCCACACCCATGTGTCAGGCACAGCTGCACCAACCGACAAGTAACAGGTAAGTGGCAGGAACACAAAGTGCAGTGGGTGGGACGGTGGACAGCCCAAGTACAACACACACCAGGCCCCAGTCCCACAGCACAGCAAGGAGGAGCATCCCCCACACCCCACACCCACGTGTCAGCCACCGCAGTGCACAACGACAGCCGAAAGGCAGACATCACGGTCCACAGCAATCGGTGTCAGTGGGTGTACAGCCACCCCCACGACCCACTACACCCCCCACCCCCACAGACCTGCAACATGGAGCACCCCCGCTAAGAGCCATGTGGCATCCAGTACAGTGCACGCACGAACAACTTGCAGGTGGGAAACTGGACAGGGCTGGATTACTGGAGGCATGAGGACCATAACACCACCAACACATGGGACATGTCACGTAGCACACGGACACGCAGCACCGCCCACCGTCACGAACAAGTGAACAATGTGCACACGGACATGAACAGCAGACTCACACCCCACATGACCCATCACAGACATAGCAACACCCAAGGAGCCACGTCTGCATGCACAAGCCACACTGAATATAGTCCCACACGGCAGCCACTGTGCAACTCATCACACACAACCGAAACACCATTGAAGTCCTGTCCATGTAGCCCCTACTGCCTGTCAACCACACACCCCACAACTACGCCTATGTAAGACAAACAACACTAGACGCAACAGAGCGGAACAACAGAAATGCACACGAACACCACTGAACCCATCAAACACACAGACACACCATGCACATACAACATACCATCCATCCCATCCGTCAGCCCCAGTCTCATGAAAGGCATGTCATCCGCACAGCTGCCACACATACAGCAGTCACGCTAAGACACATGCCCATGACTAACCATGTGCCAGAAGTCAATTAAGCGCACGACACACTGTGAGCAACAACACACAACATGGGCCACACCCCCCGAGCACTGCAGTGATGCACATGGCACAGGGCAGCACGCACACCAAGGAGATGGGACAACTGCAATACGTTGGCTGGCACACAACTATCACTCACTCATAACGATGCGTCCAATGCCATGTCCAGTAACCACAACAGACAGCAAATATGCAGGGCATGTCAGGCATGCACACACCTCAGACCATGCACTGTCATGCTGCCACAACACATGTCACGTTCGGCACCCATGGCTCACAGCATGTACCCCAAAAGCATATACCCTCCCAAATGCGAATCTGGGGCATGGCCCCCATGTTGCCATATGCGTTCCTAAGCGTTCCATTTGAACTCCAAAAGCAAAGTACAAACCAGACCCAGGATGGGCCAGGAGCCCGCATACACCAGAGTCACAATGAGTAGGGGCAAAGCAACACACCCATCGGCATGGCCAATCCGTCCCATGCCACATGTGCACAGCACACAGTCCCATTGCCTAGCACACACACCTACAGATGCCACAGCCACACACTCGCCTCCGGGAAACCCATGTACGAGATTGCACGAACTGCCAATGTCAGACGACTAATACATACTTCGCCAGGTGCAACACAATAACAAATCTCATTCTCTCCACAGGTGACGAACTGCTGGACGCTGGGGATGGAGACAGCAGCCAGCACAGCCAGCCTACAAGCCCCCAACGAGGACACACGGATCTGGAGGATCTGTCCACCTCTTCGGACACGGACCACCAAGCTGGCCCATCTGGCGTGGCAGGGCCCAGCCGCTCCCCAGGACCCCTCCTACCCACCAACCCATCATCCAGGGATGCTGAACAGTCCCAGTCCCCTGCTGCCACTGTCGTTGCGGCCACACCCACGGTCATTGCGGCCACTACCACTGCCGCAACCGCCACCATCGCCGCACCGACCACCACCGCCTCCACCACCACCACGTCTTCGCTGGCACCAGCCCCAGCGCAGGTGGTGGCCCGGCCGACTGGATCCACCCTGGGAGCCACAGCGAGGACGGTGGTGAGCAATGTGGCTAGTGGGCAGGCCGGTGGCAGCAGGACTGGTAGGAGGAGCAGGGTCAGGGAAACGCCAGCCTCCCCTGGGAGCCATGCCCTGCCTCAAATGGACAGAGTCCTTGGGGCCTATGAAGAGGCCCAAGGACAATGGGCCAGGTCTGCTACTGACACGCGGGAGGTGCTGGGGGTGCTGAGGTCCATGGACGCCCATATGGGCCAATTCGTGTCCCGTATGGACCAACTCGTGGACCTCATGGGCCAGCTGGTGGTGGCGGTGGGGTCACAGGCAAGGCCAGCAACACCACCTCCGCCACCACCTGCTAGGGCGCAGGCTCGGGCAGCAGTGTCCACTTCCCCTGCGTCCACAGCCAGTGAGCACACCTCACCCACCACCAGCAGGTCGCCACCACACACCCCCTCCCAAACGTGGAAGGGGCCGTCCGAAGAGGAAACAGATCTCCCGGGAGGACTTCGCACGCTCCAGTCGCAAGTGAGGCAGCCAGCCAGCCTTCCGCCAGCCTTCCTTGACCAGCCACTGCATTGACTTGCTCTACGATCCCACTCCACACAGCCATCTGGATGGCATGTGTGTGTTGGACTATGGACATAGAACCAGTGGGTACACCCTGATCATCACGCAGCCATGACCGACAGCTCATTGTCACTGCATGCACCACTTTTGTCATCACCTTACACACAATCACATGTCACAGTTTGTAATAAATGCACCTTTTTCACTAACTGCTGTTTGTGCCCTGTGTCTTTATTGTACGGAATACAACGGCCACCTTGGGCGGAAAGGCACCTGATGCGTGGCATGGAAATGGAATCCGGAGGGCCTGTAGGGACCTAGGGGTGGGAGACAGAACAGGAGCACATTCAATGAGTGTGTCACACACCCATCACACAGTACATGTCAACAACTACAAGCAATGTACACACATCGCACAGAGCAATAGGGCACAATGCCACAGCCACCAACAGTGGCATACTACCCTGGCCATGGAGCGTTGACACACTGCACGCAGTGAACATACGGCCACCCTGACACAGCACACACACACCTGCATAGATACAGACACATCATCCGTCGTACATGGACACTCACCGTCAAGTGAAGTAGCGGGCGATGAGCTGCTGGCGCACATTCCCAGCTTCCTCCTCTCCGCTGTCCACCTCACTCGAGCTGTCCTGGTCTGCGGGCTGGGGCCCTGGTTGATCTCCGTCATCCACAATGAGGGGGATCTGCTTCCGAATGGCCAGATTGTGCAGCATGCAGCACGCCACCACTATCTGGCACACCTTCTGTGGGGAGTACGCCAGTGCACCCCGGTGCGGTCCAGGCACCTGAACCTGGACTTGAGGAGGCCAAAGGTACGCTCGACCACACGTCTGGTCCTCCCATGTGCCTCATTGTATCGATCGTCTGCTGGGGTGCGAGGATTCCTCAATGGACTGAGCAGCCATGCCCCATTCGGATACGCAGAGTCACCTGGGTGTGAGGGACACAGAGAACCGTTGCTATTCCAACTGGACAGGGGACAGCATCGCACAACCAGCACGCTACACCACTCCACATACTCAGCGACAATACAGCCACGATCCTGTTGCAGATTGGCCATCAGTCGTGGCAAGATGCTGTTGCGCATTATGTGTGCGTCATGGGCCGAGCCTGGAAACTTTGCACACACGTGGGTGATCACCATGTCCGCAAGGCACACCACTTGCACATTCAGGGAGTGCGTGTGCTTCCTGTTGCGGTACAGGTGCTCAGTGGCCTGTGGTGGAACAAGGCCAACATGAGTGCAGTCAATGGCTCCCACGACGTGTGGGATTCTGCCAAGGGCATAGAATGCACCCTTCACTGCCGCCAATTCACGAGCCCTGGGGAATCTGATGTACCTGTTCCGGTACAGCATCATGGCTGCCAGTACATCCCTCAGCACCTTGCTGAACATGGGCTGGGACATCCCTCCTCCACTGCCCACTGTGTGCTGGAATGACCCAGTGGCGAAGAAATGCATGGCGGCCATCACCTTAGCCGTGAGGGTGACAGCAGTCGGATACACCCTGCGGGGACGGAGATGGGGCTCTAACATGGCACACAGTCGATGCAGAGTTGGCCTGTCCAGCCGAAACTTCCTGATTACCTCTGTATCGTCCATGTCCGCCAGCAATTGGTATGGGCGGTCAATGTTCGGTCTCCGCCTGGGTTAAATGGCAGAGGACACATGTCAAAGCAACACGGCACATAGCAATTTCGCATACACATCACTGACATGACTGAGCAAGCACATGAGCCACAGCCCAGCTGTCAAGCTGGGACGGCACGGCCACAATACACTTACACAGGTCTCCCAACAATGGCAATGGCAAGTGAGACATACCACTGCCATGTGCATGCACATGGGGATCTAGGCCCCAATGACTTGCGGGGCGTGCTGATGGGGACTGACTGCATATTCGTCAAGCGGCAACGCCACGGCAACATGAGTGTCTGCTGAGCATGGTACTGCTTCCGAGGCTGGATGAGTATGGCACACGACGACGACGATGTGGGCACGGGCTGAGCGGCCAATACAAGTGGGACCTGTGGCACGAGGGGATATGAGACAGTAGTAGGTGTCAGCACTGCACCCTATGTACAGCACTGTACGGATCACAGCTCCCGAAACATTGACTGGTGTCCACATTGACAGCCCCATGCCAAGACGGCTGTGTGCTTGCAGTCACACGTCACAGGTGAGAGGTTACATTGCACGTGCCAGGTGGCAGTCGTACATAGTGGGAGCTGGCATGTGTGTGCATGTGTCTCCTGTTCAGGATCCACCAGATGGGCGCTGACTCTGTACTGACCATTGGACACAGCATGTTCCGTGGAAGGCTTGTGTGTGTGGGATGGTGGCACTGGATGTGCCTCCGTTGGGGGGGCCATGCACAGGGCGGGTACGTCGATGATTGCGCATTGTTGGTCACGGTGGGTGCACCAGCTAAGATGTGTTGCCCTGTGTTCAATTCCTATGTCCGCATGATGATGGACTGTGGATGTGGGCAGACTACACATTGGTCGATGTGCTGTCTATATGCATGTGCCTTCACACCAGGCACAGCTGCCCCTGCACATGTGACCCCTGCTGGACTCGCTGCTGGGTCTGTGGAGCTGATGCACCTTCTGCGCGTGGGGCGGACAGCTCTCCTCACTTCCCTCATTGCGCATGTCATGTCTTTGCCGCAGGTGACATGGATCATGGAGGGCCCACATGTACGCGTGGGTAGGCTACACATGATTGTTCACTGGTCGCCACCCCCAGTCAGTGTTTCGAATGGGAAGGTTGTCGTGCTGGTGGTATGTTCGATGTGGCGGATGGGCGGGCCTAGGTGCGGGCTTACATTCCGGACATGGGGGTAGTTGGATTGGCGACTAGTTGCAGTACACACGGGACACGTCTCTTCCTTTCCACATCTGGGTCATCCCTTGTACTAACTGACAGTGATACAGTCATCTTCGCCCCAGCCCTCATGTCCTCCCCTCGCCCCCCAATATGCATGCTCACCTGCGAGGCTAGCGCTTGCACAGGCAGCCCCAAGCTTGCACCAGAGAGGGCAAGGAGTGTATGTGTGGGTCCAGTTGCACGAGTGGGCTGTCTCAGGGTATGATGTGTGGCGGGACGCCGTCCACCTGCGTGGTGCCCCAAATGGAGACCCGGACTGCATGGACTATGCATCACAGTCTTCGCCTTCCGGATCCGCCACCTGCGACACCCAGTGGCTGTGGCTGCCCTTGCGGCCATGCCGCGTCCGTCTGTGGCTGATGGCCCACACATTCACTCTTTGGCCTCTCTGGTGAGGGCTCAGGGGTGGTGGCGCACGCGCTTGCACTTAGTCGCAATGGCATGTGTCGTGGTTGGTATGATGGGCAATGGATGGGATGGTGCGAGCCACCTCCCGTGACGTCAGTGCTGCTCGTGCTGTGGTGCGTCCCCCCTACACTTCCATTTGACTTTTTGCCATGCTGGACGTTGAGGTTCTATTGCCTGCGTGATATGACCAGGAGGAGCGCGAGGAGACCTCTCACACACCATGCTCCACTGCCATCCCGTGCCCTGTATCGCCTGTGCGGATTGACTATGTTGGGGTTACACCTGGTCGACTGGGGCTGTGTGTGCCTTGTCAAGGGGCATGGCGGGCGCACAACAGGATCCAGCTCGTCCACAGAGGGTGGGCTGAGGTGCGCCTGGTACCGCTTTGTACGTGTGCCCGGCTGCTGTGCACACACGTGTTCACTCCCCCCGACAGGTGTCCTCTCACAATGCCCAGGGAAGCGGTGGTGTACTGTTCATGAGCCCTCCCAACACGGCGTGCTCCAACTTGGCATGTGCGCATCTACCCGTCGCACCCACCCACCTGAGCACTGCGTCCATACGACTTCACACGACACATGTGTGTCTTCCACAGTAGTGCTACTCATTTGCGTTGACATCCAATACCAGTGGACTACATGGTCATGTCACGACTGCCGTGTACTTCACATACTCTCATCCTCTCTCATTCGTACTTGTGAAATGAGTCAGCGGAGACAGTTCTGGTTTCAAACATTATATTGAGTCTTCTGTCCTCTGTGATGCAGTATAGTGGACACTACTGGCAGCGGAATACATATTGAGGATATACTGAGCATGATTACAAATGGGATAGGGTGTGGGGTTACATCTGCTTGGCCAAGGCTGTGCTAATGTACATTTACGTATAGCTGCGGAGCTGCGGACTTTGACACAGACGGTATACATGTAGCCTACCAGACCGCTCGGCATCATGGGCACAGTCCATCTCAGTTCCATGTGACAGGTTTGCTGCGGTTGTTCCTCATGCACGCGTGCATGTGAGATGACATCAGGGCATGTGCTTGCGTGCATGCAGCGGCGTGCCACTTGTTGTTGCACTGTGGTGGTTACTGGACATGTCACAGTCACTGGGGTCGTGTTGTTGTTGTATGCACTTGTCGTCCATGCAAAGGTCCTGGTATGGGATTCCCGGGGCGGGGGTGGGAGGGGTGCAGCACCCACAGACTCCAGGCGACCTATTCATGTCCACTGAGCGGTGTGTGTGTCCATGGGCGCTGGATCCATGTCGTGTCCTGGTTGTTCGTGCAGTTCCGTCCATGTGGGTGCGATGCACAGAGCCCATGCCACTGCCTCCCACGATGCATGCGGTGTTCCTGGATGTGATGGGGAACAGTGTGCATGTCCCGGTCATATCCGATGTCATGGCGATGTCGTTGATGGTGTGGTTACAGTTGCCGGTCGTTTGGTATGGCTGTTGTGGTGGTGACTGGCCAGTCCGTGCGGAAGCTGAGCATGGGTGCGGGGTTGGACTTCATAGGTCACTCGGGGAACCTGCGTTGTGGTCCGACGTATTTACAGGTTGTCAGGTATGCGATGCCGTCCAGCAGGGCTTCCATGTCATTGGTGGTGTACATGTTTGCCAGCCAATGAAGCGGATGGTGGCTGTCAAGGTGTTGTTCGTAGGTTGTCCCTTGGAGGACCATGATGGGGCATGCTGGGTGACATTCGATGTAGCTGTTCTCGATGATCCGTCGTGTGGAGGCACAGTGGTTCCATTTCAGTGCGCGTGCGATGTTGGCCACATACGCCATGCCCCCATAGGCAGAGCAGGCCCTGTCGTGTGCGTCCAGAGGGAGGAGTAGTGGTAGCAGGTCCGCCTTCAGACATGCCGGGTTGGAGAGGCATATCTCGACGGGATGCTGGTAGGGACACCTCCGACAGTAGAAGACGGGCATGACGCAGCTGAACAATGTGATGCGGTAAGTCAGTCGGTAACTTACGTTCAGCAGGGACAGGAGATCGCATCCCAATGTATGTATCGTGCTGGTTTGGTACAGCTTGAGCTCTTCGGCGTAGTTGGGTAGGTGTGTTGCGGTTGCCATTTCGCAGCGGTGCGTTGTGGTGGCGTGCTCCGGCTGTGTGTGCAGTCTGCAATGTGCACACTCCGGGGTTGCTGTGAGCTCTGTGTAGTCGTGGGGAGACAGGACTTGTGTTCTGTTGGCTTGTTTGGAGGACACGGGCCCTCTTCCCACATGCTTCTCAGACAGTTCAAGGTCAGTGCTGTGTGACTCCTTCCAATTAACTTGCATGTGGCCGACATGGGGGAGTGTTTTCTTCTTTCTTCCCCGTCCGTTGTGTGCTTCTGTGATATGCGCTATCTGCCCTGTGGTCGGTCTCCTCGGCATGCCTGTGTTGGTCTATTCTTGGACAATGGCTGTATTCACCGGCTTCTGTCGTAGGGCTGTGGTTTCGGTGTTGGAATGGAAGGTCATTCAGTGCTGTCTGCTCTCCCTTGTGTGGGCGGCAGGCTGCCTTTCCGCTCTGCGTTGGGCCTTGTGTGTGGATGTAATTCTTGGGCCACCTGTTGTCGGTCACCGGGCTCTTTGGTGTTCCGTTTCATGTGTCTTGTTCATATGTGCAGGGTGGTATGGGTTTTTCAGTGTGGTACTGGCGTTCCTCTTCCCGAAGAGGCCCTGCTTCTCCTAGTTGGTGTTGCCGCCGCTGTGTGCTTCGCCATGTTTGTTACACTGGGGTGTGTCCTGCTGTTGCGTGACTTCACTGACATGTGTGCGTCGGTTGTGTGGCGTTGGGTGTTGTCCGTGAATTGGGCGTTGGGGACATGTCTGTGGCAGGCCTGTCACGTGTCATGTGCGTTCGGGGTGGGGCTGGTGTGTGTGCTGCTTGGTTGTGTCCCTGTGTCTGTGTGCGACGCATGCATGGCGCTGCGGTTGGCCTCTGCGTTGTGCGCATGTGTGGCGGCGTCATCGGCGCTTTGGGGCCGTGACGGGGTGGTTGGTTCCTAGTCCCAGGTGGTGTGTACACATGTGTTCCGCGATGTTAGGATTTGGCCTGTGTGTCATATGTGGATGCAATGGTGGATGTGTAGTGTGCACGCGCTGGTGGGGGTTGTCCGCTTTTTCCGCCCTTGCACTGTGTGCGCTGTTTGCGTGCACTTGTTGTGTGTGTGCCTACCTGCGTCTCCGCGGTACGTTGCGTCCTTGGTGGTGCATCAGCAGAAGCATGGGAAGGGCCTGCAGTGCTGGATTCATGCCCGGGTGCCGCTTCTTCGTTGTCCGTGCTCTGCGTCCGTGTTTCCGCCTCTCTTTCACGTGCGGTGTCTCTTTGCCGTGGGAGCCGTTTGTTTGCGGCATCGTAATTTATGCGCCGGGCGGGACGTGTTTTGTCGGACGGTGTGTGTCAGTTGTGCTGCGCCGCTACGTGTGCGGGCGCACTTTGATGGCGGACGGTGTTGCTGGCTTGCCGGCGGTGTTTGGCCTGCTTTTCGCATCGTAATTGGGCGGGCGTGTGGACTGCTGCGTGCCGGCGGTAACTGGTGGTTTTTGCATCCGCCAGCACGGCGGTAGTGCTTCCGCCCGCCATCGTAATGGGCCCCTAAATTCTGTTTCTATTATTCAGTTTCTGACAGTTTCATTCTACATTTCTCACAAATTCTCTTTTTATTCAAATCCACTTTCAATTCTTTAGCCAATTTTTCAAACCTTCAAAAGCAAAATGAGCATGTTTTCTTGCTTCTGCATCCAAAAAATGCCAATTCATCTTTATTATATTTTAAAATGTTTTCATTAAAAATTCCTGTTCCTACCATGATTTCTAAGTTATCAATAAATTTGAAAATAGTAATTTCCACCACTTCCATCTCACTTTGTGAAGACGAACTAGAGGCTTGTTCATCCCTGCTTATAATCGCCTCTCCTCTCCTGTTTTAAAGGGGTGATCTTGCATTGATCAACAAACAATCTATGAGCTCATCCTCTCTCTCAAAATCACTCTCATTCTCTTTATTTTCAGTCTTTTTCTCATCTTTATTTTTAATTTTTTCCTCTTTTGTTATTGTTTTGTCTGTATCACCGCCAATCACAGGAAATGCACCCACAGACTCCAGCATATTATCACTCCACATCGTCTTCACTAAACGTAACCTCACATTCAACCAGTGATTAACAGCTTTTCCGATTTGACCTTTCAGCATTTTCTTATGTGCTGTATCAGTCACCACAAAATCATACTCATTCAGTGCTTCCAACTGCACAGGTCTTGGCTGCAGCTTCATTTCAAACATGAGACACCTCAGACTCTCAATCTTTTTCATATCAAACATACTGGAGCCATGTAATTTTTGCTCCACCCATACACGTTACAGAAACAGTTTTACATGTACTTGACCATATATTCTGTGTGCCTAACTATATTAAGTGGAGTGAAGCATTCAAATGTACTCCTGAAGTATATTCACTGTAGAAAACTTAGAGATCATAAACGTGTGCACATTAATGTTTAGTTTAATCATGAACATGTTAGTTCTCATTTATATTTACTCTTATGTCTCAAGTCATGTTGCATTTATTTGAAGCATATTGCATTTGTAACCATGAATGCATTATTCATTTTGCAGTTATTTTGAAGCTAAGCGTGCACATATAATCATGTATTTGAAGTGCACATTGAAAATGCTTAACTAAAGTTAGCTTGACTAGGCCTTTATTTTAACATGAAATTTATTTTTCCTTGTTCTGCATGTTCTTTTCCTCTGCAGGTATGTTTTTGTGATTTCAAATCTAGAGAAAGGAGCATTCGGTATTAGAGATAGCGAGGACTGAGAAGAGAAATCTTGGCAAGAATGGGACAATTTAGTGAACAGAAGATGCCTTCTATTGATCCTGTATCAGGAACCAGGGTGTCCAAGGTTAACCTGTTCGTTCCAGCTCTGTGGGATGGGAAAATCAACAGATGTCGAAGATGCACACTGTGAAAAAGAGAAGAAATTGGGTTTGGTGATGTATTCAGAGATATGGATACTCCTGGAACTTTCTGGTTTTAATTGTGTTAACATCGTTGGGCTGTATGGCAGATCCCTCTGGACTTTGACAGGTACAGCTCTCTCTGCTTCCTTTGGTCCTTGCGAGTGTATAGCTTTATGCTAAACACTAATTTCCCTTTTTAGAAGATTTATACTGGAGTCTTACCTATGCTGACACCTTCCTTCTTTTATTTTCAAATCCTTTGAGACCTTTTATTCTAAACCATCCTCATTCTAGACTTAGGGCCTTATTACGAGCGCACGCCACAGCTCTGCTCCAGGACTGCCAAAACTCACTGCCGCCCACCAAATTACAAGTAGTTTTGTGGTCTGGCGGGCAAGCTGCGTGGCGTTTCAGCGGCAGTGCTTTTTAAAGGCTCATTGTGAGCCTTAAACAGCACTGCTGCGGGACAGCCAGTGCACGTTCCTGCATGGGAAGGAATGCACCATGTTGTGCATTCCTTCCTGTGCAGGAACTGGAGGTGCAAAACTACAGGAGGGCACAGCATGCGTTCCCCTGCATGCATCTCCATGCACGGAGGCACCTTTGTTGCCTCAACACCACCCATTTCATGGCGGTGTGACCGCCATGAAAAGGGTGGTGGGGAGGCAACTCAAAATATGCTCGGTGTTGCTGCTGCAGCACCACCAGAATATTTTGGCATCGCACCACTGCCAGACCACAGCAGGATCCTTGATCTGTGGTGGTAGCAGCAGCTCAATGGCGGTCCGACCGCCATACTTATAATTCTGCAGGCAGTCCCGCAGTGTGGCAGTGGTCGACCACCACCATGACTACGGTGGTTCCATGGACCGCCGTAGATGTAATAAGGCCCTTAGAGCATGATTAGATGACTTTAAACCAGACTCATGTTTAGGACGGATAAGCGGAGTTTCTTTAATTAATGCCAGTTCCAAATTCTTGGCATCTGTCTTGTTCTGAGTGTCTATAACATGTTCATGATTTTTGCATTTATTGGAATGATTAATAACTTGTAATAAGCCCACTTAACTTTAGTTATCAATTCCTAGTCCTTATTGTGTGGCCAAATGGGTTACATGAACTTTCAATTGTTGTGTTGAATGTCAACTCCCTTTTGCTGCTCAGTCAACGAGAAAGATCTATCAAGTGAGAAATTGTAACTGCTTCCTGTGTGCTCTCAATACCATTCACAGGAAATTTCAACTTTTTATCATTCATGTTGTTTGTGACAAGATTTAGGGACTTTCTGTACAGCTTTGTGGGATTCTATGCCAAACGAGGACTTTATCTTTAAATTGGAACAAAAGAAGATACAGATCTGGGTGTTAACATTAAAAAGTATGTCATAAACTCCAGGACCATTGTGAAGAACCACTCAAAGAGGCTCTTCTGTTGGCCAGGTTACAGCCACTTTGCATTCGACCCAAAACTCTTTAGGGACAATAATTACAAACAATGCATTCAAATATACCCAAAGCACGTTTGCAAACATCTCAAATCTTTCCACCTCTATATACCATTTATCTGGATCTTCCCAAAGCTTTGAAAAGTTACTCGTAAATGCAAGGCGATAAGATCTCTGCCAAGGGAAGTGCACATAATCACCTCTATTCACTTATTACAAAGGAAATCCAGATGCAACCATTTCAGACTCACTTGCACACACTTTCACTTCTTTCTTTTTTTTTGCTTTTATCTTTTTCTTCTTTGCTTTGCTACTCCCTTTCTTACTTCATTTTTCTATAAACCTTTTCAAATTTGACCAATTTTTAATACTGTTTATTATTTCTCTAATATGTAAACATATTACCATCAACCCAATTTTTCTCAATTCTTCATCAAGCAGATCCATTCTATTGTTTTTGTGCCATTTTATAAATTGATGTCATACTTTTTGCTAATTTCTCAAACCTTTCATATGTATCACACTCACACTGAGCTATTTCTTTGTTCTTTATTCCTTGGGCTCTGAAACATGCAGCAAACAGACAAATTAACAAACTGGCTAGTCTGTAACCTGAATTTCACTCTAGCAGTCTCTTTCTGAGCTTTGTGGATGCAAAGGGCACAAATTCCCCTGATACAGAGACCAGCTGTGCTTGATATTGGGTGTTTGCACCCTATTACAAACCTTGCATTAATGATTTTGTAGGCATTTGTGCGCATTCCCTTTCCCCTTCTGCTTACCCTAATGTTTTTGTAAGCAGCCACAATTTGCGTACCCCCATGCTGCATTATCAAGGTTATTTTATGAACCAATCTTTTTATGAAAAGGTTGATTGACAAACAAGGAATTGGAGTCGGTTGCAATCTGACCTACCTCATTACTGTTCATAAGATAAGTTGCAAATTGCAACTTATCTCAAAGGGTGGTCATCATAGGAACGGTGCGCTGCTAGTGTCAGCGGACCACCATGCCTGTGAACGCCTTTAAATAAAATATTTATTTTTTCTAAATACTGCCTGGTTTGCTTAAAAGGCTGCATTTTTAAAAAGTTTTCTTTTTCTGAAAAGTTTGTTTGTGAGTTGACAGGGGACCCCCGGGCCACTGCCTACTCCCCAACAATTTATTTTAACCTTCACAATGTGGAGAGGACCCGAGGGGACCCCTTCCCTTTTGCGAATAGTTATCACTCCAACTTTGAAGTCAGCATTTTTTCAATTGCTTGCGACTGGATTACGGTTATCAAACATCTATACATCTCATACCGATTCACAATATAGAAGGGATTCTTACAGCATGCCCCTTCTAAATTGAGAATCGGTAGGTATCCATTCAGAATAACATTTTAGAAGTCAGTAAAAGTTTAATGACTTCTAAAATGGCAGTAATACAACAAAAACAACTATTTTGCCGACCCAAATGCCCTTATTTTGTAAATCACAGTGGGGCATATTATCAAGAACGGCGTTAAAAATTATCGCCGGTTTAGCGGCAGAAAACTGCCGCTAAAGCGGCGATAATGGGCTTGATAATATGCCCTTGAGAATTCCAATAGAAGCCCATGTTCTGGTGTGAACCTGGGCTTCTATTGGAATTCTCCAGGGCATATTATCAAGCCCATTATCGCCGCTTTAGCGGCAGTTTTCTGCCGCTAAACCGGCGATAATTTTTAACGCCGTTTTTGATAATATGCCCCAGTGTTTGTAACGCAAAATTGCAAATAGGTTAGTACATGTTGCCTGATGTACACTAATCATATAATGGGTACAAGTGACTAAACTCAATTTGAACTTTGGGTCCAACTCTAAATGAGACCCATGGTTTCCAAAGAACTAGAGGAGTGTCATTTCGTCCAGCTGAAGATCTGATTGGTGTATGAAGCAGGTATCTATGATGCGTATAAAACGTCTTTATTTTGAGTGCTCCCATTTTATCTTGCATTGCTTGCTTACATTTAATCCTCTCGAAAGTGACAAGAGAGCGAACATTATCCCTGTAGCTTCAAACTGTTACACGTCGGGAACACTTACCAATCTTGAAATAGCCATTCCCTGGGAAGGCAGCTGTGCCATACAACAGGATGTCAATATGTTGTTATTTTATTCTGAAAATAGGAAAAGGATTGCCTAAAAAAGCACGAAGAGAATGGCTCCTTCCAGTACCACACACAATCAGAGCACAACACAGGAAGCCATTAATCTCACCCAGGCACGAGACAAACACAGCAGCATGTGCTGAGTTCCACGTGTTGTAGGTAATATTGCAGACGGAGCCGGTCACGTCCGCTGCTTCAACTCTTCCCTGCTACAACTGAGAAGGAAGATGCAATAAGTGTTGATGACAGTGAAAAACTGAGAAGCTATATCCAAGGTTAAGCTACTGTTAGTGCTCGAAATAGGGAAACAAGCTACACATTGTATCAATGTGTTTCTAAACCATTGGCATGAAAAGGAGAGTTTTGACTTCATTTAGTGAATTTTCTTACACTGAACTACAATTTTCTTTCATGATTTAGACGTAAGGCTCCAAGTTTCCAGCTCTTACTGATATATAGATATAAACGGAGGAACATGTTTTTCCCTATCTGTTTTTTATTCTGGAAAAAAATGAGAAATGAGGTCTTCATTTAAGATTGTTTCTTTCTCTAAAAAAATATATATATATTGTTATCGGTAGAATCAAAAACAGGACACATAATTAGATAATAAATAGAGCAGCATCTTAAGATAAAAGTGCATACAAAAGAAAAGAAGGAAAAAAGCAAATACACTAGCAGCATACTATAGCTGCAAAATCTATTCTAACAAGGTTTAAAAAATTGCCTAAATATGATATGTAGCTAAAATACAAACAATTCATATCACACAAATCTCCAGGTATAATCTCTTACAAAGAACAAATATTACCAAAGGCTAAGTTACACCAAATGCTGTTGAAATTCTTAGGTTGATTTATTCTTCTTGCATAAGCCTGTTCAAAAAATCTAACCTGTGTTAATGAACCAGGAGCAGTGGCAAGGTTGAATTCCACCGCTGCAAGATCAAAGAGTGTGCCACCGACATCGCGATAAATATAAACCTGCGATCAGATAATGAGACATTTCGGGACCTTGAGCTATTCCTTAGACTCTCATTACTAATAATCCTAAACAAAATAGTAAAAAGATCTAACACAAGAGTTTTGTTCATGGTTGAACTTAGAAAAATGAATGTAGGACTGGACAATTTGCAATAACATGGAGCCGGTCTCCCTCTCCCTCCAAAAGGCATCTAAAACAATAATTACTGTCTGATGGACAAAACCTGTTCATACGTTTGGGAGTAAAATAGAGCAGCCAATGAGAAAAAAACATAATCCGCGTAAAATTGGCAGCTCGGAATAGCTTATAGCGAAATAGCCACAAGTCTGCCCACTCCTCTGCCGTGATCGTAAGCCCAGTCTCTTTTTCTAACTTCTGAAGATGTATAGCAAGGGGGACAACATAAGAATCCTCTTGGATCTGTTTATAACAGCTGCTGATGCCTCTCAGTTTATATTTGAACAGCATCTTTAAAATAGTAAAGGTGTGACCTGCCAGGGATGGCGAATATGACTGTAAAAAGCTTTTAATTTTCAAATAGCTAAACCAAAGTATCATACCTGAAGTACTGTCTGCCAACCCAAGTTGATCCCATGACTTCCATGAAGTGGTGTGCTTAAAATCGCAACTGCTCTGAATCCCAGATTGACCCAATGTTGTCATTCTACAAAGGGAAGGTGTAAACCAAGACTAATACAATCTTTCATTAGAAGAAACTCATGATAATCTAGAATTTCCAATCCTTTAAAGATTTCATTTTTGCGCCAAAGTACGTCCTAGATTACTTTTTTTGGGAGAGGAATTTTTCAAGAACACTGGTACAGGGGCCCCTATGTCATTCAAAAAAGCATAAATTAAACAGTTATCAAAAGCTGGAACAGAAAGGGGCCGATTCCGATTCCGGCCGGAAATCTCTCCGACCGAGCCGGACCCGGAGAGAATTCCGACCGAATCGGACCCTAGCAGTCCGACCGGATGAGTACGATGCATTCGCATGCTATCGGACTCGATTCGGTCGGACTCCCATTGAAGTCAATGGGAGCCGGTCGTACAACGCGTACGCGGGCTCCCATTGACTCAATGGGTGCGAGGCGAACAAGGGCGCCCCCTACAGCGGGTACGCGTCCATGCGCATCGCGGCGTACATGCACAGGTAGGGGGGACCCATGGGTCCCCCCTGTGTGCGACTCGTGCGCCTACGCGTACAGGGGGGTCCGACGCGGACCCCCAAAGTCCGGCTCCGACAGCTTTTTCGAGCCGGACGGCGCGAGTCGGTCGGACTGCTCGCGGCGCGCATCGTACTTACCCGGCCGGGAAACGTCTCCATAGCGCGGTGCGAGTCGTGTCCATGCGAGTCGGTCGGAGCATGTTGAAGCCGCGTACGAGTCGGTCGGCGATTTCGCGGGAGCTTGCATCGTACTCGCTCGGCCGGACCCGCGTACGATTCGGTCGGAAAACAGGGCTCCGAATCGGATCCGGTAAATCCGAATCCGATTCGGAGCACTACCGGCCGAGATCGGAATCGGCCCCAAAGTGTATCATCATACAGATGGAAAAGAGTGTCTAGTAAAGCTGCCTGATAGTATACACGCAAATTTGGCAGAGCATGGCCCCCATGCTCTTTAATTCGAATTTTGGAAAACTCAAGCAAGGCTAGTGGTTATTCCAAATAAACTCACGAAAAAGTTAATCAACCTCCACAAAAAATTATTAGGAATTTTGATTGGAACATTCGAATATAAAAATATTAAAACAGGCAAAATTGACACCTTAATTAAAGCCACTCTACCAATGAGTGAAATTTGAAGCATAATCCACTTAGAAAGTAGATAATACATTTTAGATAACATGGCCCAATAATTAAGTTTAAACAGATCATTATAGTTGGCAGTAACGTAAATGCCCTTGTACCTGATTGTGTGTAAAGGATTGTACCTGTTGCCTAAAACATGAGGGATGTCAACCACAGAAACACTAAAATAGAGGATTTCTGTTTTCCCCAGATTTATTTTATACCACTTGATGAAGGTGAATTCCTTGATTTTTTGAGTAAATTCTGAATATTGGATTGCTCACCCTTCAAATACACTACCAAATCGTCCACATATAATTTCAAATTTGAGATACCAAGCAGTGGAGAAGAAGTGCTATTATCCTCGCAAATAGCTATTGCAAGGGGTTCGATGAACAGGGCGAACAGAATTGGAGATAGCGGACAACTTGGCCTGGTACCCCGAGTAATCCTGATTTTGACTGCTTCAATTGAATTGATTATTACTGAAGCATTTTCATAAATACTTTTAAGAATTGATAAAAACCGAAAGGAAATGAAAATGCCACCAAGATTTGAAAAAGTGCTTACCAACAAATGAAATCAAAGGCTTTTTCAGCATCACACATCAGAATGGCAACTTGCAATTTATTCTGAATGAAGTATTCGATGGCCTGTATCAATTATGAGTATTGTCTGAGATTGATCTATCTGCCAGAAACCTATTCTGATCTGGGTAAATCAAAGTCGCAGCAACCAACGTGATCCTATTTGCCAAAATTTTCATTAAAAGCTTGCAGTCCGAGTTTAGAAGGCTATAAATTGGGGTGGACTGCTGACTTATCTTTTTTCAGAATACTAATAACGATTGCTTCAGTAAACAAGGTGGGTATTGGTTTCCCTTCCAAGACTGCACTAAATAATTTAACTAATATGCCCTGCAACTCAGGGTAGATGGTCCTATAGATCTCTACTGGTAGCCCATTGCTCCCTACAGTCTTCCCATTCTCAAAATTCTCAAAGCATAACTTAATTTCTTCAACTGAAATCGGGGCAACAGATCTAACCCTTTAGTTATTGACATTCTGGGAATTGGAATCTTGCGTAAATAATCTGAGATCTGACTAGTCTCCCTGAAGTCGTCAGACTGATATAGCACCCTATAATGGTCCAGACAGACCTTCTGTATGCAATGAGGGTACGACACAAGCTGATTAGTCACTGGATCCTCTATGGATTTCACAAAATTAGCTTTAGTCTTAGCTTTTCCCGACTAGGCTAACAGTTTACCAGTATGCTCAATCTCCTCATAGCAGGATTTATTAATACTCTGCCTCCTAATCAATTCCTCTCCTGTATAACAATCCTTAAGTTTTTGTTTAGCCATATCTAACTCCCATAAATTTGACTCAAAATTTGGAGGTGTAACTGAGTCTAGTGTGAGGGAAGCAAAATCAACATTTTTCTGAAGAGCTAAAACCAGTTTCCTTCTAGCCAATAATGTAGAATGCAATATTGATTGGCCACTCAATGCAGCCTTAAAGGCATCCCAAACCAAATTAATTAATCAGTGCCGGTGAAGAAATGCAAATGTGCGCCAAAAGTTAATCTGTAAATGCAAAGGGTAATCTGCAAATGTAAAGGATGCTTGGGAGCCGTTACTGGCTTTAATTGATCAAATCACTTGAAGCATTGTGAGGACAATTCTTTTTGAGTGGTAGTGCAAAGAGTTAACAACTGAGCTGTGAAGTGCGTGCTTTTAATTGTCATTGTATTTACATAGCACTTACTATCCCTAGGGTGGTGTTGAAGGGACAGTTATATAAAAAAATTGCATTACGTACGGCCTGGGTATTACTAAAATCTATATTTTGGAAGCACCCTTTTATCGTAAAACGTTTTGCGCATTTTGTAGCAGTCTATTTTATACTGTGTGTAATACAAGTATAAAACAATGACACATATTCCCAGTGCGACCATGTGGCACTAAAAATACATAAGTCACAATTCCCCACTGCACCAACCAAGATTTAATTCTGTGGCTCTCTAGTTGCACACAGACCTTTGCAGTGCATTAACTAATAAAGGATTCATAATGTAGTATGGTGCATTTTCCACTGAGTAACAGTTTTTTAAATTTATTTATTTTTCATTTAAGCTGCCTGTTATTTTATATGTAGCTACCTCACGGTGAAAGACATAAAAAACATAGAGAATATTTTCTTTTTAGCCACACCTTTGACCCTGCCCTCATGTTCAGACTCTCAAGGCCTTCCATCCCTCCAAATATGACTGAAGTCAAAAACAGCAGCAAACTAACATAACCAGGAATCAGTTTTTGCTAAAATAGAACATTTTCATAATGTTAAAAATAAAAACCTTTTTAGAAAAAAAGTATGAAAGAAGATTAAGGGACCACTTTCTCCCTTGGAATTAAAGAAAGCATCCTACTTGGATCTTACAGTTCATTATTAACGATTGCAAAATTGTATGTTTTTGTTATAATTAATGATGTTTAGCAACCTCCAGTTCCATGCATCTGTAAAAGCCAAGCCGTCAGCATCCTATGAAATATAGTATAGTTCTCCTCAGATGTCGTGCAGTTGCAGCCCATGCATTACAGCCATTATTCCCGGGGCTACTGGAATTATGCAATTGTGCAGAGTGGCGATTTTACTATAATTATAGATTTGCTGCATTTGCCACATAATCCATCATCTGCAGCACAATCGGCTGATTTTAACCAAAAAAAAATGTGTATTACTCAAACGGTTTGAAAGTTACTAAACAGCAGCGACATGTGTTGCCGCGCAGCAGAAGGCTCTTTTCAAAGCTGGACTGGTCACCTTTTTATTGCTTATTGCTACATTTGGGTGTTAAAATGGTACTAATGAGCACCACCACAGATTGGCCGCTTCTCTGGAGACTAACAGGCACACCCATCACATTAGTTCAAAAAAGTGTTATCATCCAAATTAGTTTTGTCAAATTATGTTTTGTTTGTGAAAAATAAAGTCCCATTGTGCATTTCTGGGTAATTCTTTTTGTAGACTTTTTGTTTTAACTGTGTGGTAAGCCTCTGACACCGAACCACAATCACCCACAAACTTTTGGTTTGCTAAACACTGTTTAATATTACTTCCTCACTGTAAAAGTGATTTGCTGTGGGAATTGGGTGCATTTATGTTTGTCAATGGTGGTCGATAAAGAGGAGTACCAGGTTCTAGAAATGTTTGCAAGGACGGGCTCTTTACACCTGAAAAAATTTAACAGGTGGGTCTCGGCATCAAAAGGTTTGAAGACCTCTGAACTAGTATCAGTTGATTCTGTATGACACTAGGTTTGGCAATTTCCCTTGCAGAACTGTTGGTCTGTAAGAAAAGGCAAATAACTTTTTAGATCTCTACTGCCTCACTTTAGATAGGACATTGGGTGAATCAAAATATTCAGAATGGCCGCAGTTCATACAAAACTGTTTAACAAACTTAAACCAAGAAAAAGAACCAGAGTAAGTTAAATTTAAACAGTCATTTAAAATCCCATGATTTAAAATAGTAAAATTGCTGGTCCAAACCTTATGCCATAATAAAATAGGCTGTATGATAACCAAGTTTGTTAAAAAAGGGGCCCCTAGTTCTGCATGGCAAACAAAGGTGGAGCAACTGCTGGGGACAGCTAAAAGGTTCTTAAAAATGTGTTCTCAAGTTTTTTGAAGCGAGCTAACATTTTTGAAACCCCAGATGTCCGCTCCATGAAGGGATATGAAAACACATTTTTGCATTATAAATGGTTAACATTTTTTTGACTGTGTGTCCCCCAACGTAGTTGCAAATTAAAAAAGTGCTGAGATGGATTTATTAAAATTCTGCAGTCTATTATTGACTGCTGAGGACCGTAACCACAGTTATCAAATAAAATACTGGGATAGCAGAAGGTCAGTACAACACCTAGCTTGGCACTGTTTATCCTAAAATCATGACACTTCTGAAGGAGACTCCCGCACTTCATTACATAGGTCTTTTCAATATTGACAGACAAAAGAAGATTAGACATAAAATCTGTGAAACCATCAAGTAGCAACGGCAAGCCCCTTGTAGTACGTGACATGAGGACAGCATCTTCAAAGTAAAGTAAACAGGGCACCGGTCTCTGTCCAATCTGAGGGGGGGTCACTACAAATATTTTACAAGATAGACTCTAAGGGGCTGATTACGATGTTCGACGCCTAATCGCGGCTCAACTGATCACTGTTCGGTTGCATACTCCCATTCCACTTTGGGGGCTCGTGTCATGGCCGTAAATCAGCCATATCCCAAGCTCCCATAGAGGAATGGGAGTTTGTGTTCCTTCCTGCACAATGTGGCAGGCACCTCAGGGTGCCTGCACCACGGTGCAGGGATGAACAGGTGCCCCCTTGGCCCCCAACCGGAGGCCCCAGAAGCAAGGGGGCCCTGCTAGGGGCCCCCATACTCGCTCTCCGGCAGGCTTTCCATGTTGGAAAGCCTGACATGGAAAACTTCCGGAGACCGAGTATGGTAATCCCAAGGGCGGAAAGGGCTCCCTTTGGGATTACCAGCCGGCCTCGAACTGGCCGACGGGCTCCTTGAGCCTGTCGGAAGCCACCTGTAATGACCGGCCAGTTTAATTTCCCACCACCAGCATTGTAATGCGGTGGTCAGAAATTAAACCAAGATGCGGCCGGGAAAGGCTCTGACCGACGGTCGGAGCCTTTCTGGGCCACATCGTAATCCGCTCCTAAGTTGTTAATGGATAAGGTGAATGTGAGAAGTTGGCCTGGTATATGCTGTCCACTAATTATAGTGGGCACCTTGCACCAGTCCAAACAACCCCTTATTGGAGATAGGTTAAAGACAACCTTATTGAAAGCTATCCTAGTGGTAGCTATGGAGAGCAGCCTTCAGGCTAAGTCTTGAAGGAATGTAAAGCAGCTTGTTTTACCAGTCTATAATCTCTTGAGTGATCAAATGAAAGAGCACCACACCAGGTATATATTCAAAATATATGTATTTATTGCTAAACACACCCCTCTAGTCTCTTTATGAGGCTAGAGTTTGAAGTACATAAGTTAGAAGTTATTAAATCACAGTAATAGCACAAATACACGTTTGGGCCCTAGGGGCGTACCAAACCATATACCAATAAAGTGGTATGCGAACCACGACTGAACTAGACACTAGGCCTAGAGCCTCTAGAAGTGCTTGGACCACAAGGAACCACCCAAGGTAGTGACACAGGGGACCCACGGGAGACGCGTGCAGTGTAAATACACAACCGCGATACGCCGTTGACGTCTATGGAGAAAGTCGGGATCGGGAAATTAGAGAAAAGGGACACTTAAAAGAGGACTAGGACAAAACCCTTTGAGATCTAGGACTTTGAAGAGTCTCTACCCACGGGAGCACCGGAGTACTCGTGTTACCTCACCCAGGGAAGCCGGGTGCATAGGTGCCTTCCGGGGTCGGGTTTCGTCGTCGATTCGAATGGCGATCTCCTGCAAAGTGCTGCTGGCGGCCAAGAGAAAAGTGTCCGGGTGGATCCAAGAGTGGATCGGAGTTCTGAAGAACCTGAAAGCAGAGGGGACAGAGTCTGGGTCACTAGCCAGTGACCAGGAAGGCGATGGACAGATGCCCACCGATGTTGAGTGCTTCAGGTGCATTGACGGTCGTCTTGACTCTTCAGCCACGAGGTCCAGGAGGCGTTGTCGGTGATCAGGAGCAGGATTCGGGCTGGGACACGATGTCTGTCGAGTGCTAAGGTGTCGGCGACCGGATTGGACCCAACAAGCCTTGGCAACGGCAAGTCTTGGTGAAGATATAGATCGTCGATGGTGCAGACCAGCAAGGTCTGTGGAACTCACCCAGCAAGGATAAGTGAGGGCAGGCCTGGAGCAACCAGGATACCAAGTTAGAAAAGGATTGGCCTTCGTTAAGGGCTACTAGCCAACGGGCTAGTGACCGCGAAGGAGCCTTGTGACGCCGCACGTGGATCTGGCTTACAGGACACTCGTGGAGTGGGGGCCAGTGATCTTCGGTGCAGGTGGTGCTGGAGGCTAGGGCTACTCGGAGCCCAAAGCACGACTTCTTGGAAGACCCAGAAGAGGATGCACTTGCAAATGTGCTTGGTGTCCAAGGGTCACGGTCTCAAGTCACCCACGATAGCCACGGGCCTCAGCTTTGCTGGGGACTCAGGGTAGCCTCGGGGAAGTCTGAGAATCCACCTCTGGTGATGCGATGACTTCGGCGTCTGACGGGATCTTCAGAAATGCAAACCGGACAGATGCTTCTTTGGTGCCTGCCAAGCAGGGGAGTCACTCCTTGACCCCAAGGGAGATTCTTCTGTCCTCTAATCGTGAGTAGAGCATCGAAGGTCCAGGATTCAGTTACAGAGTTTCGTCCAGGGATAATCTAAAGTCCTAAGGACTGGGTTCCTACCTTTATACTAAAGATAGGGGTTGGACTACTCTGTGGCCCCACCTATGGGTGGGTCAGGGCAGAGGGGTGGCTACACCCCTTTCCCTTTGTCCAGTTCACGCCAAAGCAGGGGCTGCAAGCCCCTGATCCGGTTTGAACTGGGGTATGCACAGGGACACCAAATGTGCCCCCAGTGCAGGACTTCAAAGCACCCGAAAGTGCTCCCGCCCAGCCCCAATACACATTATCCTGTCTGGGGAGGTGGTCACACCTCCCTGGGACAGGAAACCTATTGTCCAGGCCTCCCCTGCCAGAGTTTCGTCCAGCAGCAGGAGGCCAGACTCGTGTCTGTGGCAGCAGCATCCATTTTGTGATGCCAGGGCTCTGGAAAGAAGTTACCGGACTAGTCAGAGTTAACATGTCTTTCCCTCTAGAAGGGTGGAATGCTACCCCCGCCACCAGTATTGGCGGGGGGTAGTATTCCAAGATGTTTGACACCAAACACGACATGTTTAGGTGCAGCCATTCCAAAGTTAGCATTTTACCGCGAGGATATAATGCGCTTAAGAGTATATGGTCAGGCTGCACTACAAACAGCATCAGAGATGGTCTCCGAACGCTGCAGAGGGGCCCTGCTCATGCAGGGGCACCCTCTCACATAGGAACCATGCACTCTGCCTTTAGGATTGATAAGGCCTGCCTTAGGAGTGACTTATAGGTTTATATGTGTGTATGTATTTAGTGATATAGGTAACCTATATCACAGTAAGGGGTGCATGCACCACCTTACCCAGGCTGCAGTAGCATACCTGTGGTGTCAGTTTGGATGGCCTTCCAGGGGTGGCATAATACATGCTGCAGCCCCTGGCAGGCCTCTGAGGTACCTATGCCCTTGGTACATAGTATACCATATACTAGGGACTTATAAGGGCACTCCAGATCCCAATCAGTGATGTGCCTAAGGCACATGGAAACCATTTTAGAGAGGAAGCAGCTAGGCTGGGGTTCTGATTAGCAGGGCCCCAGCCAGACTAATGTCGAAAAACAGTGAAGCATCAGCAAAAAGTGGGGGTACCCATGTGAAGCAGATCCTACTCTCCTACACAACCCCCCCCAAACATAGGGACATTAAACTAACCTTGCCCAGTTAAGTATTCATGTTCTAAGTGGAAATACCTAGAGAGTCCATCTGCATTCGCATGGTTACTCCCAGGCCTATGTTCCACTGTAAAGTCCATCCCCTGTAGGGAAATGGACCACCTAAGCAGTATGGGGTTATCACCCTTCATTTGTTTTAGCCATAAGAGGGGCTTATGGTCTGTCTGAACCAGGAAGTGTGTACCAAACAAGTATGGCCTCAACTTCTTCAGAGCCCAGACCACAGCAAAGGCCTCCCTCTCTATGGCTGACCAACGTTTCTCTCTAGGGGTCAGCCTTCTGCTAATAAAAGCTACTGGCTGATCCTGACCTTCTTCATTCAATTGTGACAGTACAGCCCCTACCCCCAATTCAGATGCATCAGTTTGAACAATGAACTTCTTGGAGTAATCAGGACTCTGCAGAATTGGAGCAGTGCACATGGCCTGCTTGAGGTCATCAAATGCCTTTTGACAGCTAACTGTCCACTGAACCTTTTTGGGCATTTTCTTAGAAGTTAAGTCATTCAGGGGTGTCACTATTGATCCATACCCCTTGACAAATCTCCTATAGTACCCAGTCAGGCCTAAGAAGGCTCTCACCTGAGTCTGGGTAGTGGGAGCAGTCCAGTCCATGATGGTCTGGATCTTGCTCTGCAAAGGTTGAACCTGGCCTCCACCCACAAGGTGGCCCAGGTACACAACCTGACTCTGCCCTATCTGGCACTTAGTGGCCTTGATAGTCAGGCCTGCCTTTTGCAGGGCCTGTAAAACATTCCTGAGGTGGACCAGGTGATCCTCCCAGGTGGAGCTAAAGACAGCAATATCATCTAGATATGCTGCACTATAGGCTTCCAGACCTGTGAGAACTGTATTCACCAGCCTCTGGAAAGTGGCAGGTGCATTCTTCAGACCAAAGGGCATTACCACAAATTGATAATGCCCACTAGGGGTTGAGAATGCTGTTTTGGGCTTTGCAGTATCAGCTAGTCTGATCTGCCAGTAGCCAGCTGTTAGGTCAAATGTGCTGAGATATTTGGCAGAGGCCAAAGTATCTATGAGCTCATCTGCCCTGGGTATTGGATGGGCATCAGTCCTAGTGACTGCATTGAGACCCCTGTAGTCCACACCAAACCTCATCTCTCTTTTTCCACCACTGGTGTGAGGTTTCGGTACAAGGACCACTGGACTAGCCCAAGGGCTATCTGAGGGTTCAATAACTCCCAATTCCAACATTTTCTGGACTTCAGTCCTGATACAGTCCCTGACATGGTCAGGTTGCCTATAAATCTTGTTTTTAATAGGCAGACTGTCCCCAGTGTCCACTTCATGAGTGCACCAGGTGGTCTGACTGGGTGTCAGTGAAAACATATGTCTAAACTGATTGAGGACTTGCCTGCAATCAGTTTGTTGCTGGGTAGTGAGGCTGCCTGCCAAGGCTACACCATCAACTGACCCATCGTCAGGGTTCTGTGAGAGCAGGTCAGGGAGTGGGTCACTCTCTTCCTCCTGCCCTTCATCAGTAGCCATGAGCAAGCCCATGTCTGCCCTGTCCACATATGGTTTTAACCTGTTGACATGGAGAACCCTGTGGGGACTCCTGGGTGTTCCTAGGTCTACTAAATAAGTGACCTCACCCTTCTGCTCAACAATAGTGTGGGGTCCACTCCATTTATCTTGGAGAGCTGCTGGGGCCACTGGCTCCAACACCCACACCTTCTGTCCTGGCTGGTAAACAGTCAGAACAGCCTTTTGGTCATGCCAGGCCTTTTGAAGTTCCTGGCTAGCCTCAAGGTTTTTGGTTGCCTTTTTCATGTACTCAGCCATCCTGGAGCGGAGACCAAGTACATAGTCCACTATATCTTGCTTTGGGGGCTTGAGAGGTAACTCCCATCCTTCCTTCACCAAGCACAGTGGACCCCTCACAGGGTGGCCAAACAGAAGTTCAAAAGGGCTGTAACCAACCCCCTTCTGAGGCACCTCCCTATATGCGAATAAAAGGCAGGGCAAGAGTATGTCCCATCTACGCCTAAGCTTTTCTGGGAGCCCTTTAATCATGCCCTTCAAGGTTTTGTTGAATCTCTCAACTAAACCATTGCATTGTGGGTGATAGGGTGTGGTGAACTTATAAGTCACTCCACACTCCTTCCACATTGCTTTCAAGTACCCAGACATGAAGTTAGCACCCCTGTCTGATACTACCTCCTTAGGAAAGCCCACTCTTGAGAAAATTCCCAGGAGGGCCCTTGCCACCACAGGTGCTGTAGTGGTCCTGAGGGGAATAGCTTCTGGGTACCTGGTGGCATGATCCACTACCACCAGGATAAACCTGTGCCCAGAGGCTGTTTGGGGATCCATGGGACCAACAATGTCAATCCCTACCCTTTCAAAGGGCACCCCCACCACAGGTAGTGGTATCAGGGGGCCTTTGTAGTGCCACCTGCCTTGCCACTGGCTTGGCAGGTTACACAGGAGCGACAAAACTCCTTACTGTCTTCAGACATGTGGGGCCAGTGAAAGTGAGGGACAATTCTGTCCCAAGTCTTGTTCTGGCCCAGGTGACCTGCTAAGGGAATATCATGGGCTAGGGTCAATAGGAAGCCCCTGAACTTCAGAGGTATAACCAACCTCCTGGTAGCACCAGGCTTGGGGTCTCTACTCTCTGAGTACAGGAGTCCATCATCCCAATACACTGTATGGGGACCACTAGCTTTCCCAGCAGCCTCAGCAGCAGCTTGCTGTCTGAGGGGTTCAAGGGAGGGGCAGCTCTGCTGCTCCTGGCTCAGATCTGCCCTAGAAGGTCCCCCTGTCCCCAAGAACTCAACCTGGTCAGGTTCAAGTTCATCTGGGACAGTTCCTTCTTCAGGGCTGAGATCATCCCCCTCAAGGGACTGATCTTCCTCCTGAGACAAGGGGGAAGGCACTGCCTTAACCCTACTACTCCTCCTCTTGGAAGGCACTTGGTCCATTCTTCCAGAATCCAAGGCCTGTTCAGTGCTAGACATTTTGGCTTGTGACCTGGGCATAGCAAACACATCTGCAGGGATCCCCAGCATTTCTGCATGGGTCCTGAGCTCCACTTCTGCCCATGCAGAAGTCTCTAAGTCATTGCCAAGCAAGCATTCGACTGGTAGGTTTGCACTCACCACAACCTTCTTAAGGCCAGTTACCCCTCCCCAGGAGAAGTTAACAACTGCCAGAGTATGGTCTGTTCTGACATTGCTAGCATTGGTCACTTGGTACATCTCACCAAGTATAACTTGCCCAGGATTCACAAGGTCTTGTGTCACCATTGTGACACTTGCCCCTGTGTCCCTAAATGCCAAAGCCTCACGTCCATTGATTAAAGGCTGTTGTCTGTACTTGCCCAGATTACTGGGACTCACAGTGGAGGTCACATCCATGCCACCATCACAGACTAACACAGCCTGAGTCAGTTCTCTGACTAGGTCAGAGCCCAACTCAGTTCCCAGGGTGAACCCTACTAAACCCTTGGTTGGAGCACTCCCACCAACTGTACTAGGGGGAACAGGTGCCTTAGGGGCATTGGTGGGTGCTGGACTGGAGTCTTTGGACTTGGTGCAATCACTGGTCCAGTGGGTCTTTTGCTTACAGACCTTGCACCATGGTTTTCTTTGGCCTTTCCCTTTGGTAGACTGTGAATCCCCACCAGAAGAAGATTTTTGGGGGCCTGATGAAGACTTTTGATCTTTACCCTTCTCCCCACCCTTTTCAGAGTTCTTAGCATCTTGCTTCTTGGTTTCCCCACCTTGGTTCTGTACCTTCTGCTTCACCCTGGTTCTGACCCATTTGTCTGCCTTCTTTCCCAATTCTTGGGGAGAGGTCAGATCAGAGTCTACCAGGTATTGATGCAACAGCTGATTTTGACAGTTATTAAGAATCTGCTCCCTCATTATCAGATTGTACAATCCTGAGAAGTCACACACCTTACTGCCCATCAACCAGCCTTCCAGAGCCTTGGCAGAACAATCCACATAGTCTACCCAGTCTTGAGTCTGTGCTTTTTGGGTATCTCTGAACTTCAACCTGTACTGTTCAGTGGTTAGGCCAAACCCATCAATAAGAGCACTCTTCAAGACCTTGTAATTATCAGCATCCTCCTCTCTAACAGTGAGGAGCTTATCTCTACCTTTGTCAGCAAAGGAGAGCCACAAGATTGCTGCCCACTGCTCCTGAGGGACCTTCTGTACCTTACAGGCCCTCTCTAATGCAGTTATCCATTTGTGGATATCATCCCCACTCTGGTAGGGAGGGACAATCTTGCTCAGGTTCCTATGGTCATAGGACCTTTCCCTGTCTCTAGGGACATGGCTGCCACCATGGGACTCTAGTCCCAACTTTCTTCTCTCTCTAAGGAGATCTAGGGATTCCCTATCTAAAGCCAATTGCTTTTTTCTGATTTCCAGCTGAGTTTCCTCATACTGGACCAGTCTGTCTCTTCTCTCATGAGAGGATTCCCTCCTGTGAGAGGAGATAGAGCTCCCTATGGAGGTGCCAGAGTGGTTAGACTCCTGAGAAGGAGATCTAGACTTCCTGGGCACACTCTTAATCCTTCCTGGGGGGACAAAGAGGGCATCATTCTGATCATCCTCATCATCTTCCACAGGAGGGATTGGGTTATCCAGGTCAGGGTCATTGTCACCCTCCTGGCCAGTCTCAGAGGGGGGCTGGGGGTATTGGTACCCCTGGCCTCCTCCTCTTCCTCTGCCCCACCCTCAGCTCCTACCCCTTCAGTCCCCAAGGGCTTACTAAGGTCATAAGCCACCAACAACTCCTTGAGGTGTGGTGGTGGGCTTTGGCCTGTCCTTAGTTTTCTCAAGTTACATAAAGCTCTCAATTCCAAGAATGGGAGTGTATCATACTTGGAGGGTGGAAGTTCAATGGCTTCCTGCAAGGATTCTTTAGATCCTACCCTTAAAGACATTACTAGTGTGGTGTGGTGTATGCACTACCTACTCTAGTGTGGCCTACTAAACTCTCTTGAGTTGTAGAAAGGGTTGTGCTATCCCTTAACACACAACTCTAAGTTCAGTAGAACTTACTGTATTCTAAGCTTAAATTATATGTACCTTAGGTACCTTTAGTGGTTTTCAGTTGATCAATTCAATTGAGATTATCTGGTAAAACAATAGCAAGCTGGAATCCCACACGCTGCACACCAATGTGAGAAGTTGGCCTGGTATATGCTGTCCACTAATTATAGTGGGCACCTTGCCCCAGTCCAAACAACCCCTTATTGGAGATAGGTTAAAGACAACCTTATTGAAAGCTATCCTAGTGGTAGCTATGGAGAGCAGCCTTCAGGCTAAGTCTTGAAGGAATGTAAAGCAGCTTGTTTTACCAGTCTATAATCTCTTGAGTGATCAAATGAAAGAGCACCACACCAGGTATATATTCAAAATATATGTATTTATTGCTAAACACACCCCTCTAGTCTCTTTATGAGGCTAGAGTTTGAAGTACATAAGTTAGAAGTTATTAAATCACAGTAATAGCACAAATACACGTTTGGGCCCTAGGGGCGTACCAAACCATATACCAATAAAGTGGTATGCGAACCACGACTGAACTAGACACTAGGCCTAGAGCCTCTAGAAGTGCTTGGACCACAAGGAACCACCCAAGGTAGTGACACAGGGGACCCACGGGAGACGCGTGCAGTGTAAATACACAACCGCGATACGCCGTTGACTTCTATGGAGAAAGTCGGGATCGGGAAATTAGAGAAAAGGGACACTTAAAAGAGGACTAGGACAAAACCCTTTGAGATCTAGGACTTTGAAGAGTCTCTACCCACGGGAGCACTGAAGTACTCGTGTTACCTCACCCAGGGAAGCCGGGTGCATAGGTGCCTTCCGGGGTCGGGTTTCGTCGTCGATTCGAATGGCGATCTGCTGCAAAGTGCTGCTGGCGGCGAAGAGAAAAGTGTCCAGGTGGATCCAAGAGTGGATCGGAGTTCTGAAGAACCTGAAAGCAGAGGGGACAGAGTCTGGGTCACTATCCAGTGACCAGGAAGGCGATGGACAGATGCCCACCGATGTCGAGTGCTTAAGGTGCGTTGACGGTCATCTTGACTCTTCAGCCACGAGGTCCAGGAGGTGTTGTCGGTGACCAGGAGCAGGATTCGGGCTGGGACATGATGTTTGTCGAGTGCTGAGGTGTTGGTGACCGGATTGGACCCAACAAGCCTTGGCAACGGCAAGTCTCGGTGAAGATGTTGATCGTCGATGGTGCAGACCAGCAAGGTCTGTGGAACTCACCCAACGAGGGTAAGTGAGGGCAGGCCTGGAGCAACCAGGATGCCAAGTTAGAAAAGGATTGGCCTTCGTTAAGGGCTACTAGCCAACGGGCTAGCGACTGCGAAGGAGCCTCATGATGCCGCACGTGGATCTGACTTACAGGACACTCGTGGAGTGGGGGCCAGTGATCTTCGGTGCAGGTGGTGCTGGAGGCTAGGGCTACTCGGAGCCCAAAGCACGACTTCTTGGGAGACCCAGAAGAGGATGCACTTGCAAATGTGCTCGGTGTCCAAGGGTCACGGTATCAAGTCACCCACGATAGCCACGGGCCTCACCTTTGCTGGGGACTCAGGGTAGCCTCGGGGAAGTCTGAGAATTCACCTCTGGTGATGCGATGACTTCGGCGTCCGACGGGAGCTTCAGAAATGCGAACCGAACAGATGCTTCTTTGGTGCCTGCCAAGCAGGGGAGTCACTCCTTGACCCCAAGGGAGATTCTTCTGTCCTCTAATCGTGAGTAGAGCGTCGAAGGTCCAGGATTCAGTTACAGAGTTTCGTCCAGGGATAATCTAAAGTCCTAAGGACTGGGTTCCTACCTTTATACTAAAGATAGGGGTTGGACTACTCTGTGGCCCCACCTATGGGTGGGTCAGGGCAGAGGGGTGGCTACACCCCTTTCCCTTTGTCCAGTTCGCGCCAAAGCAGGGGCTGCAAGCCCCTGATCCGGTTTGAACTGGGGTATGCACAGGGACACCAAATGTGCCCCCAGTGCAGGACTTCAAAGCACCCGAAAGTGCTCCCGCCCAGCCCCAATACACATTATCCTGTCTGGGGAGGTGGTCACACCTCCCTGGGACAGGAAACCTATTGTCCAGGCCTCCCCTGCCGGAGTTTCGTCCAGCAGCAGGAGGCCAGACTCGTGTCTGTGGCAGCAGCATCCATTTTGTGATGCCAGGGCTCTGGAAAGAAGTTACCGGACTAGTCAGAGTTAACATGTCTTTCCCTCTAGAAGGGTGGAATGCTACCCCCGCCGCCAGGATTGGCGGGGGGTAGTATTCCAAGATGTTTGACACCAAACACGACATGTTTAGGTGCAGCCATTCCAAAGTTAGCATTTTACCGCGAGGATATAATGCGCTTAAGAGTATATGGTCAGGCTGCACTACAAACAGCATCAGAGATGGTCTCCGAACGCTGCAGAGGGGCCCTGCTCATGCAGGGGCACCCTCTCACATAGGAACCATGCACTCTGCCTTTAGGATTGATAAGGCCTGCCTTAGGAGTGACTTATAGGTTTATATGTGTGTATGTATTTAGTGATATAGGTAAACTATATCACAGTAAGGGGTGCATGCACCACCTTACCCAGGCTGCAGTAGCAGACCTGTGGTGTCAGTTTGGATGGCCTTCCAGGGGTGGCATAATACATGCTGCAGCCCCTGGCAGGCCTCTGAGGTACCTATGCCCTTGGTACATAGTATACCATATACTAGGGACTTATAAGGGCACTCCAGATCCCAATCAGTGATGTGCCTAAGGCACATGGAAACCATTTTAGAGAGGAAGCAGCTAGGCTGGGGTTCTGATTAGCAGGGCCCCAGCCAGACTAATGTCGAAAAACAGTGAAGCATCAGCAAAAAGTGGGGGTACCCATGTGAAGCAGATCCTACTCTCCTACAGTGAATAGCAGGGGCACGGGTACGCACCCCTGTCTGACCCCTTTTCCAAGGTCGAAAGTGCTAGTGCATCTGCACTTAAGACCAAAACGTACTCTGGCTTTCCATGCAGAATATAGGTCCCTAAGGAAGTCTATAATCACCGGATCCAACGCTAAATCCGAAAGGATAGCCCATAAACTGCTATGCTGTACCCTATCAAATGCACTTGATAAATTCACAAATGCTAAAAACAGACAACCCTTCTTCATAGAGATATACTTGCTGATAAGTAAATGAAGGCTGAAGCCCTGTTCTACTGTTCCCAAGTCTTTTTCAAACCCATATTGGAGATCAAATAATATATCTTTGGTCTCGGCCCATACCTCCAGGTGATTCATCAAAATTCTCCCCAACACTTTGATCGTAGAATCAAGGAGTGATATTGGGTGGTAACATGCTGGGTCAGCACGGTCACCTTTTTTAAAGATTGGTACAATTACAGACTCCGACCAAGTGCTAAGGATGCCAGAGTGACAACACGCCACAAGGACCCTTGTTATAATGGGGCCCCATAAAGGGATATTTGCCTTAAGCAAGTCAATGGGGATACCATCCAGACCAGGGGCTTTACCGCCCCTACTGCCTACCAAAGTTTTTCTCTGGATGAAGTCAATCATCCAGAGAAAAACGCAGACTAGAGAAGTCATGGGTCATAAGGTCTATTGCAGTGCTATTTGGGTCCTGACAGTTGGGGTGGATTTAAATACAGCTTGGAGAAATAGGTAACCCACTCAGATTCACTGGGGGCCGAATCATCCTTTAAGAGGGGACCATTAATGACCTGTCAGAAGGTACAAGTGTCTTTAGAAACACTGGCTTCAATCAGTGAGACCCAGGCCTAGATTTTCAAATCTCTCTTCCTGTTCTACATCATCTCATTTCCTGAGGGCAATGGGGTAACTTGTGAAGAGCTAACAAAAGGTATTTGTGGGTCCTTGAACAGTTACTATATACACCTTCTCAGTTTCTACAATGCCATTGAATGAATCCATTGCCCAGTTCTCATGATGTACGACTAAGTACATATTGCCAGTTTCAACAGTGCCACAGTCAACACACTGTGCCAATTCAAACACAGAGCTGCACACACACTCTCTTAAGTTCTGACAGACTTGCACACAGACAATGACAGAAAGATGTAAAAAGGCATACAAACACATGTAGAGACTCACTAACACTGGCACCCTAACTGACAATATCCCCTGCTGACTCACCGTGATTTGCTGCAGAAAGAAAATAGAAGGAACATATTTTCAGATGAGTAAATGAACTGTTAATGAATAAACCTTCTCCAAGCTCTAGTATAACTGCCTGTTCATATAGAACAATAAAAGTTCAGTAACTACTATGGGCAAACAAATTTATCCATTATTGGCCAGATTCTCACAAAAGTGACTTAATCGTAAAGATGTATATTTTTGGACCACATTTCTGACTATGGGAATACATATGAAACCAGTACAACTCTATGGAAGCTGAGACTCTAAGAGCGTCACATGAGTACTATTGCAAATATTTTGTGAATTTCAGGTTACTACCATCGAAAAGTATTTTCGGATATGTAGACGCTATCTCACCTGATAAACCACCTACGCATGATCGGGTACGGTGTTACATTTTAAGCATGTATGAGGCAATGTGTCTCTAGACACCACCAAGATACAAGTTCCATAATTAGCATTTCAAGGGAAAAAATCCTTTGTAGTCAGGAGTAAAATGAAAAATCAACAAGGTTTATTAAAACAATTTAAGGCATAATACAGAAGGCAAAACGTAGAATTACATCAAAAACACATAATAATCAGAATAGGAAATTAGCATAAGGCTCAATCAGGCCAAAGCATAAGATGAACCAACAAGAGTTCTGCATCAGGGAGTAAGACAAGATGACTGGCTCACCGGCATAAATACATGATTTTGCCTATTTTACAATGGAAGTCAATAGAAAATCACAAAGTCAGCATAGGGTGAGCAAGTTAGCAATGAACTGACAAATCACAAAACAGAATTATATACCATCATCTAAAGCCACCATCCTAATACTAACCCCTAACTTGAACATTATTGTGCCCTATTCTAACCTCTTCAGATATGACAGTACAAACTAGTTCACAAAACAATGGAAGTCATACAAGTGAATAGGCTTGCAGTATCATAAGCAGGAAGAGCCTTGAAAGTAGCAAAAGGCTTCCTCAGTGGTTCGTGTACAGCATATCAATAGAAGAATTATGGGAATAAATTTTGAATACGTGTGGTGAACAGAAGAATGAAATGAAAATACACACATTATCATGGCTGATTTAGGAAAGAAAATAGAGCTGAGGCCTAGTCGTGTCAAGTTTTGGAAAATACAGTTCTATTAAGTTCAGATTTATCATTTTAGTGCAGAAATGTTCATAATATTAGGCACACATTTTATTAAATCAAAACCAGCTCTATCAAATGCGTAAATATATCAGGTGTACATGTGCCACCATAATGCAGTTTACACTTGTTAACTTTTTTTTTTTTTTTTTATTCTCCATGGAGAATTTTTTTTTCTGTGGAGAAACTCCTTATGTACGACATTAATTGTGAGAGTCTTCCGCCGCCATTTCAATCCTGGATATGGATTTACTCCTGCCCTTGACAGGGTGTTAAAGGGCCCGTGACAGGTTTGCCAAATCCCATAAAATCACAAATATGTGGTATTGATCTACTTAGACAGGTATTCATGCTGTGGAACATTCATATAATGCCAGTGAGAGCAAATTTCCTCATGTGTGAGCTAATCCACTTACTATGTAATGTGATGTTGTGTGTGCCCAGGTTCAACGTAGGTGTGCAAATACTGTGTGAATCAGGCCCAAGGGAAGTATGTACCACAAAGGTTGCACAAGTTTCCATCACACAATGGGCAGTTACCGCATGGACAAGATCTGTGCCCCATATACTAAAAATAGCACAGCGCACAGCACAGCACAATAGCAGCACATAGCACAGCACAATAGCAATAGCACATAGCACAGCACAATAGCAATAGCACAGCACAATAGCAGCAGGGAAAAGTTCCATCAAAGAAAAAGAATAGCTACGACATTCACATAGAACATATACAAAGAAAGTAGCAGCATATCAAGTGTTTTTCAGACAGGGAACAGTTAAAGTACAGGAAATAACAGTAAAAGGTTCCACAGTATAAATATTCCCAATATATCAGCAACAGTGTCATTTTGCTTCACATACATACAACCGGTAGAGCAGGAGGAGAAGCAGAAGTGAGAGTTTTCTTTACACACCTGAAAGGTATATTTTGGGCAAAAACATTACAGACTTACCACAGTCATGCAAGGGAAAGTAGCAGAGCAAGCTTCCTCAACCACATAACGGGCACAACACAAACAGCAAGAAGAGCACATTTCAAAAATACACAGCGCCTTATTTATTAAGGCCTTGCGACAATTTTGCACCACCTTTGCGTCACTTTTCGTGACGCAACGGCGGCATAAACAATGTGACACGTTGTGCCATATTTACAAGGTGACGCATCTAGGCAGATGCATCACTTTGTAAACCCCTGCGCCACAATATACCTGGGCTGGTATAATGTATGCAGAGCGGGCGTTACCACATAAAAAAGGGTGGTAGAAGTGTTGCAGTGAAATCTATGAGATTTCACTGCGACACTTCTAGGACGCCACTGCGTCAAAACCTTACGTCTGCCTCATGGCAGGCGTAAGGGTGACGCCGTTCAACGGGAATAGGCCTACCCCATGCTTTGCTGGAGTTGCGTCATGCATGCGACACAACTCCAGCAATGCGTGACTTTTGCGCCGACAGATAGGTCAGGATTCCTGACGTATATGTCATACCTTGCGACATGGAGCGCCGTACATTACATATGGCGCATCCATCGTGTCGCAAGGAGGGCGCAGTGAAAACTGTTGCAACGCTGTTTTATTGCAGCAACGCAACAGTTTTCATAAATGAGGCCCACAATGTCTCTATCACACATACACACTCTCTACTGCTCACTGCCCTTACGTCCCTCACAGGCACACAATTTCCTGATTACCACTACCCATTGTAGGACACCTTTCTGCTACACATACATACAAAATAAGGGGGTTGGTGGGAAAGGATCTGACTCAGTTTTCTTTTTTTTTTGCCGTGCTAATAATTTTGCTTGCCCCATTCAGCAATCTGGACCAGACTTTGAAAAAGGAAAGTGCAGAAGACTCACTTTCATTCTGCGTAATTTGGTGCAGAGTTCTCAATTGGGAGGGGCAGATAAGAGGGGGAGCCCCAAAAATATGTGTCTGAATTGCCTATATACATTTCCATGTTAAAACTTTCTTCACCAAGAACAGAATTTCACCAAAAATAGGCTGAATGCAGTATACAAAATTAAGCAGGATTGTAGTGCTAAATGTAATTTGATTGCTTTAATTGTTCTAGTGTCGTTTCATTCAAGCATTTTTAATAAGAGAAAAATCAAGAATCTATTAGCTATGTATGTGGTTATGTACATATCCAACAGATGTTTGCAAACATTGATAACATTTGAAAACCGCCACGAACCATTACAATTGATTCCATTTTCCCATTGATCCCAAAGAATCCTGGGAGATTTTCTTTTCGCTGCAATCACTGTGTAATTTTGAGAGCGCATCAACATTCTATCCCTCGCATGTGAACACGGACATGGAGGTGACTGACCAAATGAGGAAAAACTGTAAAATGGTGCGCTTAGTATAGCATGTTCATTTGATGAGGGGAAAACATCCAGGTCAAAAAACAGGCCATCAGATATTCATGAATATTATAAATAAATATATAAAAACAACGGGCAAGGTATCCAATGCTGCATGATGAATACGTTGGCGGACCAAGGGCTCATCCATTTAGGCGTATAGTTCTCTGGCATTTACCATAGGCAGAGGAGAGATTAAAAAAGAATAGGGTCTTCGACCCCATCCTCCCACCGACCTGATCCTTACCAGGGGGTATTACAAATCACACTGCAGTCTTGCCAAAGGGCCTGGATGTAAGAAATTACACTCTCTAGCCTTGCCCAATTTTCACTGAGAGTTGTGTTTTTTCTGTCTCCAAAGTATTTTTACCACCTTATCCGGGTGGGGGGGGGGGGGGGGGGTTGGGGGGATGTGGGAGTATGCCTTCCATCTTTGCCACAGGCCTTGTCCAAAGGGAGGGAAGGTTTGCAAACATTGGGAGGGATAAAAAAAAAGAAAATATTGGTGAGTGATGAATTAGGACAAATTTGCAGTAACGGTCTGCAAATGGAAATTGTGGTTCGGAAGCTGGCATAGCTGCAGATTATCACCTGTTCGCCGTTTCTTATGTTATGTGGCACAGACTCACATTTCAACTCTCGGCAGTCACATGATCGCAATACTGAAAACTCATTAGCGCTATGTTCATTTTGCAGGGGAAAAGCTGGCAGTGCATCCAGAAGGTCAGGGCAGCTTTGGGAATGGCTTCATGTCTCTGAAGGGCACACTGCCCATAAGGGACTGAACACAAAACTTTGAAATATATTAATATATATATCTTTCTCACGAATCCACAGAACTTTCACATTGTTTGGCAATTGTTGAAGCCATTTTAGAAATATTGAGCATATGTTTTGTCATGATCCAGAGCACTTTGCTTGGCAATCAAGATACTTTGTTGCTGTTGCCAGGACCTTGGGACAGATGTACGACAATTACGTTTTGTGGGTCGCAAATTGGGATTTTTTGCAACTCGCAATTTGCGACTCGCAAAACGGAATGTACTAATGTGTCTCAGACACATTTAGCGATTGATTCCCAATGGGGTTAAAATGGCCTGCCTCATCAATATTCATGAGGCAGGTCGCAATCTGCGACCCATTGGGAATGGCCCAATTTGATGTTTTGGGGCAGTTCCTGCTTAAGCCTTCATAGCTTTTTTTCCACAAAACGTAAGCAGGATACATTTGCGTCCTTTTTCTCCCATATGCTGGGGACAGCAGACCACCATGTCTGTTTGCTTTTTAAAAAAGCAACTTTTTTTTCTCAAATGCAGTTCATTTTCCTTAAAGGAAATCAAGCTGCATTTAAAAGAAAAAAATGAAAAATTTTCTTTTCATTTTTTAAGGGCAGGCAGTGGTCCATAGGACCACTGCCTGCTCTTAAAAAATATTTTCGGATACATTCTCAAAGGGGAAGGGGGCCCCTGGGGACCCCTTCCTGTTTGCGACTGGCTTACCGCCTACTTGATGTAGGTGGCAAACTACAATTGTTTTGCGAACGCATTTGCGGTGGCATAACAATTGTACATCCCCCTGCGACTCGCTATTAGGAAGCGACGCCCTTGTCATGCCCCTTCCTAATAGCGACACGCAAACCCTATTTTGCAAGTCAGTAATAGGTTAGAGACTTGCAAATTAGGGTTTGTACATACTGCAACCTTTTTTAGCGGTCGCAAAGGGCCTCATTTTCAGTTTGCGACCACTAAACACAGTTGTACATCCGGCCTCTTGTTACTAGGCCTTGTGACACCGACGTACGTTGTTTGTTTTCTTTTTTGGAAGCATGTTCGAAGTTGAATCTGAATACACTGTAAGGAGGTTTCATTGTACTTTGGAATAAAACCTGAATAGTTTAAAGAACTGTTTCAAAGACAACCATCAAAGCTTATAAACCTTTACTGCAGTGCATTTGTAGATTTAACCATTTAACTGCTGTGTCTTCCCCACTGTCAGTGCTGAGCCCCTTTTTTGATGTTTTGGGGCAGTTCCTGCTTAAGCCTTCATAGCTTTTTTTCCACAAAACGTAACCAGGATACATTTGCGTCCTTTTTCTCCCATATGTTGGGGATTCTAAAGGTAACCATGGTTTGTGGATTCCCCTAGAGCAAACCAAGAAGAAAGCCAAAATGTAGCAAAATCTGTTTTTTTAATAGAAAAATAGGGGAATAGTGCTGGAAATTATGTGTTTTGTTTTCAAATAATGGTAAAAACAAAAGGTGTGCTGTCCTAAAATCACATTCCCTCTTCCCAACTTTCAGGAACACGCAGAGTTGTTTAAAAAATCCTTTTTCTAACCACAGTGCTTGCAATTTTTTAGGTGGTAGCCATGTTTTCTATTTTGTCTACCTACTCGTAGTTTGTGGCGTAAAAGGGTATGAAAGCCTTGGGTGAAACTAGACAGGTATGCATTTCTGAAAAGTAGATAACATTCTGAAATCAACAGGGGGTCATTTTTTGTAGAACACATGAGGTTTTCCCAAATAAACTAGTTGTTGAAATCAAAAACAAATGAAAATAGGCTGGAAACACACAATTAGCTTTTAGGAAAATGCCCATTTTGGATGCTTACCCCCTCCACTTTTTGCTCCAATGCTGATGGTTATGACTCTGATAGTGCACTGGAGCCTGCTACCCAGGCCCCAGTGCCAGTGCTCTCTCCCTAAACCTGTTATGTGTAAATTGGCAATATCAAATGACAAGGACTTTACCTCCCCTTATAAGTTCTAGTATATGGTACCTGTGGTGCCCAGGGCATGGGTGATAGAGGGGTCCCCAGGGTTCCAGCACTGTTTGTGCCACCCTGAGTGACCCAATTAAACTACTGACAGCATGCCTGCCACTGCAGGAGTGTGGCAAAGACAATGCACTACCTTTGCTATATGGCAGTCACGCCTAAGGAAGGCCTCCTAAAGCCCAGGAGGCAGGGTGCATTATATCAAAGGTTGAACATGTAAGTGCAAGCTTATATGACCTTATAGTGCACTTTACCATTAAAGGACACTATAGGTGATAGACGGTCCATAGGATAACATGGGCTGGCACCCAGGCAAACCCGAGGTTGGCAGCTCCATTGTGGTAGCGCCATAATATATGTCATGTTTGGTATCAAACAACATGCCTTCTCACCCCTGACACGAATTTCATGTAGAGGGTGATGTGGCATGCACCCAGGTAACTATCTTAGATGTTGCCCACCTGGTTGACCCAGCTTTCCTGTGCTCTGGCTGACAGCCCACGCTTCCTGCTGCCAAGGCAGAGCTCTGACCTCCTGCAGGCAGTGTGAACACTCCCAGGAGTAAGGAACAAAGACTTGGGCAGGAAGGAGGTTACACCTCCTCCCTGCTAGGCTGGCAAGTGAAGTGGCACATCAAGGCAGTGAGCTTTAAAGGCTACACCTCATCTGATATGCATCCAAGCTGCCTCCCCACGGAAGGAAGAGCTATCCCCCTGCACCCATGCCCATTTGCAGCCGGGCAGGTGGGAAATTAGATAGTCAGATGACGTACACCCCCAGAAGACTACCTACACCTCTAGAGTAGGCTACCTGGTCTGTACAGCCGAGGAAGACTTCTGCCATTTTGAAAAGTCAGTGAAATTGTGGGTTCTGGGTAGAAAAGGTGGCCAATCAATAAACACAGAAAGAGTGATTCCAAATGATAAGCATTACCTGAGGAGTCACAGAGGGTTTTTAAGAAGAACCCTCACTCACCAACCTAGTTGGTGACATGCTTCATCATAGGGTTCCCACCCGAGGAGCCGAGTGCCTCTCGGGTGTGCTATGACGCCAGATTACCGTGGAGTAGGTTTTTTTTGGACTGTGCAAGGAGTGAAAAATAACACTGTGAAGGTTAAAATTACCTTTACTTGTCCTGAACAAATTTAATAATGGAGAAGTAAGGTAAGATTAAAAGGTGGTGAGAGTGGATGTTTTAGTTGGTTTAATTGACCAATAACATCCTAGGTGAATAAGTGATGGCCGGTCTACATGTTTCAGCCTCCTTACGCAATTAGCGAGGCTTTCGTCAGGACCAGGTGTGCCATGGGGGTATGCACACGCTAAGGTGCACCCTCACCTGTGGCAGGGTTTTACCGTTAACTTACGGTTTTGGACCTTCAGTGTTGTCTGAAGGAAAAATAAATCTGAAAGAGAAAGCACAAATCATGGTATTTACGCCATCTGCTTAGTTTATTGTGGCGCTGTTACATAAAAGGTGCAGTGATACCCGTGCTGCCATATGTGCTGTCCATCCGTGTATTCAACAGGCTATAGTGCCTATCGTGATAATTGTGAAGTGCATCGGTATTAGCACTATCCATTCATTCAGCTCGGAGATTATGTATTTGCCAGGTATTGCATGAATTCAGCAATTTATTCAGTGCACTGTGCTGTATTTCAAATTCATAGGCCATTCGTAAAATACGCGTTGTTGGTTTTGACAATCTCATTGTGATTTAGAGGGAAGGTAATGAACAAAGACTGAGTCGGTTGGGTGAGGCTCGTAAATACTAAAAAGTGGGGGAGAAACAAGGAAGAAAAGGCTTACATAGGCTTTAAAATAATGTTACCCCATGGATCCTAGCGGGGGCGGTGGACTATTGTCACACACTGAAATAGAGGGCAAGATAGTATGTTAGGCAAATGCGGAAAGACGGCAAGTAAAGGAAATACCTGAAAGTAGGAGCATCCTGTTCCATACTCACAACGCCAACCCAAGCGCCCGCTCGACACCTGGTTCAAAACCGATCAGGGACCCCGTGGATGCGGGAGAGTCCCTGGCGGGCGTTTTTAAACAGCCAGCTGTGTTCAGAGGCGTGTCGTGTCATCACGCAAAACGTGACCGCGTGCTAAAATCATCACAGTTCATACAACACACACTAGATCATTGACAGTACATCTGAGCAGTCTTGCTAGACAGGTTTTAGACTATACATTAAGACTGTATCAGTGTGAAGTAGGGCACGACTGTTAACATCACTAACTGGCCCATGTCATACACCACTCCACTATGCTTGTTTTTATTCCACAAGCAGGCATTAGAAATAATTTTATACCTCTCACTTTTTTGGCAATTATAAATTGTCATTATACGCGGCAACCCCAAGAGTCAAGTTTGCGCACTGAATTACGGTGACCATATCGTTGTCTCCCTTGTCGGCCTAACAATGATCAATAAAGATTCACAATATACTAACTGTGGAATGGGGTTAGCATTCTAGTCCTCTTTTACCTAGGGAGTCGCGCCTACACGCATACGTGACTCCTCTCACTTCTGTGACAAGTACAAATTGAGATTATACGTGGCAACCCTAAGAGACAGGTTTGCGCACTGAGTTACGGTGGCCATATAGTTGTCTCCCTGGTCGGCCTGACAATGATCAATAAAGATTCATAGTATACTAACTGTGAATGGGGTTAACATTCTAGCACTTTTTACCTAGGGAATCGCGCCTACGGGATGACGCGGACGCTACATGCGGTCACCTTTTGCGTGATGACACGACACACCTCTGAACACAGCTATGGCAGTTTAAATACGCCCATCAGGGACTCTCCTGCATCCACGCGGTCCCTGATCGGGTTTGAACCAGGTGTTGAGCGGGCGCTTGGATTTGGCGTTGTGAGTATGGAACAGGATGCTCCTACTTTGAGGTATTTCCTTTACTTGCCGTCTTTCCGCATTTGCCTAACATACTATCTTGCCCTCTATTACAGTGTGTGACAATAGTCCACCACCCCCGCTAGGATCCATGGGGTAACATTCTTTTACAGCCTATGTAAGCCTTTTCTTCCTTGTTTCTCCCCCACTTTTTAGTATCTACGAGTCTCACCCAACCGAGTCGGTCTTGGTTCATTACCTTCCCTCTAAATCACAATGAGATTGTCAAAACCAACCACGCGTATTTTACGAGTGGCCTATGAATTTGAAATACAGCACAGTGCACTGAATAAATTGCTGAATTCACGCAATACCTGGCAAATACATAATCTCCGAGCTGAATGAATGGATAGTGCTAATACCGATGCACTTCACGATTATCACGATAGGCAGGTAACTAGTCACAATATCGAATTTTTAATATCGATATACAATAATATCGAGTTTAGTATATCGATAATACTAAAATATCGATGTTATATATATCGATGTTAAAAATATCGTTTTTTTTTAAATGAAATATCGAAGTATAATATATTGAATTAAAAATATCGTTATTAAAAAATATCGTTTGTTAGTGTTGTTAAAAATATCGAAAAAATATATAGAATGTATAAAATATCGTTTTTTTAAAATAGTATTATTTTATATTAAAATATTGTTGTTTTTACTGTAATAATAGTTGTAGTATATTGTTAAAAAAAATAAATGTAATATAAATTTTAGGAGCGGGATGTTGGGTTTTTAGGGGATAAGGGTGGGGTGTGTTTTAAAATAATTGTAAAAGTTTTATAATAATCAAAATATTTGAAAATTTAAAATATGAAATGTTGTTTTAGGAGCGGGATGTTGGGTTTTTAGGGGATAAGGGTGGGTAGTGCTTTAAAAATATTTTTAAAAATGTAAAAAAAAATTAAAATTTTATAATTTCAATTATGAAATGTCGTTTTAGGAGCGGGATGTTGGGTTTTTAGGGGATAAGGGTGGGGAGTGTTTTAAAATAATTGTAAAAAATGTTTTTTTAAATTAAGTATTTCAAATTTTAAATTATGAAATGTTGTTTTATGAGCCTGATGTGTTTGTAGGGGATAAGGGTGGGGAGTGTTTTTTAAAAATTTGAAAATCAAATTTTGAAATTTTATAATTAATTTATGGAAAAATAAATATTTTTTTGATTAGCAATTTTGTGTTTTTAGGGGTTAATGGTAGGGAGTTACTTTAAAAATTAAAAAAAAAAATGATTTCTAATTTAAATAATAAAAATTAAAATATAGAGTTATTTGAAATGGGATGTTGGGATTATAGTGGATGATGTTGGTGAGAAATGAAATTTTTATACAAAATTTAAAAATCAAATTGTAATTAAAATATTTTTTAACAAAAATTACATTTATAATTGCAAATTTGTGTTTATAGGGATGAGAGATGAAGAGTGTTTAGAAATATAATGCAATATTTTATTTTATTTAAATTTTTTAAAATATTTTTCAAAAAAAAAAAAAAAAATTATTTCTAATTAATAATTTATAAGTGTACTTTTTATAAATATATTGGATTTTTTTTTAAAAATGTTAATATTTTAAAATGGTTAAGTAATAAGAATGTTATAACTATTGGTGAAAAAAATATTTTAAATGTGGATTAATGCATTATATTTAGTCTATGTATTTGAGTTTAATAATATATAAAAATAATAATGTTTATGTAATTTATATAATATTAAATTTAATGTCCAGCACCTTCCCTGAGTTAATACTAACTGGAGTGGGAATAGTAAATTATATAGGTTTACTGTCCAGCACCTTCCCTGACTAATACTAACTGGAGTGGGAATTGTAAATTATATATCTTTAATGTTCAGCAACTTCCCTCAGCGTATATTAATTGTAGTGGGAATAGTAAATTTTTTATGTGTAGTGTAGAGCACATACATTTACTTTATACTAATTGGTGTAGAAATATTACATTATATATGTTTATAGGTGTGTGAGTTTAAAATGTTTTTATAATTTCTAGTAGTGATGGAAATGTGTAATATTTTATATTATCTTTACAATTATAATAATTATAATCATATATTGAGATGATATATATTAGTTAAAAATTATACATTGCATTAAAATATACATTTAAGGAAAATATTTAATGATAATAACTTAATAGAAAAAGAATAACACTTGTTAATTTTTAAATGATCTTTATTTTTTAATAATAAAATACTTAGGGTAAAAAAACATATTTTATTTAGGCAATTATATACAAGTGAGGAAATATACAAAATAAATACACATTTCTCTTCTTGAAAAATAAAATAATTGGGATATATGTTTATTCACATATATTATATTTTTGAACATACATGTTTTTAACATTTGTTTATTTTAGAAGACAGGTATTTATCTTTTGTAGCAGAATTTTTTTTGTTGACATTTTACTTAACATTTTTGTAACATATATTATTTTTGCTATATATTTTTACAGTTTTGTTTTTGCATTTTTAACATTTAGGAAATATATATATATTTCATTTTAATTAAACAATATCACATTATACACATTTTGCCAAAAAAAGCATATTTTCACTTCTGAATTATTTTTGAATATGTAATATATATTTTTAATTAATATTATTAATATATGAAATATTAATAATATTAATTATTACATTGTTAATTTTTATACAAACATGTTTTTCAAAAGGTAAGATTTTATTTAACATTTTATACATTTTTAGGCATTTTTAGATAAGCATTGTAAATGATACAAATAAATAAGTAAATATAATAATTATTAATATATTTTATATTAAATATTATTATAATTTTACAAAAGTAGAAAAAATGTTAATTTATTTTTTACATATTACTGCAATATTCTAATATTTTTAGAAAATATAAGGGGTCGATTCCGATTCGGGCCGGAAAACGTACCGACCGACTCGGTTCGGGAATTTAGTCCGACCGACACGTACCGGTGATGCCCGATCCGCCTAGTACGATGAAATGCATGCGAATTACGACCGACTCGTACGGAACACAAGCCGAACGACCGAACCGCACGGAAAACAGCTATCCGGCCGGGAAACCACGCGAATCGAACCGACCGCCACGCACCAGGAATGAACACGAACGAAACGTATCCGCGAACTGCGACCCGCGCAGTACGATGCAATGCGTGGAAAACCAGACCGAGTCGCATGGAGCTCAAGCCGTACGACCGACACGCATACAAAACAGCGAGCTGAAGCAACCCAATACTCCGCGACCGACGCGTACGCCGCACATGAAACCCAGCAAAAACACAGCGTGAACGACTCGGAGAAGCTCGCACGAGACAACTGCAGCGTCCTACTCGGTCAGAAGAACGTCTCCTACATGCACAAAAAGTACAAAGGAAAAAAATACAAAAAAAGGGCCAAACAAGCAATTACAAAGCCAATAAATACTGGGGGAAACATGGAACAAAGACACACCCACAACTCCACCCATATAAAGGCCACAAATCCCTACCATGATCCTTTGCAAATTCAAATGACCTGCCAGCACAGAACACCATCAGACAGCAACCACAGACACACTCACAGCTCATCCATCACACAAGCCACACACCATCAGCACCTCAACAAATAGCACCCTCACATACACCCAGCAAAACCTACACTCACACACCCTCACTTGCACACCCACACCCACATCAATCACCACCACCACCCATCACCATGCCCCCAAAGAAGAATCCAAAGTTCCTAGACAGTAAATTGGAAGTCCTGGTAGATGAGATCCTCAGGGTAGAGCCACGGCTGTTTGGTACATTGGTCCAACAGACACCCATGTCGCAGAAAAACAAGATGTGGGAGAGGATCATCGACAGGGTGAACGCACAATCACCATGTCTGCGCACATAGGAAGACATCCAGAACAGGTGGTATGATGTGCGCAGGAGGGTCAAGGACCTACTAAAGAAGGATTTCGCCTTGAGCCAACACACCGGCAGTGGCCCTCCTGCCAAACCAGTATACCTCAGGCCCTGGGAGGAGAAGGTGCGGGCCATCCTACCACCAGTGAGCGTATATGGACTATCAAACATCCCAGAGCCTGGTGAGTACACAACCAATATACCCAATATCGTGTGACAATACACACACATCACTGTCAAGGGGATAGTCAAACCATGCACCCTTAGCAAATCCACAGCAACCAAAAGATAATGATCCCAAGATGTGTATGTCAGTCAGAGAAACACAATACATGCCATTTCATAGTGATATGTAACTGTGTCATGACATGTACAAACCCAACAACAAATAGAGCTAGGCAGTGGCACAAATCTAACCAACAAACACAGTCAGATATGTAGCCACCACTAGAACACCACCTCACAGGGAAGCTCACTGAAGGAAGGAATTCTGTGTATGCTGGTGAAGTCAGTGTAGCCAATAGCATGATGGGAGTTGTAGTCACAGATATTGCTCACCCTCACAATTGGCCCATCAACACCACTCTGAACCATGCTCACATCACAGGGAGTGGAAAACAACTGACAAGATGGCTGACACTGGGTACTGCTATTGGGAGCACAAGGCCCTGCTGGGAACTGGGCACCAACAAACAACAGGACACCACTGTCAGCCATCTTGCCATTGCTGTCACACACACACACAGTGAAGTACACTCAAAAGGAAGGAAGTATGGGCATGCTGGGATGGGGGGTGTAGGCAATAGCATGATGGGAGTGGTAGTCACAGATATTGGTCACCCTCACAATTGGCCCATCAACACCACTCTGAACCATGCTCACATCACAGGCAGTGGAAAAGAACTGACAAGATGGCTGACACTGGGTACTGCTGTGGGGAGCACAAGGCCCTGCTGGGAACTGTGCACCAACCAACAGCAGGACACCACTGACTGACATCCTGAAAGCCAACTTGCACTCCCTGCAATGGAAGCACGTTCCATGGTGGGATATCTGGCTGGGTGGGAAGGAGGACTGACAGCACTGTCTATAGTTACCAGCAGCTGTTCTCACACACACCCTTAACACAAACTCCACACAACTCACCTGGGAGAATGCATTGCCTCACACTCTAATTAAATATCCCACAAAGAACCACCACCCTGGGTTATGCTGTGTGAAGCACAGGGACACTTTTGGGACTTGTAGCCAAACTAACGCCAGGACAACACTGTCAGCCATCCTGTCAGCACAGGCACACTACCCCACAGGGAAGCAGAGTCAAAAGGAAGGAAGTATGGGCATGCTGGGAAGGGGGGTGTAGGCAATAGCATGATGGGAGTGGTAGTCACAGCTCAACATCCCCCACCCGCATGGCCCAGCAAGCTCACACTGAAGCATGCACACCTCACAGGGAGTGAAAATCCACTTCAAAGATGTCTGACAATGCTGCTGTGTTGTGGGGAGCACAAGGCCCTGCTGGGAACTGGGCACCAACCAACAGCAGGACCACACTGTCAGCCATCTTGCCATTAATGTCACACTCACACACAGTGAAGTCCACTCAAAAGGAAGGAAGTATGGGCATGCTGGGAAGGGGGGTGTAGGCAATAGCATGATGGGACTGGTAGTCACAGCTCAACATCCCCCACCCACATGCCCAGCAAGCTCACACTGAAGCATGCACACCTCACAGGGAGTGAAAAGCCACTTCAAAGATGTCTGACAATGCTGCTGTGTTGTGGGGAGCACAAGGCCCTGCTGGGAAATGGGCACCAACCAACAGCAGGACCACACTGTCAGCCATCTTGCCTTTAATATCACACTCACACACAGTGAAGTCCACTCAAAAGGAAGGAAGTATGGTCATGCTGAGAAGGGGGGTGTAGGCAATAGCGTGATGGGAGTGGTAGTCACAGATATTGGTCACCCTCACAATTGTCCCATCAACACCACTCTGAACCATGCTCACATCACAGGGAGTGGAAAACAACTGACAAGATGGCTGACACTGGCTACTGCTGTGGGGAGCACAAGGCCCTGCTGGGAACTGTGCACCAACCAACAGCAGGACACCACTGACTGACATCCTGAAAGACAACTTGCACTCCCTGCAATGGAAGCACGTTCCATGGTGGGATATCTGGCTGGGTGAGAAGGAGGACTGACAGCACTGACCATAGTTACCAGCAGCTTTTCTCACACACACCCTTAACACAAACTCCACACAACTCACCTGGGAGAATGCATTGCCACACACTCTAATTAAATATCCCACAAAGAACCACCACCCTGGGTTATGCTGTGTGAAGCACAGGGACACTCTTGGGACTTGTAGCCAAACAAACTCCAGGACAACACTGTCAGCCATCCTGTCAGCACAGGCACACTACCCCACAGGGAAGCAGAGTCAAAAGGAAGGAAGTATGGGCAGGCTGGGAAGGGGGGGTGGAGGCAATAGCATGATGGGAGTGGTAGTCACAGCTCAACATCCCCCACCCCCATGGCCCAGCAAGCTCACACTGAAGCATGCACACCTCACAGGCAGTGGAAATCCACTTCAAATATGTCTGACAATGGTGCTCTGTTGTGGGGAGCACAAGGCCCTGCTGGGAACTGGGCACCAACAAACAACAGGACACCACTGTCAGCCATCTTGCCATTGCTGTCACACTCACACACAGTGAAGTCCACTCAAAAGGAAGGAAGTATGGGCATGCTGGGAAGGGGGGTGTAGGCAATAGCATGATGGGAGTGGTAGTCACAGCTCAACATCCCCCACCCCCATGGCCCAGCAAGCTCACACTGAAGCATGCACACCTCACAGGGAGTGGAAAGCCACTTCAAAGATGTCTGACAATGGTGCTCTGTTGTGGGGAGCACAAGGCCCTGCTGGGAACTGGGCACCAAACAACAGCAGGACACCACTGACTGACATCCTGAGAGTCAACCTGCAGCCCACTGCAAGGGTGGCCTGCTTCATGGTGGGATAACTGGGCTGGGGGAGAAGGAGGGCCGGATGTCCACCAAATACAACCAATGCTGTCCATGTACACACCTCAACATTCACATTGAAATGCTTCAAGTTTGCAGGACAATGTGCCACACCAATATCAACCCCTGACTGTGACAACTTAGGACAATGCAATGTACAGGCCCGCATCCAGAGGTACAGTCACAACTGTCAGGTGTGTGAACCATTGATGCCTGCAGAAACATAACATACATTGTGTGTGTCTCCCAAAACAGGTGATGATGGGGACACAGCAGCAGCCGATGAGGAGTCCCTGTCCCAGGCTCCGGGGGACACTGAGCTCACTGGTGTGGAACAGCCTCTGCCCTCCCCGGATGGCGAAGACCTACCTGGCCCATCCGGTGTGAGTCATCATGCAGCACCAGCAGGACCACCATCTGCACCCCCTGCACCCACCCCTCCAACAACTGCCAACACACAGACCACCCCCGCCGACACGGACAGACCAAGGACCACCAATGACACTAGCACAGGGACCCCGGCCCAACGTGGAGCCACGGACAACAACCCCAGTAACAACCCCCAAGGGGGCCTGGGGTCACCTGTGCGTGCCACCGCAGGTCCCGCACGTGTCGCCAGGGGTGGTGGGAGGGGTGGTAGACATAGGTCGCTGTTTGCAGAGGGGTCTGGACTGCATGATGACCCACAACTGGTACGCATTGCTGATGCGTACCAGAATAGCACTGGAGAGGTCAGCCAGGTAGTGGGGATCCTCAAGGACATTCAACAGCAGCAGGCTGCCCATCATGCCCGCTTGGACTCCCACATGTCTCGTGTGGAGACACACATGTCCCGTGTGGAGACACACATGGCTGGCATGGAGTCCAAGTGGGACACATTGCAAGAACTGACAGCGGTGCATAGGGACATATTGACATGCCTCCGCCAGATTAGCACCAACATGGCCACACCTCCCTGTGTGCCCACAACATCTGGTGCTGCAACAACTGCACCTGCCACAGGGAGGGAGGATGACTCTGGCGGAGAGTCCCCTGCACCGCAGCAGCCTGCACGTGAGGGTCTCCCCCCAAAGAAGAGGGGTCGTCCGAGGAAGGACAACTGAGAGGCCCATGGCCATGTACATCCCCCAGGAACCCAAGACCTGTTTTGGAAATTCACCTTTGTGTGCAAACTGTTCACCCTGTCGAATGCAACCCAACTCTCCCACATGACATGGGGAGTTTAAGTTGGACCAATGTATCAGATGACTGTGGACTTTACTCAGGACATTTCTGCTACCAAGACTTCCAACTCATCTGGGAACTTTGGATTACAATCCCAATGTACAGCACCCACCATCCTGTGCACTATCCTCACACATGTATGTAAATAAACTCACTAATACACCATACTTGCCTCTGTTGTGATTCCAACGTGGTTTCTGTCATGGAGATGATGATCTGCTAAATGACACTGTGCATGCTAACTGCTACAGCAAGTTCAACACCGTCATGTGAGTCATGGCGACGTGACACATATGAGGGAGACACACCACTAGGGCTACACAACACATACACACCAGGGCCATCTGACTCATCGCCTACACTGATGTTGCCAGGAAATACAGTGCAATGCACAGACACCACACCTATTCACAGTCTGTGTTAACTAGCCCACTGGTGCAGTAAGCAAATGTCAGTCAGATGTGTGACCACAGACAACGCACATCCCAAAGTGAAGCACAGGTTTATTACACATTTGCAACATGTTGTTTCCACTACAGATGCAAGGTAATCCCACGTGGCAGTGGCCACACAGTCAACAAGTGTAGAAGAAAGGAAGTCCAGGGGTGTGGGGCACATCACCTGTAGGGAAACGACAGCTTCCACCCTGGAAGTTGAATCACGGTGTCGGGGGATCACAGTTGACCAAACAACTCTGAAAGTACCCTGTGAAGGACAGAAATGACACACAGTCAAAAGCACTGAAGAACAGGACAGAACTGCAATACTCATGCCCAATACATGTCACAAGATACCTACACAAAACCAAGTTAGCATGTCAACACTGTTGGGGAGTACAGACTACCTGTAAGGACACATCGCTGCACGCATACAGTCAAGTAGCACATGGACACACTCAAACAGCACCAGAGCACCACCAACACATATCACGCAAACTCACATCATTGACATGACATCTCTGGATACTCACATTCAGCTGAAGAAGTTGGTGATGAGCTGTGTGCGGACATCCCCCTCATCATCATCACCATCACTGGCATCGTGGCCCAGGCCAGGATCCTCCACAGGTGGCGGATGTTGGTCATCGTCATCCAGGATGAGAGGCAACTCCTTCCGCACTGCCAGGTTGTGTAGCATGCAGCAGACGATGACAATCTTGCACACCTTTGCTGGGGCATATGGGAGGGCCCCTCCTGTCTTGTCCAGGCAGCGAAAGCGGCTCTTCAGGAGACCAAATGTCCGCTCAATCACTCTCCTGGTCCGACCATGTGCCTCATTGTAGCGCATCTGGGCTGGTGTCACAGGGTTCCTGAGGGGCGTCAGCAACCACGGCATGTTGGGGTATCCGGAGTCACCTACATACAGACAATTGCACATTAGCTGAGTTGGAAAAGAGGGTGGAATCACTACATTGCAGAACACACACAATGGTACAAAGTCAGTACACACCGACAAGCCAGGCACGCTGGTTCCGCATCTGTGACATCATCTTCGGGATGCGACTACTCCTCATCACGTAGGCATCGTGTGCAGAACCGGGGAAACGGGCACACACGTGTGTGATGCTCATATCTGCAAGACATACCACCAGAGCATTGACCGAATGGTAATGTTTTCTGTTCCTGTATGCCTGCTCATGTGCCTGTGGTGGTACCAAAGCCACATGTGTCCCATCAATGGAGCCAATGACATGCGGCATCCTCCCCAGGGCATAGAAGTCACTCTTGACGTCAGTGAGTTGTTGAAGTTTAGGGAAATAGATGTACTGGTTCAGGTATCTCAACATAGCCTCCAAAACATCGCGTAGCACACGGCTGAACATGGTCTGTGACATCCCACCAGCAGACGCCACAGTGTGTTGAAAGGTACCGGTGGCAAAGAAGTGTAGGGCTGCCATCACCTTCACCTTGGGTGTCAGCGCTGTAGGGTATGTCCGGCCAGGTTGCAAATGTGGGGCCAACCGCACCGTCAATTCCTCAATCAGCGGCCTGGTGAAGCGGTACCGTCGGATGCAGTCCCGTTCAACCATGGTTGCAAGGTCAGGGAATGGTCTATGGACAGCTGGTGCCCTGCAGTGCATAGGTGAAGAAAGAAAGATTGTCAGTCACCCCACATATGTGGCATAGACCATACTCAATATCACATGATACATCATTACGAGACACAAGTACATGATGTGTGTGCCGTTCTGTAAGGACATGTATGGCACCTACATGGCCAACATCCAACATCACAGTTCAACATGTGTCGTCAACAAGTCCCAGGTTGTGCCATGGGATATCATCAGGCTGTGTCACAGTACCCATGTACTGCTGTCATGTTCCAAACACACACCACAGTGACATGTGAGGACAGATGTGCCCCAGGCATCACAGCTCATTGACAGGTAGATTCCCAGGGACCCTGTATTGCCACATGGACACTGGCATGACATGGCGTATCATGAATACACCACAGCAAAACAACCATGACCCCCACAGGTAGTGGTCCCTGTTGCCTCTGCAGGACAGACATGGACGTCTGTGACACACACACGCACAACATCAAAGTCCATGCACAAACAACGTGGATGTGGAGACTGTCTCCCATTGTGCACATGGAATCAGAGACATTGTAAACACAACATGCACACAGACTGTGGAGGGCCATCACTATTGTGGCAATGGGTCACCCTGTGACGTACATACCGTCCCACATGGGACTCAGGGGGTATGTGACATGACATACACATACACAACCTGGAAATGTGACCATGCCACATGCTCTGAAATGAACAGTTGCACATCACAGTGGTCATGTGCACAACACACAAAGGATTCTGTCCCCATGAACACGTGCACAGCCTGGGAGTGGCTGCCCCCAAGTGCCACCCAAAAAACCACATGTTGACCCCCATACGTGGAAAAGGTAATGCAGCCTTACATGCCTTAGGATACAGTGTGGACAGGCTGTGGTGTTGTAGGTGTGCCCCTGAGTCCCTGGAAAGTAAATGTGGCTGGCATACGTTCACCTGTGACAGGCATGGTGACATATGCGAGTGACTTGTACAGGGACGCGTTGTACAGCAATGGACCGATCGGTGTGCACGCATTGGCCATTGCATATGATGTGGACGGATGCGTGTTGTCATCCGATGTACGCGTTGTACAGCAATGGACCGATCGGTGCGCACGCATTGGCCTTTGCATAAGATGTGAGCGGGTACGCGTTGTACAGCAATGGACCGATCGGTGTGCACGCATTGGCCATTGCATATGATGTGGACGGATGCGTGTTGTCATCCGATGTACGCGTTGTACAGCAATGGACCGATCGGTGCGCACGCATTGGCCATTGCATATGATGTGAGCGGGTACGCGTTGTACAGCAATGGACCGATCGGTGTGCACGCATTGGCCATTGCATATGATGTGAGCGGATACGCGTTGTACAGCAATGGACCGATCGGTGTGCACGCATTAGCCATAGCATATGATGTGGACGGATGCGTGTTGTCATCCGATGTACGCATTGTACAGCAATGGACCGATCAGTGCGCACGCATTGGCCATTGCATATGATGTGAGCGGGTACGCGTTGTACAGCAATGGACCGATCGGTGTGCACGCATTGGCCATTGCATATGATGTGAGCGGATACGCTTTGTACAGCAATGGACCGATCGGTGTGCACGCATTGGCCATTGCATATGATGTGAAGGGGTACGCGTTGTACAGCAATGAACCGATCGGTGTGCACGCATTGGCCATTGCATATGTTGTGAGCGGGTACGCGTTGTTTTTCGACATACGCGTTGTACAGCAATGGATCGATCGGTGCGCACGCATTGGCCGTTGCATATGATGTGGACGGATGCGTGTTGTCATCCGATGTACACGTTGTACAGCAATGGACCGATCGGTGTGCACGCATTGGCCATTGCATATGATGTGAGTGGGTACGCGTTATACAGCAATGGACCGATCGGTGCGCACGTATTGGCCATTGCATATGATGTGGACGGATGCGTGTTGTCACCCGATGTACGCGTTGTACAGCAATGGACCGATCGGTGTGCACGCATTGGCCATTGCATATGTTGTGAGCGGGTACGCGTTGTTTTTCGACATACGCGTTGTACAGCAATGGACTGATCGGTGTGCACGCATTGGCCATTGCATATGTTGTGAGCGGGTACGCGTTGTTTTTCGACATACGCGTTGTACAGCAATGGACCGATCGGTGCGCAGGCATTGGCTATGGCCTGGCATGGCAACAGACGCGTTTTCGAACCTTTAACGAGTCTGATGCTGTGAATTCAGTTGGCCACCCACAACAATGTTGCAAATTCATGGGTCTCATGAAGTTGAACTTTTGAAGGATGCTGTGGGCGTGTGCAAGTGGTGCAATTCCATGGATTGGCCAGATTCAGAAGATGCAAACGACTTGGACCTATCACTTTGGACACATGGGACAGTATCTGCCTCAGCAGCACACATATAATGCTGGCTGTTCCCCTGAGAGCTCACTTGCCTGCACTACATGCTCCAGGACGACATCTGCCACCACCACTGCTGCTGTATATGCATCCTCTGGATCCTGCAATGGCACGTACTGTGGAGAGAGCCCCAGCCTTCAGCACTGAGGAGAACCAGGCCCTGCTGGACAGCCTCCTTCCACAGTACAGCAAGCTGTATGGGAAACCAGGGGAGCAGGTGAGTGTGCTGTCCACTGCCTTACTAATTGTGCATGTTGTCTGACTAGCAAGACTTACAGTGTGCACGCCACTGACTAGCAGGCTCACTGAGTAGTTGTCACCCCCCATAGTGTGTAGTTACATGCACTGAACAGGTATAGTGCAATAACAGTGCATTTAAACAAGGTTTTACTTCCCAGGCAATGATACCATGTAGTAACTGCTGGCAAACTGTTCATAGCCATCGTTGCACTGCCTGTGTACATCATGTGCCCCTGTGATTGAGACATGTATATCAAAATGTGTGATGCACGGATATGTTGCATGTGTAGTAATGGCCTTTACACTTTGTCATCCTCACAGGTTGATGCCCACCAGAAGCAGGAAATATGGCTGAAGATCGCCCGGGCAGTAAGATCTGTGGGGGTCTACAAGCGCCGGATCCGCAACTGCCAGAAGAGGTGGCAGGACCTTCGGGGCTGGACCCGGAGGATCGCAAGGGTCCAGCTGAAGCTGTTGCCTCCTCGCAGGAGGGGCGGACACCGGACCCTGACCCCCCACATGCTCAGGATCCTGGCGGTGGTCTTCCCTGATCTGGATGGGCAGCTGAAGGCCAGACAGCAGCAAGGAGGGGGTGGGTCCATGACTGCACTGTGAACTTTGTCTGACGTGCTATGTGCCCTCCTCTGGCCTGGTTAAACTTCCACAGTACATCAGCCTTGTGGTCCAGGACCCATGTCCCTCAATTGTGACATGCCCACTCCTCATCTGATACCCAGGTGTGGCCCTTACAGTCAGGAAATTGTGTCACTTGGGTACTGTGTCCTTGCATTTTGCTTAGCTCAAGGTGGGGGACAGCATTTGTTCCCGTTACTTTGTTGTGGGCTTCATGGGTGGGTCCATTGCTTACACAATGCCTGAGTTCTGACATTTAATCTGCGTGTAACTTTGATATGTGGTCCAATTGCTGATCTGATTCACCACATGTGCCTGGGGTATTTGGCACACACCCATGCTGCGGGTGGGAACAATGTTTGGGCCTCAGGAGTATGTATATCAAGTGTGTCACACATACTTAGCCACCTGCCTACTGTCCAGGGCTCATCCCTCTTTCACGTGGAGCAGGACAGTCATGCCTACTCCAGGCCATACAATACACTCTGTACTCCCACTCCCGTGTATCAGCTGACACGTTGTGCTCAGTGAAATGTTCCCTCAGGTGTCTGCCTCTGTGTCATTGTGCTGTGGCTTCGTTGTCAGGACTACTGGGGTGTTTATCGGTTAGGGCTCAGCATGCCACCGGAGATGTGACCATAGGAGACGATACTTGTGTGACATATAGGTGTTTGATCACTTGACTGTGCAGACTGGGGTATGCAAATGTGAAGTTCAGGCAGCTGTTTCCCATTCACAGCAGATTGTGAGGTGCTCAGGTTCCGAGGGTTGTGTTTCAGGTCTCCCATATGTCCAATTGGTATGACGTGGACAAATAAGAGTTCAGATGATGTGGTTTGTGGGGGATGGACATGTGCACTTGTCAGCTACAGGACTTGCATTCCCCATGACCTAGGATTGTGACACAGTGCAGACTGTTGTTGGCTGGCTGCCCTGCCCATGTGACTGGAGACAGTGATGTATGACTTTGCAGGCATGCCTGTGCCATGGCATTAAACTTCCTAAGAGTGATCCTGCAGGGGAGTGACATGTGCTACATGCACCCCATTGTGGCATTGACTATCAGGACATGGGTGCATCATGGTGTCTGGTGCTGGTATGCATCACATGCATTTCAAAATAGACTCTGGCCATCCCTTTATCCGGACACCTGTACTGACTCAGTGGCAAGAGTTGTGATGTGTGCATGTTCACATACTTCACCGTGTTCTCTGCACTGTCCAACTACTGTGTAGGTGGTGCATGTGTCCACACTGGGGTATTGCCATCCCACAGACACCAGACAGATGGGTGCAAGGCCAGGAGGGATGTGAGTGCCATGGTTGACCATCAGACTGACAATTGGCTTCTCCTACTCTGTTAGGGCACTTTTGGCAATGTTCAACTAAGGATGCCAGGGCTTGCTCTGTAATGTGCTGTACTTACTGTGGTGTGTGCGGTCAGTGCAGGTGACTGATGTTTGTCTGTTTCCCTACTTGTTTGCAGATACATCCACGGCCACAGGAGGGGACAGCTCCACGGACCAGGAGGAGCCACAGAGCCAGACTGGGTCAGCAGCCGATGAGTGGTCGGAGGGACCCAGTGGCATGGAGGGCGAAGGGAGCCACACCGGGGAGTCCTCAGCAGCATCCACCTCAGCTGAGGACCACAGCAGCTCGGAGGATGACTCCCTTGTGGAGGCGGGTGTCAGCAGCCACCACACCCCAGCTAGTATTGCTGTCCCCGCCACCACCACAACCACCACCACCGCCCTCCCATCGGCTCCCATTCCAGAGGTCCGTGGAGGCTCCCGTGTTCGGGAGCGTGTCTCCTTCGTGCCAGGCACCGCACCCCCTGCCCCTGTGTCCCTTGCTGCCCTGAGTGAAGAGTCTGTGTACCTACTTCACCAGCTCCATATAGGGCAGACAGCAATGCTGAGTGTCCTCCATGCCCACACCACTCTGTTGACACAGCTGGTGTCGTTTATGGAGGGCATCTCATCGGGCATGTCTGCCCTACAGAGGAGCAATAGGTCCATGGACTCCTCCCTGACGGCAGCAGTGTCCCTCCTCCAACAGTCCCTCACCCCTCCTACCTCTGCCCCATCCACACTTCCTGGCACCCTACCTGTCCCAAGCACATGCACACCTGCACATTCACCCAAACACACAGACACGAGCAGCACAGACACACCCACTACAAAAACAAAACGTGCATGCAGGCATCCTCAGGGGACTGATACCACACCCACAGGGGATGGGGTACAGACACACACACAGGCATCCACAGTCACTCCGCAGTCCTCCGATGCCTCTCCCTCCAAGGCCACTTACACAGCAGCTCTTCCTCTGTGACCTCGGCCTCTTCCCCTCCGATCCAGCTGATCCAGCATACAGGGGGAAGAGGAAGTCCACCCACACAGAGGGGAGTGCCCCTCGCCCCCGGACACCCTCCCCCAGGTGCAGACAGACTGAGGCCCCCATCCGCAAGTCCCCCCGGACCCGGAAGAGCAAGACCCCGCCGCCGCCCTGCAGCTCAACCACCAAGTCTCCTTCCTCCATCCCTCAGGCCCCCACTCCACAGGTTCCCCCACCACACCCTGCCCCAGGTTCCCCCACCCACAGATACACCATCCCCAAAATGATCCGGCCTTCTCCCCCTACCACTTGCTCTTCCAGCACCACACCCCCGCTGCGCTTGTTTGTGCCACTGGTGTGGAGACCGTGTCCTCCCCTCTGTCCTGCCCACCTTACCTGAACCCCATTCTACTCCCCTGGAGATAGGCACTGCAGTGGAGTCCACTACCACCCCGTCTGACTTGGGCACTGCAGTGGGGAACCTGTCCACTCCATCTGCCCAGCCCACTGCAGTCGTGCCGGCACCCACACCATCTGACTCATGCCCCCCAGTTGTGCCGGCACACACCATGTCAGACACCTCCACTGCAGTTGTCAGTGGCTCTCCAGCACCCACCACCCCTTCCCTGCCTCCTTCTGGTGAGCCCTGATCCTGTCCCTGCGGTGCCTGGCCTGCCCCCCGTATGCCCCTCCGAGGGGAATGTCCCTGGTGTGTAGCATTGCAGGCATGCAAAGGGTGACATCTGCCACTGTCACCCTGTTTGGACTTTGTTATGGACTGGCCATTGGCCTTTGTTATATTTCTGGACTTTCACTTTTTCACACACATATGCTGAATAAAGCTACTTTCTGTTCTCTAGTGGTTTTGCTTCTGATGTACATGATGTTGATGATGCTAACCATGCCTTTGCTGCAGTGATGGTGATTTTTGATGTCAGGAAAATGAAGTGTTACTGTGCAGGACCCCATGTGGTCCAGGGGGAATGTGTCCTATCCTGTTGTGTGTCCATGTCATCCTTTGCAGCAATATGAGGGTGTCTTGTTTTCAATATTTGGCAATAGGATTTCCTACTTATATTTGCAATTTCACATCTGTGGCTTACACCCCTGCACATCTGTTGTGCTTGCCATTGTTCAATTTGTCTATTTCCCTGACCGTGTGACCATCTCCACTGGACATGCAAGTTTGGGCATCAATGGGGAAGGACTCATCTGTGTTATCAGTGCAACTTGCTATACATGTGTGTTGGATCTGTGCTGATGATTTCGGTGACACTACCATGACCAGGCTGATATGACGGGAGCTTTCATTTTGTGCTAATTGTTGACTGAGTGACCAAGTGTTCTGCTGACATGATAGAGCCCTACTGAGACAACGTATGGCACAGCTTTCCTTACACAGGAGTGGAGTCCACTCATGGCAGTGTGTAATTCTGTGACATTGCCTGAGCACAAGGTGTGTGTTGTGTGAGCATGTCTGTGTGTGTTCACTTCCATTTTGCTAGGCAGGCTGGGATCCCTAGTGATGTTCCTGTTTGTGATGCTTGCTGAGTTGACCTATGTTCCCCCAAAGTCTTCTCCCTGGCTTCTCTGGGATGTGGGTGCATGGCACATTACTGGTCATCAGGGTGTCACCCATAGGTGTGTTTGATGTCAGGGCTGAGTTTGTGGGCAAACGCAGATGAGACACAGTCAGGATTCCCCTTGGCACTTGTTGGTTACACCAGTCATGTAATTTCCAGTTTGTGTTAGCTTTCAGTGATTGTGACACGTTGTGTGTGTGACTGCTGCCACTCCTCAGGGTCAGAGCTGCAATGTTGGAAGTTGTCTACGTGTGTTCTTTGTGGGTGACCTTGGCTTCTTCATTGGTGTGTGACTGTGGCCGGGATCCCATTGGTTGGTGTGGTATTGACGTCATGCCCATGTACGGCGTACTGTGCAGTGTGTCAGACATTCACGAGTCTTGTTGACTGGCCATGTGTTTTGGGTTTCTGCACCTTAGTTCCCACCACCACCCCTGGGATTGTCATGGGTGCATGTGCAATGTCACCAGTGCATGTGAGCTGCACTGCTGCACATTGGTGGAGATCAAGGTGTGTGGTGTTGAGTGTGTGCAGATGAGAGTTGTTTCACGGCTAGACCCCTGCCTCCATATTGGCCTTGGCTGACAGGCCGTGCTGATTGATTTGTGCTTGTGTAGGTGTGATGGTAGTCTGTTGCTCAGGACACATGACTGTGGTTCACAGTGTGAACGACATCTACCTTTGTCATCACGGTGGGATTGTCATGCAGGCTAGTGTCATCACAATGTGGGGTCCCTGGGGGTAGTGCTGTGGTGGGTCTGTGTCTTGCTGTGTTAGTTGCTGTTCCTACAAGCTTGTGTGACATGTGTAATTTGGGCTCCCTCTCATCTGACAATGCCTGATTGCCCACATAGGGGATTCGGATCCATGAGTTACTTTTGTGTGGCACTGTATGCACATCTGTGTAATTGGGATTCAGGCCTCCTCATGTGTTGTGTGGTTGCCTGGGGACACTGGCGCCCCCCCCCCCTCACCTGTTGTGTTTGATAGGCAGTGTGGGGCTGCCTGTTTGTGTTTGTGCATCTGCACCACTGCATTGGCATATCTTTAGTGTACCATTGGCTGTATGTTGTTTGGTGGGTTTCCCCTGCTGTCCCTGGGTCTCCTAGGTCATCAGTCAGCACAGTGATCATGGTTTGTATGTCCCATTGCTGCCATGGTATGGTATTTGTTCACCTCACATCTACAGTCTCCACAGGATATCTACATTTGTGTGCCCATTGGTGCAGATATGTGGGTCTGCATTATGATGGTCACTTCTGTCATTGTGTTATTGATGAATGTTGACAGTGTCAGCCCCCATGGGTGATGTGTGTCTGCACATGGCCAAAGGTATGTCTTATTTGCACTGCACTGTTTGCCTCACCCAATCTATGTTGCTATGGGACACAAGCACTACTATGTCACTGATGTGTTTGTTGTTCTGTGACCAGGAATCATCCATGCTGTTTGGCATTTGCAGCTTTTTCCATGACAACACTTACAATTTGGTCACTGTGATGATGGGGGGTTAGGCCCCATTGCCACAATGTTCAAAATGTGCTTCAGCTATGGACCCCACACTTACCTTTTGGTCACTGTGATGATGGGGGTTTGGACCCCATTGCCACAATGTTCAAAATGTGCTTCAGCTATGGACCCCACACTTACCTTTTGGTCACTGTGATGATGGGGGTTAGGCCCCATTGCCACAATGTTCAAAATGTGCTTCAGCTATGGACCCCACACTTACCTTTTGGTCACTGTGATGATGGGGGTTTGGACCCCATTGCCACAATGTTCAAAATGTGCTTCAGCTATGGACCCAACACTTACCTTTTGGTCACTGTGATGATGGGGGGTTAGACCCCATTGCCACAATGTTCAAAATGTGCTTCAGCTATGGACCCCCACACTTACCTTTTGGTCACTGTGATGATGGGCGTTTGGACCCCATTGCCACAATGTTCAAAATGTGCTTCAGCTATGGACCCCACACTTACCTTTTGGTCACTGTGATGATGGGGGTTAGACCCCATTGCCACAATGTTCAAAATGTGCTTCAGCTATGGACCCCACACTTACCTTTTGGTCACTGTGATGATGGGGGTTTGGACCCCATTGCCACAATGTTCAAAATGTGCTTCAGCTATGGACCCCACACTTACCTTTTGGTCACTGTGATGATGGGGGGTTGGACCCCATTGCCACAATGTTCAAAATGCGCTTCAGCTATGGACCCCACAATTACCTTTTGGTCACTGTGATGATGGGGGTTTGGACCCCATTGCCACAATGTTCAAAATGTGCTTCAGCTGTGGACCCCACACTTACCTTTTGGTCACTGTGATGATGGGGTGTTAGACCCCATTGCCACAGTGGTCATGGTCTGCTTGCATTGTGGAGGCCACACACATTTATGTGTGACACATGTGATAGGGGGTCACATTGTATGTTCAATTTCATGTTCAGTGTTGTAGGCATTTGACACAGTCTACACACGCTTGTCATGGTGTTGGGGGGATGTGTTTTTCTGACATTCCTTATGTTGGAGTATGCTGGTTGTGTCATGCATTACCCATCCTATGAGTAGGGGTGGTGTTGGTGGTAGGCATCCAGCCCCCTATGAGTGGGGATGGTAGTAGTGACAGGCATCTAGCACCCCCTGAGTAGGGGTGGTGGTTGTGGTAGGCATCCAGCCACCCCTGAGTAGGGGTGGTGTTAGTGGTAGGCATCCAGCCCCCCCTGAGTAGGGGTGGTGGTAGTGGTAGGCATCTAGCACCCCCTGAGTAGGGGTGGTGGTAGTGGTAGGCATCCAGCCCCCTATGAGTGGGGATGGTAGTAGTGACAGGCATCTAGCACCCCCTGAGTAGGGGTGGTGTTGGTGGTAGGCATCCAGCCCCCCCTGAGTAGGGGTGGTGTTCGTGGTAGGCATCCAGCCCCCTATGAGTGGGGATGGTAGTAGTGACAGGCATCTAGCACCCCCTGAGTAGGGGTGGTGGTAGTGGTAGGCATCCAGCCCCCTATGTGTGGGGATGGTAGTAGTGACAGGCATCTAGCACCCCCTGAGTAGGGGTGGTGTTAGTGGTAGGCATCCAGCCCCCCTGAGTAGGGGTGGTGGTAGTGGTAGGCATCCAGCCCCCTATGAGTGGGGATGGTAGTAGTGACAGGCATCTAGTACCCCCTGAGTAGGGGTGGTGGTAGTGGTAGGCATCCAGCCCCCTATGAGTGGGGATGGTAGTAGTGACAGGCATCTAGCACCCCCTGAGTAGGGTGGTGGTAGTGGTAGGCATCCAGCCCCCTATGTGTGGGGATGGTAGTAGTGACAGGCATCTAGCACCCCCTGAGTAGGGGTGGTGTTAGTGGTAGGCATCCAGCCCCCCCTGAGTAGGGGTGGTGGTAGTGGTAGGCATCCAGCCCCCTATGTGTGGGGATGGTAGTAGTGACAGGCATCTAGCACCCCCTGAGTAGGGGTGGTGGTAGTGGTAGGCATCCAGCCCCCTATGAGTGGGGATGGTAGTAGTGACAGGCATCTAGCACCCCCTGAGTAGGGGTGGTGGTAGTGGTAGGCATCCAGCCCCCTATGTGTGGGGATGGTAGTAGTGACAGGCATCTAGCACCCCCTGAGTAGGGGTGGTGTTAGTGGTAGGCATCCAGCCCTGAGTAGGGGTGGTGGTAGTGGTAAGCATCCAGCCCCCTATGTGTGGGGATGGTAGTAGTGACAGGCATCTAGCACCCCCTGAGTAGGGGTGGTGGTAGTGGTAGGCATCCAGCCCCCTATGTGTAGGGATGGTAGTAGTGACAGGCATCTAGCACCCCCTGAGTAGGGGTGGTGTTGGTGGTAGGCATCCAGCCCCCTATGAGTGGGGATGGTAGTAGTGACAGGCATCTAGCACCCCCTGAGTAGGGGTGGTGGTAGTGGTAGGCATCCATCCCCCCATGAGTGGGGGCGGTGGTAGAGGTAGGCATCTAGCACCCCCTGAGTAGGGGTGGTGGTAGTGGTAGGCATCCAGGCCCCCCTGAGTAGGGGTGGTGGTAGTGGTAGGCATCCAGGCCCCTATGGGTGTATATGGCATTGGTGATAGCCATCCCGCCCCTATGGTTCTGCTGTTGCTAGTGTAAGTCATTTCTGCATCCCTATGTGTGTGTGTTATATGTCGGGTACGTGTCGTTTGTTTGTGTGGTGGGTGTTTGACTTACCTTCTGTGCCGTACGCGTCCATACCTGTTCCGGTAATAGATGTAGAGTATTGGTAGGACCTGCGCGATGGGATTCATGGTTGGTTCGTCTCGTTCGGCTTTCTCTTTGCATCGACTCGTGGCTGGCGTGTTCGTCTCGTAGCCATGGATCGTCTTGTGGCGTGAATCGGAGCTTATGTGCGCCTCTCCCGGATGCTCTGACGTGCCGTACATAGCAACTGGTTCGGCGCGTACGAAAGGCGCATCGTACTAGTCCGGCCGGAAGGTGCTGTGTTTTGGCTTCCGTGTGACTCGATTCTGCGTTTACGGATCCGGCTCGGGCGGGGATCAGGAGCTGGATTGGGTGAGTACGGCTGGGTCGGGATCTGGGCAGTTATGCGCATCGTACTTGCTCATTCGGACGAATGTTCGAATCGGTCGGGAAAAACGCGTTCGGCTTGGTTTTTTTCCGGGCAAATAGTGTTAGGTGCGCTTCCGGCCGAGATCGGAATCGGCCCCTAAATGTTGTTTATTTATGACTGTATTATATGTTGTGACATTATTTTCTATGTGTTTTATTATTTAAGCAGCCATTTTTGTTTTACAGGTACTATTTTGTAACCGCTTACTGTTGTTTTGGGTCATTTCACAGGGGAGAAGCTTGCGGTTAGATGCTGCGTCGCGTCGAGCAAGGTAAGTGTAATTTTCTTTATTTAAACTAAGTTTTTACTTGTATTTGAATGTAGTTAGGTGGTAGGTAGTATGTGTAGTGTTAGGTCGTTGTGTTTTTGGTGTGTTTTAGTTGTTAGTTATGTTTTAGCGAGATGTCGAGAGTTTGTGTTTGAGGCCTAGTGTAGAGAGGGTAGGAAATGTATAGAAATGTGTGTATATGGTAACTAAAGTGTTTTTACATGTAATTTATTATAGTGTATGTGTATGTTTGTGTGGGTGGGTATGTTTATTTCCATTTTTACAGGTTTCGTTATCGGAATCATGTTTTGGAGAGGATAGCGTTTTTTTTTATTAAGAAGTGTGTATTAGTATTTAATACTAATATTTATTTAACACTTTCTTAATTTTTTGGGTTTTCCTGCAGCGTTTCTTTTTTTAAGAAATATTTTCGGGTTTTTTATGGTTTAATTCCATTGGATTTATCGACCCTGGATTTACCTTTTGGAACAGTTGTATTTTTACATTTTTTTGGGGGTAAATTTTAACATTTATTTGGAATGAGAGATACCTGGATGGATTAACGATGTTTGGATTACGTTTTGTTCAGCTACAGAAACCGTAAGTAATTTATTTTATAATTGTGGGAGGGCAATGTTGAGGATAATGTTTTATATATGTGTTATTTTTGTAAAATGTAATTAAGATGTCAATATATATTTATATTATTAAATTAAATATATATGACAAATTATTTATATTTTACAAAGTTAAGAAAAAAATTATATGTACAGTTACAGTTTGTGTTTTGTAAGAAAGCTATTTTAAATTATTTTAGATTAGTAATTTAAAGTATCGTTTTAGCTATTAGTGATAGGTATTCTAGGCCTCTTGTGGTTTGGTATAGTGTTACCTGACTTTGTAGTAATTCGTATATTTTTTTGGTTCGCTTGGTGAGTTTAGGGCCTATTTGGGTCACAGATTGTTCCATTCTAAGTTCCTGATAACTTTTGGGGTCATTACGATGGCGGTCGGAAAACCGCCATGGTAGCGGGAAAAGACCGCCCGCATGGACCGCGGCATAACCGCTGGTCGCATTACGATGTTCCTTGCTCGAAATCCGACCGTGGCGGTCGGATCGCGGGCCTTAACATTGCGGCGGTTGCTGCTACCCGCAGCACCGCTGCGATGTCCAAATGGGCATGTCCAGCATTTCCTTGCACTACGTGGCAGGCACTGCACAGTGCCTGCCACCTGGTACAGGGGAATGTCGGGGGCCATGGGTACCCCCCAGTGCACCCCCACCCCCAAACATCAGGGGCCCCCACGGGCCCCTGAAGACAATCTCTGCATGCCTTTCCATGGCGGTCTGACCGCTGCGGAAAGGCTGGCTACCGCCGGCATCATAATCGTGCCGGCGGAGCCTGCTCTGCACCGCCACCATTATCCCGGTCGTTTTCCACCCGCCAGGCAGGAGTGCGGAAGGCGACCGGCGGAAAAGCGGCGGTCAGAATTTCCCACCGCCGCGGTCGCCACCGCCATCCTAATCGGACCAGCAGTTTTCTGGCTTGCGGTGCGGGCGGATCTCCACCGCCGGTCCGGCGGGCACCGCCGCCGGCCGGGCGGTCGACATCCGACCGCCATCGTAATAGGCCCCTTTGTTCTTTTGGAGGGCTTGGTGTAGTTTATGTAGGGTAGGTATCCCTCTCCCTGTTGTTGATTGGAAGGCATTATGCCATCGTTCAACAGCATTGTTGGTTTTGGCTTGTTTGTTTAGTGTGCTCAAGTACACATTCCACCATGGAATGTAGAATTTGGGTAGTCTTCTGTGGCCTGATCTGTGGAGTCTTCCCACCCAGGTATCTTCGAAGTAATCTAAAAGTGGGCTTAGTTTTTCTTCATTTATTTTATAGTAGGGGCTTTCTATTAGGAGGTTATAGTGTCCTGCTACCTCAGTTACTGGGACATAGGCCAGTGCAATCAATTTTTTTACTTGGTATGCAAAACTACTGTTAGTTGCATATTCCACACTTAGGGGCCGATTCCGATTCCGGTTGTAAAACGTACCGACCGACACGGACCGGGAATGGAGACAGACCGACACGTACCGGCGCCTTACGACCCGCGTAGTACGATGCAATGCGTGTGAATTACAACCGACTTGTATGGGACACAAGCCGCACAACCCAACCATACGGAAATCAGTGATTCGCCCGTAAACGGACCGGGAATCGTACCGACCAACATGCATCAGGAATGGATCCGACCGACACGTACTCGCGCTGTATGACCCGCGTAGTACGATGCAATGCGTGTGAAACGAGACCGACTCGCACGGAGCACAATCCGGAAGACCGAGACGTACAGAAAACAGTGACTAGCAAACAATAGACTCCTTTGCGACCCACGCCTACGCCAACGTAGAAACACAGCAGAATGTCAGTGTGACAGACTCGGATTACCCCGCAAGAACCACTGGCAGCGTCCGTCCCGGTCAAATGAACGTCTCCATCATGCTCAACAAAACCAAAGGAAAAAAGACAAAAAAGGACCAAACAAGCAATGACAAAGCCAATAAATAAAAATAAAAAAAACATGGAACAAAGACACACCCACAACTCCACCTACATAAAGGCCAGAAATCCCTACCATGATCCTTTGCAAACTACAGACATAGGACAGCAGACAACACCACCACACTGCAGAGACACACCACAACTCACACACCACACAACATCTACACCAGTTGCACCTCTCAAAAAATGAATCACACATTCACAGAGAAACTCACACCCACCACACTCACTTACACCCTCACACACACATAAATACCCACAACCACCCAGCACCATGTCCCCCAAGAAGAATCCAAAGTTCACAGATAGTGAGTTGGAAGTCATTATTGATGAAATCCTCAGAGTAGAGCCACAGTTGTTTGGCACATTGGTCCAACAGACCCCCATGTCACAGAAAACAAAGATGTGGGAGAGGATTGTCGACAAGGTCAATGCACAAGCACCTTGTTTGCGCACAAAGGACGATATTCAGAACAGGTACTATGATGTGCGCAGGAGGGTCAAGAAGCTCATCGACAGGGAGCACGCCCTGAGCAGGCAGACTGGCCGTGGCCCTCTTGCCAAACCAACATGCTTCAGGTCCTGGGAGGAGAAGGTGCGGGCCATCCTACCACCATGAGAGCATCCATGGATTAACAGGAATATCAGAGCCTGATGAGTACACAACCAATATACTCAATATTGTGCGGCAATACACATATATCACTGTCAAGGGGACAGTGAAACCAAGTTCTGTTAGCAAAGCCATAGCAACAGAAAGGCAAGTATCCTGCGACATGTATGCCAGTTACACAAACACAATACCTGCCATCTCATAGTAATATGGAACTATGTCATAACATGTACAAACCTAACAACAAATACAGCAAGGCATTGGCATAAATCACCAACAAACACTGTCAGCCATTTTGCCACCACTGTCACACTACCTCACAGGGAAGCTGATTCACAGGAAGGACGGTTTGGTATCTGGGAAGGTAGGTGTATCCGATAGCATGATGGGAGTGGTTGCCACAGCCAATAGTCCACATCCCACATGGACCATCAAGCTCACACTGAACCATGCACACCTCACAGGCAGTGGAAATGTACTGATAAGATGGCTGACACTGGGCTCTGCTGTGGGGAGCACAAGGCCCAGCTGGGAACTGTGCACAAACAAACACCAGGCCACCACTGTCAGCCATCTTGCCATTGCTGTCTCACTACCTCACAGGGAAGCTGAGTCAAAAGGAAGGAAGGTTGGGTCTGCTGGGAATGTGCTTGTAGCAGAAAGCACGATGGCAGTTGCAGTCACAGCCAACAGTCCCCATCCCACATGGTCCATCAAGCCCACCCTGAACCATGCTCACCTCAGAGGGAGTGCAAAAGTACTGACAAGATGGCTGACACTAGGCCCTGCAGTGGGGAGCACAAGGCCCTGCTGGGACCTGTGCTCAAACAAACAACAGGACACCAATGCCTGACAGCCTGAAAGGTAACTTGCACTCCCTGCAATGGAAGCATGCCTCATGGTGGGATATCTGGCCTAGTGGGAAGGAGTACTGCCAGCTCTGACTACATCTACCAGCAGGTTCTTGCACACACATACCCCTTAACACAAACTCCACACAACTCACCTGGGATAATGCATTCCCTCAGACTCAATTAAAATATCTCACAAAGATTTACCACACTGGGTTCTGCTGTGTGAAGCACATGGGCTTGTTGGGACTTGTGTTCAAACAAACACCAGGACACCACTGTCTGCCATCTTGTCAGCACAGGCACACCACCACACAGGGAAAATGAATCACAGGAAGGAAGGTTAGGTATTGTGGGAAGGTGGGTGTAGCCAAAAGCATGATGGGAGTTGCAGTCACAGCTAAATATCCCCCACCCACATGTCCCAGCAAGCTCGCACTGAACCATGCACACCTCACAGGGAGTGCAAAAGTACTGACAAGATGGCTGACACTAGGCCCTGCTGTGGGGAGCACAAGGCCCTGCTGGGACCTGTGCTCAAACAAACAACAGTACACCAATGCCTGATAGCCTGAAAGGTAACTTGCACTCCCTGCAATGGAAGCATGCCTCATGGTGGGATATCTGGCCTAGTGGGAAGGAGTACTGCCAGCTCTGACTACATCTACCAGCAGGTTCTTGCACACACACACCACTTAACACAAACTCCACACAACTCACCTGGGATAATGCATTCCCTCAGGCTCAATTAAAATATCTCACAAAGATTTACCACACTGGGTTCTGCTGTGTGAAGCACATGGGCTTGTTGGGACTTGTGTTCCAACAAACAGCAGGACACCACTGTCTGCCATCTTGTAAGCACAGGCACATCACCAGACAAGGAAAATGAATCACAGGAAGGAAGGTTAGGTATTGTGGGAAGGTGGGTGTAGCCAAAAGCATGATGGGAGTTGCAGTCACAGCTAAATATCCCCCACCCACATGTCCCAGCAAGCTCACACTGAACCATGCACACCTCACAGGAAGTGGAAATGTACTGACAAGATGTCTGACACTGGGTTCTGCTGTGGGGAGCACGAGGCCCTGCTGGGACCTGTGCTCAAACAAACAACAGGACACCAATGCCTAACAGCCTGAAAGGTAACTTGCACTCCCTGCAATGGAAGCATGCTTCATGGCGGGATACCTGGCCTGGGGGGGAGGAGGAGTGCTAGCTCTGACTACATCTACCAGCAGCCCCTGTCACACACACCCCTCCCAACAACACCAAAATACACACCTGGGACCATGCTCCACAAGAGAGTGAGTGAAAAGCCACTTCAAAGATGTCTGACAATGGCGCTCTGCTGTGGGGAGCATAAGACCCTGCTGGGACTTGCGCTCAAACAAACAACAGGACACCACTGTCAGCTATCTTGGTAGCACCGTCACAGTACCTCACAGGGAAGCAGAGTAAAAAGGAAGGAAGGTTGGGTATGCTGGGAAGGGGGGTGTAGCCAAAAGTATGATGGGAGTTGTAGTCACAGCCAAAAGTCATCCTCCCACATGGCCCATCAAGCCCACCCTGAACCATGCTCACCTCACAGGGAGTGCAAAAGTACTGACAAGATGGCTGACACTAGGCCCTGCTGTGGGGAGCACAAGGCCCTGCTGGGACTTGGGCTCAAACAAACAACAGGACACAACTGCCTGACATCCTGAACGTAAACTGTGACTCTCTGCAATGGAAGCATGCCACATGGGAGATTACCTGGCCTCTGTGGGTGAAGGAGGTCCTGCAATGACTCCAAATGCCATCAAGGCCGGCTCAAAACACACCTTCTCAGCCAGAACAAATAGCACCCTTGGGACCAGTCACTCCGAAAGTAAATGCCCTGGCAAGATGGCTGACACATGGTCCTGATGTATGAATTGGCTGCAAGTAACACCTACGTACTGGCCAACTCAAACACATTTACACTCACAGCCATTGGAACTGTAGGTATCCTCTCACTGTCTGGGGATGCAGTGTCCCAGGGGTGTCCCCTGACCTGGCTGTGAAGGTGTGTCTCATAGATGACAATTGGGGAGATGCAGACATAGTACATAGCACCAAGCACACACAATGTCACCTATACATTATTGACAGGGGACACCTGACAGTGACTAGAATGGACACACCCATACAGCTGACATTGTAGCATGGTGTCATTCCCAAAAGGTGCAGTTGTGAGCTGCATTTCAATCCCACATCGTTCTGCGTTGTATGCATCATTCACACAACACATCACTCACTGTCATAGACACTCCAAACACAATGACTAACCTGGACTGCATTGGAAGAGGCATGCAACTCACAGCAGCAGAACTGCAACACACACACCTCTGGCCATCACTGTCATGAGCATGGAAAAGCAAGAGAGCTGCTGTGCTCAATCCCTCTCACCATGGAGGAAATTGACAAGATAAATGATGTTAGCACGTACAAAACTCAGCACCAACATCATTAGCTACGGTAACACCATGACTTGTATGAAATGAGATGTGAACTAGGAACACAGACAACCAAATAGTATCTCCCATTAGATCTCAGGCATACCGGACTGTGACCATGTTGTTCAGACACACCAATGTGACGCACAAAGACAAGCAAAAACTGCCACCACACATGCCCCAAGCTTGCAACATACCCTAAGTGGAATTGTACGTATGTCATCGTTAAAGCACAAATGTGGACAGGGATGATACAGCTGTGTCAGGCATGTATGTATTGCACTTGAGTAGCAATGGCCATGTACAGACAATTGATCAATACATGAGCTGGTCATGCACACAGCTTGACGTGCACATTGAAATGCTTCAGGTTGCCATGACAAAGTGCTTCAATAATATCAACCTGTGTCTGTCACAACTTAGGGCAATGCAATGTACAGACTCTCATAATGATGTCCAGTGGCAACTGTCATGTGTGTGAAACGTTGATGTGTGTAGAACCATAACATACATTGTGTGTCTCTTCCAACCACAGGGGATGCTGGGGACACAGCAGGAACTGAAGAAGAGTCCCAGTCCCAGACTCTGGCGGACCCTGAGCTCTCTGGTGTGGATCAGTCTCTGTCCTCTTCGGACGACGACCACGAACGACCTGGCACCTCCGGTGTGAGTCACCGTGCAGCACCAGCAGTAGGAACATCAGCACCCCCTGCAACCACTCCTGCCACATCTGACAACAGACAGAGTACCCCTGCCGACACGGACAGACCAAGGCCACAGACCACCGACGGCACAGGTACACAGGGCACCCTGGAAGCGACGGACAACACCACCAGCGCCAACACCCAAGGGGGCCCAGTGTCGCCTGTGACTGCCACGGCAGGTCCTGCCCGTTTGGGTAGGGGCGGTGGGAGGGGGGTCAGGCAGAGGACACGGCCTGCAGAGGGGGCTGGACTGCATGATGAGCCACACCTGGGACGCATCATAAATGCGTACCATGAAAGCACCGGAGGTTTTGGCCAGGTAGTGGGGATCCTAAAGGACCTCAAACAACAGCAGGCTGCCCATTATGCCCGCTTGGACTCCCACATGTCCCGGGTGGAGACACACATGTCCCGCATGGAGTCCAAGTGGGACAAATTGGATGATCTAACAGCGGTGCATAGGGACATACTGACATGCCTCCGCCAGATCAGCGCCAACATGACCACACCTCCCTGTGCGCCCACGACATCTGTTTCCACAACATCCGCAACTGCCACAGGGAGGGAGGAGGACTCTGGCGGAGAGTCCTCGGCACCGTAGCAGCCTGCACTTGAAAATCCCCCGAGAAAGAAGAGGCGTCGTCTGAAGAAGGGCAAGTGAGACGCTGATGGCCATGCACATCCCCCAGGAACTCAACACCTGTTCTTGATATCGTCCTTTGTGTGCAAACCATTTAACCTTGTTGACTGACACCAAACTCACCCACTTGACATGGAGGGTCTAAGTTGGAACAATGCATCAAATTACTGTGGACTTTACTCTGGACATTTCATCTTCCAACATTACCAACTCACCTGTGAACTTTGGATTACCTTCACACTGTACAGCACTTCCAATTACGTTCACTATCCTCACACATGTTTGTAAATAAAATCACAATCACATAATACTTGCCTCTGTTGTGATTTAAACTTGGTTTGTGTCATGGAGATGATGATCTGCTAAAGAACACTGTGCATGCAAACTACTACAGCAATGTGAACACCGTTATGTGAGTCATGGTAATGTGACACATATGAGGGAGACACACCACTAGGGCAACACAACACATACTCACCATGGCCATCTAACTCATCGCCTACACTGATGTTGACAGGAAATACAGTGGAATGCACATACACCACACCCATCCTGAGTCAGTGGCAATCAGCCCACAGGTACAGAATGCAAATGACTGTCGGATGTGTGGATACAGACGAAGCACATCCCAAAGTGAAGCACAGGTTTATTAAAGATTTACAACCTGAGAATTCCACAACTGATGCAAGGTAACCTCACGTGACAGTGATCAAAAAGTAACCAAGTGGTAAACAATGAAAGTCCAGGGGTGTGTGGCACATCATTGGTTGGGACAACGACTACTTGCACTCTGGAACAGGAATCTGGGTATCGGGGTTCCGACCTCACCATACAGCAGCCAAAGTACCCTGTGAAGGACAGACAGAAAACACAATCAAAAACACAGATTAACAGCATACAACTACAATATACATGCCCAAAACAAATCCCAAGCTATGTAAACACAACCTAGTAATCAGGTAAACACTGTTTGGGAGTATAGACTACCTGAAAGGACACATCACTGCAAGCATCCTGTCAAGTAGCACACAGCCACACTCAAGCAGCACCAGTGCACCACCAACATATATCAGGCAAACACAATACTTTGACAACACATCACTGTATACTGACATTCATGTGAAGAAGTTGTGGATCAGCTGGGTCCGAACATCACCCTCACCCTCACCATCACTGGCAGGACAGGGCAGGATCCTCCACGGCTGGCGGATGTTGGTCATCGTCATCTTGGATGAGAGGCAACTCCTTCCTCACTGCCAGGTTGTGTAGCATGCAGCACACTATGAAGATTTTGCACACCTTAGCAGGTGCATATGGGAGGGCCCCTCCTGTCTTGTCCAGGCAGCGGAATCAGCTTTTCAGGAGACCAAATGTCCGCTCGATCACTCTCCTGGTCCGACCATGTGCCTCATTGTAGCGCATCTCCGCCGGTGTCACAGAGGGGTGTCAGCAACCACGGCATGTTGGGGTATCCGGAGTCACCTACATACAGACAATTGCACATTAGATGAGTTTGAAAAGAGGGTGGAAAACAACATTACCAAACACACACAATGGTAAACAGTCAGTACACACCGACAAGCCAGGCACGCTGGTTCTGCATCTGTGACATCATCGTCGGGATGCGACTACTCCTCATGATGTAAGCGTCGTGCGCTGAACCTGGGAAACGTGCACACACATGTGAAATGGTCATGTCCGCCAGACATACCACCAGAGCATTGATTGAGTGGAAATGTTTCCTGTTTTGGTATGTCTGCTCATGTGCCTGTGGTGGTACCAAAGCCACATGTGTCCCATCAATGGAGCCAATGACATGTGGCATCCTTCCCAGTGCATAGAAGTCACTCTTGATGTCAGTGAGTTGTTGTGGGGTTGGCAAATGGATGTAGTGGTTGAGGAAATGCAACATCGCCTCCAACACATCTCGAAGCACACGGCTGAACATGGTCTGTGACATCCCACCAGCAGTAGCCACAGTGTATTGGAAGGTACCGGTGGCAAAGAAGTGTAGGGCTGCCATCACCTTCACCTTGGGGGTCAGCGCTGTAGGGTATGGCCGGCCAGGTTGCAAGTGTGGGGCCAACTGCTCCGCCAAATCATCAATCAGTGGCCCAGTGAAGCGGTACCGTCGGATGCAGTCACGTTCATCCATGGTTGCAAGGTCAGGGAACGGTCTGTGGACAGCTGGTCTCCTGCAGTACCAAGATGAGCAAAGAAAGGTTGTCAGTTACCCTATCTATGTGCCAGTGTCCACGCTAAATAGCACATGAAACATCATGACAGGACACAAGTACCTGATGTGTGTGCAGTTGGGTATGGGCACATATGTCAGCTACATGCCCATCATCTGACATCTCAGCTCTACATGTCTACACAACAAGGTCCATGTTGTTCTGTGACAAATCTCTGGGCTCTGTCACAGTACATCAGTACGAGTGTCACATACCAAACACACACCACAGTGACTAGTGAGGACAGATGTCTTCCCCACATCACAGGTTTTTCACAGACACACACACAGGGACCTTGTATTGCCACAAGGACACTATCATGATGTAGCGTCTCATGTACACGCCACAACGCACACATGACACCCACACGAAGTGCCACCTGATTTGTTTGCAGGTCATACATGGATGTCTGTGACACACAGACGCAACATCAACTCACATTGACAAAACACATGGATGTGGTGACCGTTTGACATTGAGCACATGAAATCAGAGTCATCTGCGTTGCAAAATGCACACATACTGTGGATGAACATCACATTTGTGGCACAGGGACACCCTGTGACACACATACCATTCCACCTAAGAGTCAGGGTGTATGTCACATGTCATACACAATGTACCCCTGGAACTGTGTTCATGCCTTGTGCTCTGAACTGTACAGTTGTCAATCACAGTGGTTATGTGCACAACACACAAAGGTACCTGTCCCCATGACACCTTGCACAGCCTGAGAGTGGGTGCCACTAAGTGCCACATACTAAATCACATGTTGACCCACATACACACACAGGTAATGCAGCCTGACATGCCTTTTGATATACTGTGTCACAGGCTGTATTGTTGTAGGTGTGCACATGGGTCCCTGGCAAACTATGGTGGGTGGCATCCTTTTGCCCATTGACTGCAATGGTGACAGACGCGGGTGACTTTTGAAAAAACGCATCGTACACCTACGGACCGAGCCGTGCGCACGCATTGGCTATTGACTATCATGGTGACGGGTGCGTGTGGGTTTTCAAAAGACGCGTCGGACACCTAGGGACCAAGGCATGCGCACGCCTTGGACCCTGAATGTAATGGTGACATACGTGGGTGGGTTTTCGAAAGATGCGACAGACACCTAGGGACAAAGGCGTGCGCACGCCTTGGACCCTGAATGTAATGGTGACATACGCGGGTGGGTTTTCGAAAGACGCGTCGGACACCTAGGGACCAAGGCGTGCGCACGCCTTGGACCCTGAATGTAATGGTGACATACGCGGGTGGGTTTTCGAAAGACGCGTCGGACACCTAGGGACCAAGGCGTGCGCACGCCTTGGACCCTGAATGTAATGGGGACATACGTGGGTGGGTTTTTCGAAAGACGCGTGCGGACCCTGAATGTAATGGTGACATACGCGGGTGGGTTGTCAAAAGACACGTCGGACACATAGGGACCAAGGCGTGCGCACGCCTTGGACCCTGAATGTAATGGTGACATACGCGGGTGGGTTTTCAAAAGACGCGTCGGACACCTAGGGACCAAGGCGTGCGCACGCCTTGGACCCTGAATGTAATGGTGACATACGCGGGTGGGTTTTCAAAGACGCGTCGGACACCTAGGGACCAAGGCGTGCGCACGCCTTGGACCCTGAATGTAATGGTGACATACGCTGGTGGGTTTTCAAAAGACGCGTCGGACACCTAGGGACCAAGGCGTGCGCACGCATTGGCTATTGACTGCCATGGATACGGACGCGGATTTGATACTTGTACGATTCGTGTGCTGAAAAATCCGTTGGCTCCCTACAACAATGTATCTAACTCATTGGTGTCATGAAGTTGAATTTTTGAATGATGCGGAAGGCGTGTACGAGGCGTGCAATGCGATGGATTGGCCAGATTCATAGGATGCAAACGTGTCGGACCTATCGCTTTGGACGCATGGGACATAATCTGCCTCTGCAGCACAGATATAAGGCTGTCTGTTCCCCTGAGAGCTCACTTGCCTGCACTACATGCTCCAGATTGACATCTCTGCTACCACTGCTACTGTCTCTGCATCCTCTGGCTTCAAGAATGGCACGTACTGTGGAGAGGGCCCCAGCCTTCACAGAGGAGGAGAACCAGGCCCTGCTGGACAGCCTCCTTCCACAGTACAGCAAGCTGTATGGGAAACCAGGGGAGCAGGTGAGTGTGCAGTCCACATCCTTTCACATTGTGCATGTTGTCTGACTAGCACTAATGGCATTGTGTACACCAGTGGCTAGCATGCTCACTGAGTAGTTGTAACCCCCAAAGTGTGTAGGTACCTGTAGTGAACAGGTACTGTGCTGAAAAAGTGCATTTTCACACGGTTATAATACCCAGGCAATGTTTCCGTGTTGTTAATGCAGGACAACTGTCCATTACCATAGATGCACTACCTGTGTACATCATATGCCCTTGTGATAACGACATGTATATCCAACTGTGTGATGCACAAACATGTTGCATGTGTAGTAATGGTCTTTTAACTTTGTCATCCTCACAGGTTGATGCCCATCAGAAACAGGAGATCTGGAAGACCATCCTCCGGGCAGTTCGATCTGTGGGGGTCTACAAGTGCCGCATCCGCAACTGCCAGAAGAGGTGGCAGGACCTTCCTGGCTGGACCCGGAGGATCGCAAGAGTCCAGCTGAAGCTGTCGCCTCCTCGCAGAAGGGGCGGACGACGAATCCTGACCCCCCACATGCTCCGGATTCTGACGGTGGTCTTCCCTGACCTGGATGGGCAGTTAAAGGCCAGACAGCAGCAAGGAGGGGGTAAGTGCATGCCTTTTCTGTGAACTATGTCTCACATGCTATTTGCACTCCTTCAGCCTGGTTACACTCCCACAGTTCGTCTGTCTGCTTAAACAAGAGTCATGTGCCTAAATTAGGTTATGGCGCATCCTCATCTGATGCACAGTTGTGGCCCTTTCAGTCTGTGACTTGTGTCACTTGGGTTGTGTGTCCCTGCTGTTGTCCAAGGTTAAGGTTGGAAACAGCATCTGCTACCGGTGCATTGTTTTGGGCTTCATGAGTGAGGCAATTGATTGACATGTGTCTGCACATTGCCAGGAATCTGACATGTACTCTGTGTGGGCCATTAATATGTGTTCTAATTGCTGCTCTGGCTCACCATATGTGTCTGGGGTATTTACCACACACCCATGCAGCAGGTGAGACAATGTTGGGGACTCAGAAGAATGTACATCATGTGCGTCACACATGCATAGACACATGCCTAGTGTTCAGGGTAATCCCATGTTGCACATGGACCAGGACAGGTATGCCTACTCCGGACATAAAAGTACACTCTGTTCTCCTACTCCTGTGTGTCAGCCTACATTTTGTGCATTGTGAAATGTGCAATCAGGTGTCTGCCTCTGTGTCATTGTGGAGTGGCCTAGCATTTTAGACTCCTGGGGTGTTAAACAGTTTGGGGTGGGCAGCCAGCTGAGATGTGGCTGTTGGATCAGCACAATGGGGTAAAACATAGGTGTGTAATCACTTGACTGTGCCTAATGGTGTATTCTACATTAAAGTGCAGGCAGCTTTAATTCGTTCTCATCAGACTGTGATGTGATCATGTTTACAGATTTGTGCTTGCAGTCACTCAACTGTGGCATTTGTATACCGTGGGATCAGCAGATGCCTTAATATGTGGCTAGCAGTGGGTGAACATGTGCACTTGACAGCTGCAGAGCTTACATTCCCCACAAAAACATGATTGTGACGCAGTGCAGACTGTTTGTTTTTGGATGCACTGCCCCTGTGACTGAAGCCAGTAATGACTGATTAGCCAGACTGGCCTGTAGCATGGTATACCACTTGCAAATGTGTATCCTGCAGTAATGTCAGTTGTCCTGCATGCACTCAATTGTGGCATTGACCATCAATACATGAGCACATCATGGTGTCTGGTGAAGGAAGCATATCCATATTACTGACAATAACTTTGGCCATCCCTTATCCTGACACATGTACTGAGTCAGTGGCAGGAGATGGGATATGTGTGTACTGACACATTTCAATCACAAATCCTGCAGTTCAGACAACTGTCTATGTGGTGCATGTGTGCACATATGAATAGTGGCATACTACATGCACCAGACAGATGGGTCCATGGACGGGAAGGACATGAGGGGCATGGTTGACTGGCAGACTGACAAGTGTCTTGCTCAAATATGTGTCAGCACTTTTTGCAATATTTTGCAAATGATGCCAAGGCGTGCTCTGTAATGTGCTGTACTGACTGTGATGTGTCAGGTCAATACAGGTGACTGATGTGGATCTGTTTATCCTGATTGTTTGCAGATACATCTACGGCTACTGGAGGAGACAGCTCCACGGACCAAGAGGAGCCGCAGAGCCAGACTGGGTCCGCTGCAGAGGAGTCAGAGGGACCCAGTGGCACGGAGGCTGAGGGGAGCCACACTGAGAAGACCTCAGCTACAGCCACCTCGGCTGAGGAACACAGCAGCTCGAGTGATGACTCCCTTGTGGAGGCGGGTGTCAGCAGACCCCAGACAACACCTAGCGAGTCTGTCCCCGCCACCACCACCATCTCCACCCTCCCATCTGCTCCCATCCCAGATGTCCGTGGAGGCTCCCGTGTGAGGGAGCATGTCTCCTTCGTGCCAGGCACCGCACCCCCTGCCTCTGTCTCCCCTGCTGTCCTGAGTGTGGAGTCTGTGGACTTACTTAGGCAGATCCATGTAGGGCAGACAGCGATGCTGAGTGTCCTCCATTCTCACACCAGTCTGTTGACACAACTGGTGTCCTTCATGGAGGGCATTTCATCAAACATGTCTGCCCTACAGCGGACCATTCAGTCCATGGCCTCCTCACAGACGGCAACAGTGTCCCTCCTCCAACAGTCCCTCACCCCTCCTACCTCTTCCCCATCCACAATCCCCACTACCCTACCTGTCCAAGGCACACACACACCGGCACAGGCACGCACCACAACAGACACAAGCAGCACACAGCCACGCCAGACAAAATCCAGACGCACAAGCAGCACACTCCGGGGACTGATGGCACACACACAGGGGATGGGTCACACACACACAAACAGGCATCCACGAGCACTCCGCAGTCCTCAGATGCCTCTCCCTCCAAAACCCCTTCCCTTGCCTCACCTGCAACCCCCCCTTCCCAGCAGCTCTTCCTCTGTGACCTTGGCCTCTTCCCCACTGATCCATCTGATCCAACTTACAAGGGGAAGAGGAAGTCACCACGCACAGAGGGGAGTTCCCCTGCCACACGGACACCCTCACCCAGGTGCAGGAACACTGAGGCCCCCATCCACAAATCCCCCCGGACCAGGAAGGGCAAGACCCCACCACAATCCCGCACTTCCACCACACAGTCTCTGTCCTCCAGCCCCCAGGCCACGACTCCACAGGTCCCCCTGCCACACCCTGCCCCAGGTTCCCCCACACACCGATACCACATCCCCAAAATGCTTAGGCCCTCCCCCCTACCACATGCACTTCCACCCCCACCTCACATGCTCAGCCTGTTCCTGCCACTGGTGTGGAGACCGTGCCCCCCCCCTCTGTCCTGCCCACCTCATCTGAACCCCATTACACTCCTTTGGAGATTGGCACTGCAGTAGAGAGCACATCCACCCCGTCTGACTTGGGCACTGCAGTGGAGACCCCGTCCACACCATCTGACCTGCCCACTTCAGTGGTGCCGGCAACCACCCCATCTGACTTGAGCCCTGAAGTGGTGATGGCACCCACCCCATCTGACTTGAGCCCTGCAGTGATGATGGCACCCACCACATCTGACTTGAGCCCTGCAGTGGTGACGGCACCCACTGTGTCAGACACCTCCACTGCAGTTGCCAGTGACACTCCTGCACCCACCACCCCTCCCCTGCCCCATTCTGCTATCCCCTGATCCTGTCCCTGCGGTGCATGGCCTGCCCCTATATATGCCCCTCCAAGGGGAGATGTCCCCTGGCCGTAGCAGTGCAGGCAAGCAATGGGTGACAACTTGTCACATGTCACCCTGGTAGGACTCTTGAAATGGACTGGCCATTGGCCTTTTGACATTGTGGACTTAACAGTTACAAGTATTTATGTGTTGAATAAAGCCAATTGTTGTTATCCAGTGGTGTTGCATCTAATGTACATGATGTTGATGATGAGTATCATGAACTTGCTCTTGTAATGGTGTTTTAAAGGAATAAGAAACTGATTTGTTGATGTGATGGACTCCATGTGGTCCATGGGATATGTGTACTATTCTGGTATGTATCCATGACATCCTTTGCTGCAATTTCAGGGTGTAATGATAGCAAACTTTTGGGACCAGGATTTTCTCCTTTTGTTTGCTACTTCACATCTTTGGCATACACTGTTGCACATATGTTGGGCTTACATTTGTGCACATTGTAAGATTCCCTGACTGGGCCCATCTCCACTGGACAGGCAGGTTTGTGCATCAATGGTACACAACTCATCTGTGTCATCAGTGCAACATGCTATACATGTGTATTGCGTATGTGCAGATGACTTAAGGGACACTCCCGTACACAGGCTGATGTGACCAGAGCTTTCATTGTGTTGTAATTGTTGGCTCACTGAGCAAGTGTTATGCTGACATGACAGAGCCCTGCACAGACAATGTTTTGCACAGCTGACCTTCCCCAGGAGTGGTGTCCCCTCATGGCACTGTGTCATTCCGTGACATTTCCTGAGCCCATGGTGTGTTTTGTGTGAGCATGTCTGTGTGTGTTCCCTTCCCTTTTTCTACACAGCCTGTGTTCCCTACAGATGTTCCTGTTTGTGGCGCTTGCAGAGTTGTCCTGTGTTCATCCAACATCTTTTCCCTGGGTTTTCTGGGATGTAGGTGCATGGCAAACTACTGGTCATTAGGGTGTCATCCCTAGGTGTTTTAGTTGTAAGGTCCGGGGATGTTGTCAAACGCACGTGGGACACATTCAGGATTCCCCGTGGTACTTCTGTGTTACCAACATCATGTTGTTTTCCCTATGTGGTATCTGTCAGTGAGTGGGTCACTTGTATGTGTGTGTGACTACTCCCACTCATCAGGGTCAGAGCTGCAATGTTGGAAGGTGTCGACATATGTTCTTTGTGGGTCTCCTTTGGTCCTCATTGGTGTGGGAGTGTGGCAGGGATCCCAATGATTCTGGTAGATTTCACGTCATGCCCATGTACCGCATACTGTGCAGTGTGGCAGACATTCACAAGGGTTGTTGACTGGCCATGTGTGATGATTTTTGGGTACCTTGGATCCCCCACCACCCCTGGGATTGTCATGGGTGCATGAGCAATGTCACCAGTCCATGTGTGCTTAGCTGATGCACATTGGTGCAGATCAAGGTGTGTGGTGTTGAGAGTGGCCAAATGTGAGTTGTCTCATGGCTAGGCCCCTACCTACATTTTGCCCATTGATTACAGGCCATGACTAGTGATTTGTGTTTGTGTAGGTGTGATGGAAGTTTGTTGGTCAGGACACATGACCCAGTGCGCACAGGTGACTGTGCTCCACAGTATGGGCAACATCTACCTTTGTCATCACAGTGGGATTATCATACAGGCTACTGTCACCCCAATGTAGGGTCCCTGAGGGTAGCGCTGTAGTGGGTCTGTCTCTTGCTGTGTTGGTTGCTGTTCCACCCAGCTTGTGTCACATGAATCTGTTGGGATCCCACTCATCTGACAATGCCTGCTTGCCCACAAAGGGGTGCACAGTTCATGCATTACTTTTGCATGGCACTGTGTGCACATCTGTGTCATTGGAGTTCGGCCCACCATTATGTGTTGTGTACTAGCCTGGGGACACTGAGACACACACACATGTTGTGTTTGATATGCAGTGTGGGGCTGCCCGTCTGTGTTTGTGCATCTGCACCACTGCATTGGTATGGCTTTTGCGGTCCATTGGCTGGATGTTGTTTGGAGGTTTTTCCCTAGTGTCCCTGGGTCTCCTAGCTCATCAGCCTGCACATTCATCATGTTTGGTATGTCCCATTGCTGCCATGGTATGGGACTTGGTCACCTAACATCTACAGTCTCCACAGGATTCCTTAGTTTGTGTGTCTGTTCGTAAAGATATGTGTGTATGCATCATGATGCTCACTTTTCACATAGTCTAATTGGACACTGGAGGCATTGTCAGGGATCATGGCCGATGCTTGTCTGCACATGGCAGAGGGTGTTATTGTGAGACACAGCAATCTTTGCCTCACCAAATCTATGTTTGTATGTGACACAACCACTACATTGCCACAACATTGCTTGTGGTGTTGGGACCAGGAATCATACATGCTGGATTGAAGATGCTGCTATTTTTATGTCCACACTCACCTTTTGGTCACTGTAGTGATGTGGGGTTTAGACCCCATTACCACAATGTTCCTGATATGCTGGTGTTTTGAACCCCACAATCACCTTTTGGTCACTGTAGTGATGGGGGTTTAGACCCCATTACCACAATGTTCCTGGTATGCTGGTGTTTTGAACCCCACAATCACCTTTTGGTCACTGTAGTGATGGGGGTTTAGACCCCATTACCACAATGTTCCTGATATGCTGGTGTTTTGAACCCCACAATCACCTTTTGGTCACTGTAGTGATGGGGGTTTAGACCCCATTACCACAATGTTCCTGATATGCTGGTGTTTTGAACCCCACAATCACCTTTTAGTCACTGTAGTGATGGGGGGGTTTAGACCCCATTATCACAATGATCCAAAAATGCTGGATTTTTTAACCCCACAATAACCTTTTGGGCACACAAATGATGGGAGTCACATTGTATGTTCACTGTCAGAATCTGTGTTGTAAGCATTTGACACACAAAAAAACAATCTTGCCAAGATGGTAGAGGAGGGGGGTTTGCTTAGACACCCTATGTGTGTGAATGCTGGTAGTACTAGGCATCCAGCCCCCTATGAGTAGGGGGTACTGGTAGTGTTGGGCATCCAGCCCCCTATGAGTGGGGATGGTAGTAGTGATGGGCATCCAGCCCCCTATGAGTAGGTACTGCTGGTAGTGATAAGCCCCCCCTCTATGAGTGGGGACTGCTGGTAGTGATAGCCATACACCCCCCTATGAGTAGGGACTGCTGGTAGTGATGGGCATCCAGCCCCCTATGAGTGGGGATGGTAGTAGTGATGGGCATCCAGCCCCCTTTGAGTAGGGGGTACTGGTAGTGCTAGGCATCCAGCCCCCTATGAGTAGGGGGTACTGGTAGTGATGGGCATCCAGCCCCTATGAGTGGGGGTACTGGTAGTGCTAGGCATCCAGCCCCCTATGAGTAGGGGATACTGGTAGTGATGGGCATCCAGCCCCCTATGAGTGGGGATGGTAGTAGTGATGGGCATCCAGCCCCCTATGAGTAGGAGGTACTGGTAGTGCTAGGCATCCAGCCCCCTATGAGTAGGGGGTACTGGTAGTGATGGGCATCCAGCCCCCTATGAGTGGGGATGGTAGTAGTGATGGGCATCCAGCCCCCTATGAGTAGGGGGTACTGGTAGTGAGGGGCATCCAGCCCCCTATGAGTAGGTACTGCTGGTAGTGATAAGCCCCCCCTATGAGTGGGGACTGCTGGTAGTGATAGCCATACACCCCCCTATGAGTAGGGACTGCTGGTAGTGATGAGCACCCCCCCCATGAGTGGGGACTGCTGGTAGTGATAACCATACAACCCCTATGGTTTGGCTGTTGCTGGTGGGAGGGATATCCACCCACTATGTGTGTGTAGCATTTCGCGGGTTTGTGACGTTTGTTTGTGTGGTGGGTGTCTGACTTAGCGTCTGCGACGTACGCGTCTGTTCCTGATCCGGTCATAGATATACAGTACTGGGATGACCTGCGTGATGGGATTCATCATTGGTTCGTCTCATATTTGCTGATTGTTGCTCCGTCTCGTAGCCGTGGATCGTGTTGTGGCACGAATCGGACCTGAAATACAGCTCTCCCAGATGCTGTGACGTGCTGGAAGTGGCGACCCGTTCGGCGCGTATGAAGTACGCATCGTACTTGTCCAGCCGGAAACTGCTGTGAAAATGCTTCTGTGCGACTCGAATAGGCGTTTACGGATCCGGCTCGTAGGGGAAATGTTGCTGGAATCGGAGCGTACGTGCCGATCGGGATTTTTACACATTTGCGCATCGTACTTCATCGCCCGGATGGACCGGCTCCCGGAACGAGTCGGTCGCAAGGTAAGGCTATGGACAGCTCTCGGAGAGCTGTCCGAGCGAGATCGGAATCGACCCCTTAGGGTTGACTTATGCAGATGTCTCCATAGACATGATTAAAATGGTAATAGCAACCCTGCATTGCTGTATGTGGGTAGCATTTTAGTATAGTATTAATCATGGCTTTCTCAAAATCAATAATTATTTTCTGGGGAAAATAATTATTTGTTTTATCTTTTATTTGGTTTAGAATTTCAAGGTAGGTAGCTTGTTGTTTATTGGGGAGTAGGGTATAGATAAATGGAATATTAGTATTTTGAAAAAAACCTTAGATTGTGTACAACTGATAAAATGGTTTGGGACAAATTTTGAAGGTCCCATCCATCATCCAGGTGTTACATTGTTGTAATTTAAGTAAATTGTTTGTAGTAGCAAACATAATAATTCTTTTTTCTTTGCATTTATTATCAAATAGTGTAAATGGTTCATTACTGTGTGTTATACTTAGTTCAGGGGGAATCTTTACCTCTTGAAAGGTTTTAGGGGCAGGTGTAGTAGTTGTAGTGGCTTTCTTTTGTCTAGCTATTGTCCTTTTTAAAGAATCAATAGAGGGTAATTGGCTAGATGCATGTTGGGGTACTCTTAGTAACTGCTCTTTTAGTACTTCTGTGGTAGGTCTATCTGTACTAGTGCTAGCTTCTTTTATTGTTTCAAGAGCATCTCTTACTTCAATCTCAGTTACATTTGGGGGGTGGTTATGTTCTTTTACAGATACAACAGTAGTTTCCTGTGTAATAGCTCTTCCATAGCATTTATTCGAATAATATTTGCTGCATTTCCAAAAGACTTTTAAACCAGTTTGTTTTTCTTGTGTGTATACATAACCCATATAACACAATAACATTTTCCCTTTTTGCGACGTAATAAATTGTGCACCTTCAGTCATGGTGGTCTTTTTAGTTCTAAGGAAAATATTTATAAACATTAATTGAAATAATACTGTATAGTTTTTAAGTAAATAAATATACATTTCTTTGCATATACTTACAATGTTGCTGTTGATGTCAGTAAAGATGGTGTTGAATATTTTTCAAACTTCTATTTTCGTTTTCTTGAAGATGTTTCTGTTGGGAAGAAAAATATAATGTTAATATTTTTGCTCTATTGTGTTGTAGGTGATGGGGACATTGTGGATAAGTGGGTTTTTGGGTGGGCATTTTAGGGAGTTGCTCAATATAAAATTATAATATACTTACTTTTTTAGTAACTTTATTGTTGATGCAGCAGAAGTAGTTTTGGTTCCTTTTAGAAGGTATCTGTAGAGGAGATATAAGTTTAAGAGAGATATATTAGTGAATTATATTTTTATATATTTTTTGGTGAAGACTATAAGTAGTATTTTATTCTAACTGCAGTTTTACTTACTTAGTGCAGTTGCAAAGCTTCTTTCTGTAATGTAAATCTATGCTCTGGAAGTAATCTGGCAGAGTCTCCTCTTCTTTTTTCTGTAGAGTTGTAGTGTATATTAAATGTAAATTTTCGTTGTTTATATAGTGTTTGTTTAATTGATAGGTTTTTTTCATTGGTGTATTTTATTAGTGTGAGGTTTTCATTCGTTGTTGTTAATTTTTTTTTAGTTTTTGGCAGTTGTTTTCCATATATGGGAAACGCTAATTAAGAAGTTGTTAGTGCTAATTTTTTTTTTTTAAGAGATTGGTTTGCTTATGTATGTTTTACATTGGTTATAATGTTAAATGTTGTATGTGTTATGTTTAATAATATTTTATTTAATATATATTAGTGTGTTTTGCTATTATTTTATGCTTTTATATGTTTATATGTTATAATAAGATTATATTATAGTTATAATGTGTGTAGTGAGTGTTTATATTGTGAAAATACATTTTGGGGGTCAAGATATCTTGTTTTTAGTTATTTTTAAAAAGTCGATATTTGTATAAATTCGATAAATTTGCTGTCTATATTTTAGTATTCGATATTTAGGACATATTGTATGTTTTTAAAGAAATGTCGATATTTTATTTAACGATATTTGTGTGTTCGATAATGTTGTTTACGATATTTTTGTTGACGATAATATGGATTCGATATTTGTGTTGTTTCTTAAATAAGTATTGTTAGTCGATAATAGTGTTATCGATAAATTTGTGCCGATATTTTTGCATGTCGATATTGTGGTTGTCGATATTATGTCAGTGATTCCGATAGGCACTATAGCCTGTTGAGTACACGGATGAACAGCACATATGGCAGCACGGGTATCACTGCACCTTTTATGTAACGGCGCCACTATAAACTAAGCAGATGGCGTAAATACTATGATATGTGCTTTCTCTTTCAGATTTATTTTTCCTTCAGACAACACTGAAGGTCCAAAACCGTAAGTTAACGGTAAAACTCTGCCACAGGTGAGGGTGCACCTTAGCGCATGCATACCCCCGTGGCATACCTGGTCCTGACGAAAGCCTCGCTAATTGCGTAAGGAGGCTGAAACATGTAGACCGGCCATCACTTATTCACCTAGGATGTTATTGGTCAATTAAACCAACTAAAACATCCACTCTCACCACCTTTTAATCTTACCTTACTTCTCCATTATTAAATTTGTTCAGGACAAGTAAAGGTAATTTTAACCTTCACGGTGTTATTTTTCACTCCTTGCACAGTCCAAAAAAAACCTGCTCCACTGTAATCAGGCATTGTAGCACACCCGAGAGGCACTCGGCCCCTCGGGTGGGAACCCTATGATGAAGCATGTCACCAACTAGGTTGGTGAGTGAGGGTTCTTCTTAAAAACCCTCTGTGACTCCTCAGGTAATGCTTATCATTTGGAATCGCTCTTTCTTTGTTTATTGATTGACTATCAGGGGACCAAGAGTGGCTCCACAACAATTCCCTTTCTCTCTCTCTGTGTTTATATGATAGAAAAGGTGGCCGACAACCCGGGATGTGGTCACTTCGGGGGCGGAATAGCCGCTGAGGCTAGTAGTCCATTGGCCATTTGCACCCATTCCCCTAATGCCCCTAAATCTAGGATTTAACTGCTACCCCTGACAGCAGAACTTCGGTTCTGAACATCTTGCATTGAAGAGGACAAATAAGGGACCCTTGTCGACGACAACAAGACTTGAACCAAAGCAAAAGAGGGATACTCTGCCCCTGTGGCAACTCTCCTGGAACTGCCTGATCGAGACTCATCCTAGGCTATCTCTCGGTTCCTCCGGACAGAGGAAGCCCTGTGGAAGCCCGAAGCACCATCAGACTCTCCTGGATTAGTGGCACTAATCCCCTGAAAACTGTAGGTAAGAGAATGCTCTGGATCTGATAAATCGCAGGCCATCTGGCACTCCGAGGGCTCTCTCAAATCCAGATAGTCTAGTGCATTGTCGGACCTGTAGTCCTGCTTTCCACGAATTGCAGGCAGCTAACGCATTCCCTGGGACCACCGGACCTCAAAGTAACTTTCTGCTCCACTTACCACTGCCAAGGCTTGTTGGTCGCCAGTCCAGAAACCGGCCCCTGCATTCGACACTGCATCTAGAGGGGACTCCATCCAAGAATCATTCAACAGTGGTAAATGCAGCTGTGCCGCAGCTCCGGCTCAGCACCAATGATAGCCAGGACAACTCTGCACCCGGGCTCCATGGACCAGGTAAACTTGAACTGACTATTGTGGCTTAGTCCTGGGACCAGCATCACCATAACCCTGCAAGGGTTTTACGTAACTTGACCTGCAAGTGACCGCTTGTCACTAGTGGTTTTTCCCATTGACCGCAATGTTAAAGTTTCACTGTATTATTTTACACTGATTTTATATTGCTTCAGAAATCTATAACTCTAGTTATATGTATGTTATTCCATTCGTTTTGGTGTCTAAATTAAAATAAAAATACAGTTTATTTTTATACATTTGTGTTGGATTTCTATTGAGTCGTGTCAATTACTTATTGTCCATGTTGGTACTTTAAAATGCTTATCACATGTTCCTCTAGTAAGGCCTGACTGCTCTATGCCACACTGCCAGGAATGAGCTAAGGGTTTATTATTGTGAATCCAAGGACCATCTTTGGGGTATCGTGAAAGTTTTACATGGTGAGGCATAACCCCCACACTGCATAATGCTCCACCTTCCTACATAGCCGACCGTCTTTTCATCAGTATTTTTTGCACAATGGCCGATTTACATATTAATACACAGTTATGTCCATAAGACACCTTTAGTCACTAGTATATATAGTGTTTGTTGGTTGTCCAAAAACATGCAATACCCATAAAATGTGTGTTTTTTTGTGCACACTGGCTTACATTTTGAAGCCAAAACTGGAGAGAAATTCAACTGATAATAACAAATGCTCTACAATTCTATGTACCCAAACTGCAGCCTCTACAACGATGCAGTTTCTCGCACCACAGCCTCACAGCACATCGGAACCGACATATCACCTCAACTGCACAACACATCCACAAGCCAGCCTTCACATCGCAAGTCCTTGTCAACGGGATCTGCAGGGATGACGCAGGACCTCGCATCGTAGCTCTGCATCACCTCGGATTTGATGCATCACCTCGGCTGCACAACATATCCTCGGCACAGAACCTTGTAATGTTCCGCAAACCAGGATTCAAGGCACTTTGTTCAGTGGCTTTAACTGGGTCCCTGTAGTCAGCCCACGCTACATTGCGGTGACTTTGCCCTTGTGACTTATCCCAGTCCGGTACGACCAGATATCCACAGTTGGCTCTTTGTTGTTTCTTGCGATATTTTCACTAAATTCTTTGAAATTGCATATCTCCTGGTCTTGTTTTATTTATTAAAAATAACTCTATTTTTCTATCTTGGTTTGAGATCCTTTTTGTATGGTGTTTTTCACTTTTTACTGTCTGAAGTGTTGGACAAATACTACTCATTGCCTCTAAATTAAGCCTGATTGCTCATTGACAAGCTACCACAGGGTTGAGCATAGGTTAATTTAGGGTTGGCTTGTGTCTCACCCTGACCAGTATTGTGGTTGCTGCTTGACCAGGGCTCACACCCCAGTCAACTAACAACCCCAATTTCTTACATTGGTGATCAGTGGTGAGGATTAGGACTTGTGTTTGTGCAGTGCGATACACCATCCCATATCTGAGACCAAATCAAGTTTGAATTCTCCTTGATGCCTCTATTTGCTTTTTTCAAATCTACTCTTATCCTACCTGACTGTCTCTGACCATATCTGCAGAAATTGGATTCAAGCTCATCAAACTGGAAGGCTACATGGTGGCCGAGCTCAAGGTCTTTTGTAAGAAATTGAGATTTTCAAACAAAAAGGGCACCGGCAAGTTGGGGCTTCAGAAGGCACTGAGGGCCTTAGGGGAGGTTATCCAGTCACTGGCAACAACAAAGGACCAGGATGAGGAAGATGATGTGGAGATGCAGGAAGAGGACCTGGAAGCCAGTCCTGAGATGCAGCACACTGGGGGGATGTTTTGCCTCCAGAATTGGGGAAACCTCTCAATGCAGAAAGCAGTGTGACCTCCCAAGGTCTTTTCCCAGAGGAGCTGGCAGACAGGAAAGCTGATAGGGAGTTTAAGCTGCAGATGGCCAAACTTGAGATTGAGAAAAAGAAACTAGCAATAAAGGCTGCTGCAGAGAGAGCCTTGGTGAATAGAACATTTTGTTGGCTCATGAACTGAGTCTAAAAGAGCTGGATTTGAAGGTAAAACAGTTGTCAGAGGCCAGCAGGAATGGTGCAGCAAAAATGCAGTGTCCAGTGGTGAAGGAAGGATTCACATACCCAGGGACATGTTGCCTGACTTTGTTGTGGGGGATGACATAAACAGGTGGGTTGAGGCATATGAAGTAGCTCTCGAGATGCATGGGATCCCTTAGGAGAATTGGGGAGCTAGCCTCTGGAGGCATATACCTAATAAGGGGAGGGACTCCCTACTAGCCCTGGTGAAGAGGGACAGGATGAGTTATCCCCCTATGAAGGAAACCCTTGCCAAGAAATATGGTCTCACCCCAGAAAAGGGCAAGTTGAGGATCAGGGGCAGTCAGAAACTGTCTGAGGGGATTTTGTGGATTACTTGTGCAAGGCAATAGATGGTTGGGTGAAGGGTAGTGAGGTAAACACCTACGAGGGGCTGAACAATTTGGTCACCTGAGAGCACATATTCAGTCATTCATTTCAAAGGCTCCCCAACACCTGGTTGACAGCAAGCTTCGTTACCCCAGGGAGCATGCATAGGAGGCAGACCTCTGGGTTACTACCAGAGTGTCTGGGAATCGCATTGGGGAGTGATGCTAAAGAGGGTGGTACAGGTTCCCCCTGACAGAGTGAGGGAGAGGTACTCAGTGTACCATACAGATCCCAGTATAGTGTGGGGGAAAGGGTTCCCATGTCCCTTCTAAAAATAGGAGGGGAGGTTATGGTGGGCATAGACCCAGGGTGCTCCATTTCCTACTCCGGTGCTTGTATTATTCCCACCTGGCAGACAAGCAAGGGAACCTAGTCTGTACCAAGATACGGGAAACAACCTTTAGAACGCATGCATTACATCGCATGCCATTAGATTGCGGTTTTTACAACGAAAGTCGTTACAACGACTTGCACTGGAGGGCGCTATAGGACAAGGAGTAGTTTAAATTACTATCCAACACCTTCCCTACTGTACGTAGGCTGGAGTTGGAATAGTAAATTAAACTACTCCTAAGTCCAGCGCCCTCCAACGCAAGTCGTTGTAACGACTTGCGTTGTTAAAACCACGATCTGATGGCATGCGATGTAATGCATGCGTGGTATCGTCATACATCCCCAAGATACCATCCACTGGTGGGAGCTTCACAGTGTCAGGAGTGCTCGAAGGGGTGGCTACCCTGGGTGCCCTGAAAGCTCTAGTTTCTGAGGTAACGCTCCCAAGTGGAGGGTACAGGTGCCCAAATGGAGGGGCAGGAGTTGGAAACAGTCCACAGTGGGAGGACCAGTTGATCAGGGAGCTGTCAGCTCTGAGGACAGAGCACTTCAAGACTGAGTCTGGCCAATTCTGACCTGGATGTGCTCCCTGTGCTGCCGCAGAGACAGAGGGCTGTAGGATTGCACCAGGCGGACATCTGCATGACAGAGACAGAGTGTGTCACCCTTAGGGGGGGTCCCCCCTAAAAGTCCTGGCTCGCCTGTACCTGTTCAGCCTCCGGGTTCAGACCCTGGGCCGACTGGCCAGTCTCAGGCTACCACCACTGAACTGGTGGGAAGGGGAGAGACAGAAGGGGGCCTAACACCCAGGGCTACCACCACCCCACTCAGAGAAACCTCAGAGGTCAGAGTACCCTGGATGCCTAGAGCCTGGCTCTTGACACTGATAGCTGTCAATGGCCTCTGTTTGCTGTTGTCCTTTTGGGAAGAGTTTTCCTTGGGTTGGGAACAGAAGTCTGATCCAAGAGATGGAAATGGCCATATCACTTTATCAGCCATGGTGGTACTGTCTGCCTACTGGGATACATCTGTGAGCAAGTTAAGGTTAGGTGCTTCACGGATGGGGTCCACAAGAGAGGAGAAGGGCTCACCATGGATCAGTTTAGTGGCTTAAGAGAGGAGATTCAAATGACTTCAGACAGGCATAGAGCTGGCAAGTGCCCCTGCATAACTGGGCCTTCGCCATGTTCTATCACCTGTGCAGGGAAGCCCATCAAGGTATTAATTAGTCTACCCTGGCTTTTAGCAGGGGGGGGGTTGTGTTGAACTTGGCCCCTTCTGCGGGGTTATTCCTAAACTTTTTTTCATTCACCCTTCTGGTTTTTTAACCTGTTTTTGTTGGCTTTTTTACTTTTAGTACTCTGCGCACTTTATCACTGCTAACCAGTGCTAAAGTGTGTGCTCTCTCCTTGAAACATGGTAGCATTGGCTTATACCCAGTTGGCATATTTAATTTATTTATAAGTTCCTAGTAAAATGGCACTACCTGTGCCCAGGGCCTGTACAATAAATGCTACTAGTGAGCCTGCAGCAGTGATTGTGCCACCCCCTTAAGTAGCACTCTAAACATGTCTCAGGGCTACCATTGCAGCCTGTAGGTGGAGTTTTAAACTGCCATTTCGACCTGTCAATAATAAACTTTTTGCCAGGCCCAAACCTTCCTTTTTAATACATATAAGTCACACCTAGGGTACACCCTGGACAGCTCAGAGGGTAGGGTACAATGTATTTAAAAAGTAGGACATGTACTCTTAAGTCTTACATATCCTGGCAATGAAAAACTCTTAAATTCAATTTTCACTACTGCAAGGCCCACCTCTCCAATAGGACAACATTAGAGTTACCTTATTACATTTAATAAGTTGTAATTTCCAAATACGATCAGGTAACCAGGTCATGTTTGTTGTCTTTGGAACTGTAATGAAAATTAAGTTGAAGTTGGATTTTAAATTACAATCTTGAAAGTGCCACTTTTAGAAAGTTGGCATTTTCCTGTATTAACTATTTAGCGCCTGCAGCCTGTCTTTGGGTCACATAACTAGATGTAGTTGGTGGGTGGGCTTTGTGTATTTCTCCTAGACAGCCACACACAATGAAGAGCACAGGTGTGCCTGGATGGGCCATCACTAGCAGGATGGGAGGGCAGAGCTGGGCACAGCCCTAGTTACACTTAAATAGGCTGTGTCCACACAAGGGCTGCATACCCCCTGTGGTTAGTCTGGAGCCAGTACAGGGAAGGTAGGATGCCTAGGGCCTTCAAAGGAAGGCAAACCTCTAGAAGTTTCTCCCCACTTCAAAGGCACACATGGGTATACATATTGGACCCCAGACTGCTGTGCTGCAGAAAGGACTTCAACCCTGCTGGGCTGCTGCTCTGAAGGACTGCTGCCCTTCTGTGCTGACCTGCTGGCTGCTGCCCTATTGTCGGGGTGAGAAGGACTGGACCTCCATCAGTTGAACCCCCAAAGCTACTCCAAGGGCTAGTTGGCTGGCCTCCTGACCAGAGCCTCAGAGACAGAAGGCTCCAACATCATTGAACCCAGCACCTGAACTCTGCCATCTGTAGGTGCTCTGCCAACCCATCTGTGGATCCAGCAGAACCCACGATTCTCCTCCGTGGTGCGGTACATCTTCAACAGAACAGCTGCATCATCTTTGCTGTTTGACACACCACCTTCGGAACCGATGCATCACCTCCAAGGCGAGGGTTCTTTTGATGCAAAGGATTCCGTATGGAACCCGAAGTCATAGTGGAAACGCCGCCTGTGTGAATCATTCCTGACGCAGACCCTCATGTCTGCAGCCTTAATGACAATGCAGGTTCTCGCATCGCAGCCTATGGACTTCGCATCATAAGCCGTCTTCGATGGGATCCTTAACGATGGTGCAGGACCTCACATTGCAGCTCCACATTACCTCGGAACTAGGGGTGGGCGGTGGGCTCTGCACTGTCGGCGGAGTTTGCAGAGTTTTGCCACTCCGTGTTCTGCTTGGAGTGCAGAGTTCGGCAAAAAATCTCCACTTACCGCCGGCAGAGCGGAGTTCAGTTTGCTGGCACAGAGGGCGCTTGGATTGGCTTTGAATAAGTACAGAAGGAGTGTTTGGCAATGGCAGCCAAAGGAACATTCTAAATGTAAACACTTGTTGTCAGCAGATACAAGTTCCAGAAATTGTGCCACAACTTCTGTGGATAGGAGTATCGCCTGTGACAGAAGATGCCCCAAAACGCAACGAGGAAAAATATAGACTCTTCCTTTCAATTTCATTCATTCTGGCACTGTGGGTAGCTGCGGCATATGGGCCAGGCTTCGATTAGCACCCAGGGGACACCTACCAACGCCAGACGTTTCTGAAAGCTAGACACTGGTGTGAATCCAGGGTTGTGGGACTTGCATGGATTCCACTATGTGTACTTTTCCAGAATGCAATAAAAACAGCAAACTTTGACTAAAATCACAGCATTTACTTACATTTCTGTGAGGGGACATTTTGAAATCTGTAGGCATCCTTAGAATCCAGTCTTCCCACACTTCTTGCGATGAAAATGGTACCCAATGTTTCTGGGTGGGCCATTCACTCGCAACAGGAACCAGTCAAAATTTGGTCTGTGTGAAGTCAATGTGGTGTCAATGAGGCTTTCACATGGTTACAGTTTTGTCCCGTTTTTATGATATTGATTAGGTCTAGTCACACATGGAAGGCACTGTTTCAATCTGCAGATTTGTGCAAATGCAAGGTGGTGACTATGGTGTTTGACTTGAAGTTCCTGAGTTTTCTGTCACATATATATGGTAGAAATACTGTTTTCACCTATACATTGACGCCTGCAGGGCATGCTGAGTATGAGAATCTGATGGGATCCGTACAAGCAACACCACCCTGGATTCCCTAGGGTTTCTAAATTTCGCAAATAACAAGGGTTGGGAGAGTTTTCTGGTTTCTGGCTGACCCAGGCAAACACAAGGAGATGATGGACGGAGCGCTGAAACTTTTCAGACACTCACCCCCAGTCACAGATCTGGGTTGAATCCATCATCATTCTTTAGCTCACTTCGCCACCTCAGTTCAGACCCAGCTATATGCAAATCAGTCTTGACCCTGTGCCTCATAGGAACAGTCCAGCCCGAACTGCCAAGCCAGGTTTTCCCTGAACCAGAAACAAGCATCCTGGGACCGGTTTCTGGGTAACACCCTTCATCAGCCATTCTAGCTTGAATCCAGTGGCAAAGTGAGCAAGGGACCCACGTCTGGGCATACCCTGCCAACTTAGGGCAAACAAAGCAAACACAAGGAGATGATGGACGGAGCGCTATAACTTTTCAGACACTCACTCCCAGTCACAGATCTGGGTTGAATCCATCATCAATCTTTAGCTCACTTCGCCACCTCAGTTCAGACCCAGCTATATGACCCAGAGCCAGAATAGTGAGTCTTTTCCTGATGGCAAAAGAGAGAAAATTGGGATAGCTTCTGTATACTTTTGACATATGGCCTGACCAACAGGGGTTAAACCCTCCCATCCTGCCTGCCACAGTGGACAGAAATACTTTCTGATGTCCAGGGCTGTGCCCTGATGCCTGGATAGTCGATGTCCCACCCATTCTTTTTTTCACTTCTTTTCCCTGGTAATCTGGTGGGCTTTCAGTCCTTGTGGGTTGGCAGATTTGGGCATTTATCACCTATTTGCCAATCCCAAGGATATCAGAGAACTCACCAGGCTATCTGGAAAAAAGTGGGAAACAGAATTGGCTGCTGGACTTGCACATCGTGGAACTGGACTACATCCCTAGTTCTAGGCATCAAACAATCTTTCTGCACCCTTAGGTGGAAGATTGGAGGGTTCATCACTACCTTCCTGCCACAGGCGCAGACATACCACTAAATACCAAGGACTGGTGACAAAAAGGTTGGGGTGGGGGGGCAACTGCCCATCTTGGCATTGGGTCCTAGCCATGAGGACTAGGTAGTCATTCTGCCAAATGGGGGGGAGTACCACCTCTCTGCCTGCTCATATGTGAAAACTATGCCCAATGAAATCCAAATTCCCTCTTCTTTGGCATGAGTTTGATTGCCCCCCATTAGCCTTGAGCCCAAATACAACATAGAGACTGTTCAGGTATTAGGGATGGGGTAAGGCCTAAAGTTAGTAGAAACAGGACCCCACTCCATTTTTGAAGAAAGAAAAAACATCCCTGGTACAAAGTGGGATTTCTGCCCCTTTTGGGGATTCAGACTGGGGAAAATCCCCAAATATGCCCATTGTGGGGGCAAAACGTATGTTTGGTTTCAGAGGTGTGTGGTTTGGCCTGATGCCTGTACGGGCTCTTCCTCACACCATAAAAAAAAAAGACTATATATATATATATATATATATATATACATACATACATACACACGCACGCACGCACGCACGCACACACACACACACATATATATATATATATATATTCACTGAAAAACCATAGGTTTTAGGGACAGTTATAGTTAGTTGGACATTGCACTCGTACAAAACCTGTGAAATTTCCCCGTTATAGTTAGTTCAGCTAACTAGAACTCGCGCCCCGCAATGCACTGCTGATGACGTCACATATTACATCACTCATGACATGGTCAGTGACATCACTGATGACATCTCAAATGACATCACTGATGACATCACTGATGACATCATCCATGTGATAATTTCATGCATCTTCTCACACCCTAATATAACTTTTGATACACCCACTCTAAATTACAGACTGCCATTCTCAAAACCATACACACTCCAATACCAATAACTACATACCCACTCACTGATTCTTAGGTCTACAAACACACATCTACTCACTCACCCGTACAGTCACTCATACTTACAGTCACTCAGTACAGGACTATCATATGCACTCATACACCTATATAAACACTCACACACCGCCACTCATCCATAGAGGTACTCACACACCTAGTCAGTCATGCAAAAAATTAATCACACACCCATTTACTCACCTATACAGTTATACACACACCAGCTCACTTACTCATGCAAATACTAGCACATTCTTACGCTCTTATACAATAACTGATACAAGCACACACGCATCCATACAGCCACTCTCACAATCACACACTCTCACTTATAGCCATTTAAATACTCTAACACACATATATACTGCCTTTTACATATGTAGTTACTCGCACATGTACCACTGAGATATACATTCACTCACTAACACACCCATACACACACTCACCCACCCAAGCAGTCCATCACAGATGCACTCTTGAAATCATGTACCCAGTGAATCACCCACTCACACATCTATGTACAGAGTCACACACACCCCACCCACACAAACACTCAGGCAGCCATACAGATACTCAGAGAACCAATCAATAACCCATATAGACACTCATGTAGCTATTCGCAAATACATGCATCCACTTACACACCAACAAACAGACGGATACAGACATTCACACAGTTTAGTCACTAACCCATGCATTCAGTAAGATACGTTTAATCACTCACTTGTAGAGTCAGTCATGCACGTACTAAATCATCCATTCAGACACTTATACACCCACTCATTCTTCAATACGCCTTTCCCTATATATATTAAACATATTTAAACTTTACAGAAACACACAGTCACATGGATGATGTCATCAGTGATGTCATCAGTGATGTCATTTGAGATGTCATCAGTGATGTCATCAGTGATGTAATATGCGACGTCATCAGCAGTGCATTGCGGGGGCGCGAGTTCTAGTTAGCTGAACTAACTATAACGGGGGAATTTCACGGGTTTTGTACTGAGTGCAATGTCCAACTAACTATAACTGTCCCTAAAACCTATGGTTTTTTCAGTGAATTTCAAAGGTTTTTAAATGCTAATTTCTAACTATAACGTGTCTGAAACCTATGGTTTTTTCAGTGAATTTCAAAGGTTTTTAAATGCTAATTTCTAACTATAACGTGCCTGACACCTATGGTTTTTAAGTGAATTTCAAAGGTTTTTTAAATGCTAATTTCTAACTATAACGTGCCCCGCCCCTCCCTTCACCACTGTGCAAACGCGCCCCGTGGCGCGTTTTAAGTTGTGGAATTAAGTCCCCTTGAATCATGAGGGTCCCTGGGGTCCAACTAGCCCACCCTGTACCTCCAGTATGCGCCAGGAGCTGCGTTACAGAGAGGTGTTCAGAGGCCACGCCCCTTTTACACCTGTCTGCAACGCAGCTCTGTGGCGCTTCTGGACGTACTTGGTGGGCTGAGTTGGCCCCAGGGACCCTCAGGATTGAAGAGGATGTAATTCCCCATCTTAAAACGCACCACGGGCCTGTTTGCACACATGTCACCTGAAGCCCCGCCCCTCCTTCACCACTGTGCAAACGCGCCCCGTGGCGCGTTTTAAGTTGTGGAATTAAGTCCCCTTGAATCATGAGGGTCCCTGGGGTCCAACTAGCCCACCCTGTACCTCCAGTATGCGCCAGGGAGCTGCGTTACAGAGAGGTGTTCAGAGGCCACGCCCCTTTTTACACCTGTCTGCAACGCAGCTCTGTGGCGCTTTCTGGACGTACTTGGTGGGCTAGTTGGCCCCCAGGGACCCTCAGGATTGAAGAGGATGTAATTCCCCATCTTAAAACGCACCACGGGCCTGTTTGCACACATGTCACCTGAAGCCCCGCCCCTCCCTTCACCACTGTGCAAATGCGCCCCGTGGCGCGTTTAAGTTGGGGATTAAGTCCCCTTGAATCCTGAGGGTCCCTGGAGTCCAACTAGCCCACCATGTACCTCCAAAAAGTGCCACAGAGCTGCGTTGCAGAGAGGTGTAAAAGGGGCGTGGCCTCTGTACACTCTCTGCAACGCAGCCCCCTGGCGCATACTGGAGGTTCCTGGTGTGCTAGTTGGCCCCCAGGGACCCCAGTATTCAAGGGAATTACTCTCCTTTTACAACGCGCCAGGGGGCGCGTTTGCACACTGCTGCAGGGAGTGGGCGGGGCCTCCGGCACGATGCTGGTCTTTTTTTTTCTTTTTTTTTTTTTTTTTATAGGGGAGTGGGGCTGCGTGGCTCCCCTTCCCTCGGCCACTTTTGGCCCCGGGGACTGAGGATTTTCTTTTTTTTTTTGTTTAAAAAAAATAAAAACGGGAAGGGGGCCGCATGGCCCCCCTTCCCTGGGCCTCTATTGGCCCCGGGGACCCCATCCCCCAGGGCATGCCCTCTTTTAAAAAAAAAAAAACTCGTTGGAGGGGGGCTGCGTGGCCCCCCTCCTCAGGCCATTTAAGGCCCCGGGGACCCCATCCCCCGGGGCCGGCCTTTATGTTTTTTGTTGTTGTTTTTTTTTGGGGAGGGGGGCTGCGAGGCCCCCCTCCCAGGCCACTAATAGCCCCGGGGACCCCATCCCCCGGGGCCTGGCCACTCGTTGGGGACGGTGGGGGGGTCCCCAATCCCCGCACGGTCCCGCCGGCTCCCCGCGTCCCTCGGGAGCCAGCATTGCTTTTCCACATGGGGAGCTGCTAAGATGCAGCTCCCCGTGTGGAAAAGCAATCTGCTTTGGTTTTTGGAAGAGAGAGCAGGTTTCCCTCCCGCCCTGCCATAGCAAACTACAGTGTCCCGGGGGTAGGCACCCCGGGACACTGCAGGAGCCGGCCCTGGGGGGTGGCGGTCACCAGGGCTATCACTGACTCCAGGAGGGGGGCCGCGCAGCCCCCCTCCAAACATCTTGAAAGCCCCGGGGAGGTGGTGGTCCCCGGGGCATGTGGGGGGGCTTGAGCTCCCCACACAGGTAATTTCCATTTTTAAAAAGAAGCCCCGGGGGGTGGCGGTCCCCGGGGCTGCGGGAGGGCCGAGAGCCCTCCGGCACCATTTTTTTTTAAAGCCCCGGGGGGTGGCGGTTCCCGGGGCTTGGGGGGGCCTTAGAGGCCCCCCATACATTAATTTTATAAACCCCCGCCCCGGGGCCAATTAACAACGAAGCGCGGGAGACCGTGCTTCGCTTTTTTTCTCGGCGGGATCCGCGCACCCTAAGCGCATCCCGCCGATTTAAAAAAATGCTTTTTCTGCCCAGGGGTCCTTGTGGGACCCCTGAGCAGACCTAGGGGTCAGGGTGTTTCTACCCTGCCCCTTGTGCATTTTGCGCACTTGTTTCTGTGCCTCGGTTCTACCGAGAGCATAAATGGCTGCCAACACTTCCTGATTTGGAGTGTTGACAGCCACTGACAGCCACTAGCATGCAGCTCGTGATCGGGAGGGTACGCGGACCCTACTCGGCCATAGATATATATGTGATTTTACTTTTGATTTTCTCAGGAACTACTGAACGGATTTACACCATTTAAGCAAAGGCACGACTCTGAACCAAGGGCTACCTATGTGCCAAATTTGGTGTAATTCCGTCTCAGCAGTTCGGGCTGTAGCTGCGACTAAAGGTTCCTATGGAAAATTGCATGGGCAAAACGCGTTTTGGGACCCCCGCTTGACGAATCACCCCGAGACTTTCAGGATAGGAGCGGACCGGAGCACCCCACAAAGTTTAAAAATTTCGCGAAGATTCGTCAACCGGCGCCAAAGTTATTTCAAATACAATGTCGCGGATTTCCTATGGAAAATAGGTCCTAACTATAACTATCTACTTGCGACCGCCAGTAGATAATATATATATATATATATATATATATATATATATATTATCTACTGGCGGTCGCAAGTAGATAGTTATAGTTAGGACCTATTATCCATAGGAAATCCGCGACATTCTATTTGAAATAACTCTTGCGCCGGTTGACGAATCTTCGCGAAAGCTTCCAACTTGTTGGGGCGCTCCGCTCCGCTCCTACCCTGAAAGTCTCGGGTTGATTCGTCAAGCGAGGGCCGAGAAAAAAGAGGGGTCCCAAAACACGTTTTCCCCATTCATTTTTCCATAGGAACCTTTAGTCGCAGCTACAGCCCGAACTGCTGAACGGAATTACACCAAATTTGGCAAAGAGGTAGCCCTTGGTTCAGTGTCGTGCCTTTTGCTTAAATGGTGTAAATCCGTTCAGTAGTTCCTGAGAAAATCAAAAGTAAAGTCACATATATATCTATGGGCGAGTAGGGTCCGCGTATCCTGAGCGCACCCTGCGCGCACCGTCCCGATCACGAGCTGCATGCTAATTGGCTGTCAAGTGGCTGTCAACACTCCAAATCAGGAAGTGTTGGCAGTCATTTTGTCCCTCGGTAAAATCGAGGGACAGAAACAAGTGCGCAAGCGCAAAAGGGGCAGGGTAGAAACACCCTGACCCCTAGGTCTGCTCAGGGGGTCCCACAAGGACCCCTGGGCAGAAAAGCATTTTTTTAAACGGCGGGATGCGCTTAGGGTGCGCGGATCCCGCCGATTAAAAAAAAAAAGCACAAGAAACAAGTGCGCAAAAGCACAAAGGGGGCAGGGTAGAAACACCCTGACCCCTAGGTCTGCTCAGGGGTCCCACAAGGACCCCCTGGGCAGAAAAGCATTTTTTTTTCAAAATCGGCGGGATGCGCTTAGGGTGCGCGGATCCCACTGATTAAAAAAAAAACACAAGAAACAAGTGCACAAAACGCACAAAGGGGGCAGGGTAGAAACACCCTGACCCCTAGGTCTGCTCAGGGGTCCCACAAGGACCCCCTGGGCAGAAAAAAAAAAAGAAAAAAAAAACGGCATCGTGCCGAGGCCCCGCCCCTCCCTGCAGCAGTCTGCAAACGCGCCCCCTGGCGCGTTTTAAGAAGGGAAGTAATTCCCCTTGAATACTGGGGTTCCTGGGGGCCAACTAGCCCACCAGGAACCTCCGGTATGCGCCAGGGGCTGCGTTGCAGAGAGGTGTACAGAGGCCACGCCCCTTTTACACCTGTCTGCAACGCAGCTCTGTGGCGCTTTTTGGAGGTACATGGTGGGCTAGTTGGACTCCAGGGACCCTCAGTATTCAAGGGGACTTAATCCCCCAACTTAAAATGCGCCACGGGGCACGTTTGCACAGTGGTGAAGGGAGGGGCGGGCTTCAGGTGACATGTGTGCAAACAGGCCCCGTGGCGCATTTTAAGATGGGAATGAAATCCCCTTCAATCCTGAGGGTCCCTGGGGCGAACTAGCCCACCAGGTACGTCCAGAAAGCGCCACAGAGCTGCGTTGCAGAGAGGTGCAAAAAGGGGCGTGGCCTCTGAACACCTCTCTGCAACGCAGCCTCCCTGGCGCATACTGGAGGTACAGGGTGGGCTAGTTGGACCCCAGGGACCCTCATGATTCAAGGGGACTTAATCCCCCAACTTAAAACGCGCCACGGGGCGCGTTTGCACAGATGTCACCTCAGGCCCTGCCCCCTCCCTTCACCATTGTGCAAATATTCCTCTAAAATCAGCCGAACTACGAATTCCGATTTACTCACCTGTTATCAGGAGAGACCTCAGTCCTGCATCTTTCAGCCCAGTACTGATCCTGAAAAGTAATTTTAACCGTACTTACCAGTAACTTGAATTTCCTTCCATAGGATATCATTGACTGGTTTCACTTGGAAATTCTTCTAAGTGTGGAGTTTTGGAACTTTATAATATTCCTCTAAAATCAGCCGAAATACGAATTCCGATTTACTCACCTGTTATCAGGAGAGACCTCAGTGCTGCATCTTTCAGCCCAGTACTGATCCTGAAAAGTAATTTTAACCGTACTTACCAGTAACTTGAATTTCCTTCCATAGGATATCATTGACTGGTTTCACTTGGAAATTCTTCTGTGTGTGGAGTTTTGGAACTTTATAATATTCCTCTAAAATCAGCCGAAATACGAATTCCAATTTACTCACCTGTTATCAGGAGAGACCTCAGTGCTGCATCTTTCAGCCCAGTACTGATCCTGAAAAGTAATTTTAACCGTACTTACCAGTAACTTGAATTTCCTTCCATAGGATATCATTGACTGGTTTCACTTGGAAATTCTTCTGTGTGTGGAGTTTTGGAACTTTATAATATTCCTCTAAAATCAGCCGAAATACGAATTCCGATTTACTCACCTGTTATCAGGAGAGACCTCAGTGCTGCATCTTTTAGCCCAGTACTGATCCTGAAAAGTAATTTTAACCATACTTACCAGTAACTTGTATTTCCTTCCATAGGAATCCATTGTCTGGTTTTCAGCAGAAAAGTTTCAAAGTGTCGATTTTCACAAACTACAAATATTCCTTAAAAATCCCCTGTATGACTTAAACGCATTCTTTCAACTGTTTACAGGAGATGCACCAGTGCTGGATCCAGGATCCACCACTGAGTAAGAAAAAGTAACGATAACACTACTTACCTGCTAAGTGAATTTCCTCCCATAGGATAACATTGGTGATTCTATGTGAAAAAGTTTCTAAGTGTCAACTTTTAAAATACAATAATATTCCTTAAAAATCACTACTGTAACCAAAACGCTTTTACTCAACTGTTTACAGGAGATGTCCCAGGACTGAATCTAGGATCCAGTCCTGTGGTTAGAAAAGTAATCCATAAAGTAACTAATTGCATTTAGCTAGAAATTCACATTGAGCTCAATGTTGCATTGTGTTTGAAATTGTGTTGCCCATTGCAACAACTGTAACTACTGTACATAAAAGTCTATTGCCTATTTGCAAAGTATTTAAACTAAAGTAATTCATTCTGAGAAAGTATATTTTGTAATGTAATGTATAATGTAATTACAATGTAATTTAAAAATAAAATATCTAAAAATAATTAGTTTAAAAAAATGTAGTAAATCAGTATCAAAAAAAAAAATATAACAATTAATACATTTAAAAATTGTCATTTACAAAACCTTTGAAATTTACTGAAAAAAACCATAGGTTTCAGACATGTTATAGTTAGGAATTAGCATTTAAAAACCTTTGAAATTCACTGAAAAAACCATAGGTTTCAGGCTTGTTATAGTTAGGAATTAGCATTTTAAAAACCTTTGAAATTCACTGAAAAAACCATAGGTGTCAGGCCTGTTATAGTTAGGGTTTAGCATTTAAAAAACCTTTGAAATTCACTGAAAAAACCATAGGTTTTAGGGAAAGTTATAGTTAGTTGGACATTGCACTCGTACAAAACCCGTGAAATTCCCCGTTATAGTTAGTTCAGCTAACTATAACTCGCGCCCCGCAATGCACTGCTGATAACGTCACATATTACATCACTCATGACATGGTCAGTGACATCACTGATGACATCACTGATGACATCTCAAATGACATCACTGATGACATCATCCATGTGAGAATTTAATGCATCTTCTCACACCCTAATATAACTTTTGATACACCCACTCTAAATTACAGACTGCCATTCTCAAAACCATACACACTCCAATACCAATAAGTACATACCCACTCACTGATTCTTAGGTCTACACACACACATCTACTCACTCACCTGTACAGTCACTCATACTTACAGTCACTCAGTACAGGACTATCATATGCACTCACGCACCTATATAAACACTCACACAACGCAACTCATCCATAGAGGTACTCACACACCTAGTCAGTCATGCAAATAATTAATCACACTCCAATTTACTCACCTATACAGTTATACACACCAGCTCACTTATTCATAAAAATACTAGCACATTCTTACGCTCCTATGCAATCACTGATGCAAGCACACACTCATCCATATAGCCACTCTCACAATCACACACTCTCACATATAGCCATTTATATACTCCAACACACATATATACTGCCTTTCACATATGTAGTTACTCACACATGTACCACTGAGATATACATTCAATCACTAACACACCCATACACACACTCACCCACCCATACAGTCCATCACAGACACACTGTTGAAACCATGCACCCAGTGAATCACCCACTCACACATCTATGCACAGAGTCACACACACCCCACCCACACAAACACTGAGACACCCATATAGATACTCAGAGAACCAATCCATAACCCATATAGACACTCATTTAGCTAGTCAGAAACCCATGCAGCTGCTTACACAACAACAGACAGATGGATACAGACATTCACACAGTTTAGTCACTCACCCATGCATCCAGTAAGATACATTTAATCACTCACTTATAGACTCAGTTACGCACCTACTAAATCATCCATTCAGACGCTTATACACCCACTCATTCTTCAATACGCCTTTCCCTATATATATTAAACATATTTAAACTTTACAGAAACACACAGTCACTGGATGATGTCAGTGATGTCATCAGTGTTGTCACTGACCATGTCATGAGTGATGTAATATGTGACGTCATCAGCAGTGCATTGCGGGGGCGCGAGTTATAGTTAGCTGAACTAACTATAACAGGGGAATTTCACGGGTTTTGTACGAGTGCAATGTCCAACTAACTATAACTTTCCCTAAAACCTATGGTTTTTTCAGTGAATTTCAAAGGTTTTTTAAATGCTAAACCCTAACTATAACAGGCCTGAAACCTATTGTTTTTTCAGTGAATATATATATATATATATATATATATATATATATATATATATATATCCTTGGCATCCAGTTGCCATTCTGACCCTCATGGGTACAGAAAGATGGTTGGGGCTGTAGAGGTATGGCCCATACCCGGATGGGCCAGCCCCTAACCCCATTTATAATTGTTTAAGAATATCCCATGCATCCATTGGGTTTTTGTCTCCCTGGGGGCAGGACAGAGTGGGGTAAATACACTCATGGGCCTTCCAGTGGCATAAAGACAGATGGGGCCTGTGGGATACAGCCAGATACCTGGACCTACTGTGCCTCACCCCATTTTTCTGTTAACAAAGAGCAGCCCTGGTGTCTATTGGGATTTCTGCCCCACCCACAGGTAGGGCAGACTGGGGGTAAATCCACCAATGTCCCCTACACTGGCGTAGAAAGACTTTTGGGGGCTTTAGTGGTGGGGGGCAACCTGATGCTAGGACAGGACAGACTGCCACATGTGTTTATATATCATTAAAAAAGCCCTGGTGCCTAGTGGACTGTCTTCCCCCTCGTCCCCAGGAAGGCAGATTAGAGAAGCGGTTCAATGTCAGGACGTGCTGACTCCCACTCCACTGTATTTTTGTAAGGTAAATACACCCTGATATTTAGTCTGCTTTCTGTTTCTGCTCCTCAGTAGGAAAGATTGGGCTAAACCCCACCAATCACCCTCCCCAGAGAGGCAAAAAGACTTTAGTTCCTCTTTAAGGGAGAGCATTTGACCATGCCAGGGTGGATAGTGGGTGAATCCCTGCTTGGAGATTGCCCTCCTGTGGCTATCCTCAAATTAGGATCTTCTAGGGAGAGATACCATGGGAATGGGATAGTCTCCTATTTCCAGCAGTACCTCTCCCATGGTGATCAGTGCTCGGGACTAAGCTATGCCTCCAAGCACTGAACACAGTGAAAGTAAAAGAGCCGAATGGCTCCTTCTACTTTTACGTTCTATAGTGATGATGTCAGCTCACCATGCACACTGATCGTCATTCACTTAAAAAAATTCTAAGGTTGGGGGGTGTGGCCAGCAGCATGGCGGACTAGCCGCACTTGCCGGAGCTCTGAACCCCTGACATGAATCCTGAGGTTGATCCTGCTCCTTTAACCGCCTGTAACTACTTATCTGAGTTGCCGGGTGCTCCTAATACCTCGGACCCGCAGCAGAGGCTGTTTGGAGGGTGGATGCAGCGCCGAGAGAAGAGAACGGATGACTGATACGGAGACGGGCTGCTGCTGCCAAGATGGCAGATGGGACCCGCTAGTGGCGCAGCCTCTGCCCGAGATTGCTGCTTGAAGGCTCCTAAGGGGCTGTCTGTGTGTCGTGGTACAGAGACTGACCGTGGCTTGAAATCAGCAGGGGCCCGCTGCAACACCGGAGAACCGGCAGCATTGCGTGGCGGAATCTGAGACCCCTCGTCGGCGAACTGTGAATGGAAGGTCCCGGCCGTAGGGAAGGCATGGAGGGACCGGACCGTGGTGAGTGAGGGTCGATTCCTCCCCCCCGCCCACCCGCCAGAGAGAGAAGGAAGCACCGAGGGTGGGTTACGGCGGGGCAGGAGTCACAGACGAGCCCCCCCGGGGGGGAGCTGTAATTGCACGGCCGGATTGGCAGCCGGACCTGGCTCGACGGCAGAGGCGGGCCTGCGGTCATTTCTGAAGGCCGCTCCCAGGGGCATGCTGGGCTGAGCTACGGGAGCCCCACAAAAGTGCAGTGATCCTCAGCGAAATACGCTGGACACCGCAAGGAGAATACGAAGCACGGCCCCACTACAGATCGCGGTACTGGCCTGGGTGAGCCTCCCCCGAGTACGGAAAGACACCAGGGGGCTTTCTGAGGTGACAGACACAGGGGAAGAGCCCCAGATCATACGGCGGCCACGCCTTATGCTGACCTTAATAATTAACACCTCCTCTAGATGGTAGCAGCGAAACCGAGAGCCCTCTTTCTGGGCAGTTGAGATAGACAGTGCGGTGGTGTGGAGGTGGCGCAGGGTCTCTCAGGCACCGGATGGTAGACAGAGCAGCCTAGGAAAAACGAAGGAAGTTGTAGACACACTGGAGCTATCTGTTTTGGTGCCCCAGCGGCCCTGCTCAAGGGCTGCCCAGCAACAAGTAGGGAAAAGACAGACACACTTCATACGCTCCTGGGGGCTAAACGGAGACCTGTGAAGCTAGTACCCTACTTTGCGGCCACAAGCTGAGACGAGAGGGAGCCCTGGCGAGATCACTCCTGGGGCGGCCGTGACTTCCGAGTTGTGCCCGACATGGGCCGCACGGACGACGCAACGACTCAGATGTCACCCACATTAGATAGGCAGAAGGCATTGCAGTACGCTGAAATAGCTGCCACGAACTGTCTGGCGCGGTAGAAGCTGCGCTACCCCTGCGCACGGCAGACACATACCTATAATTTGCCACTGAGCTTGGCGCAAACGGAAAGAAAAGAAGAGCCCCTGGTGCACTGTTCAAACCCACCGATATTTTGCTTTGGGCCGAGGGGCCTCCCCCGAAATAAGACTGTAGACTAACTGTAAGAATTTGTAGCTCCTTGCACATTGAAAACAGCTTACAGCTTCCGGACCCGACAATGGCTAGAGAAAAAGAGCCTAAGACGCCAAAACAAGGGAAGATGGATAAATACACAAAAGTGCTTCCACCACAGGCAGAATTAGGTGGGGAGAGTGCTGGCCCGCCAGACAATGCGGCTATCCTCCAGGAAAATCACGCCTCGCGAGAGGCCATCGAAGATAAAATAACCGAGATAAGATCCGAAGTAACTCTTTTGCGGCAAGATGTACGCAACATTGCAGACCGCGTAACCCAGGCGGAAACCCGTGTATCGGAGGTGGAGGACACGACACATAAACTCCAAGCAGACATTAAAGAGCTCCAAGTAAATATGAGAGAGGTGACCTGGAAGGTCGACAACGCGGAGAATAGGGCTAGGAGAAATAATCTCCGCTTCATTGGAATTCCGGAAGGACAGGAAAATGCTGACCCAATCACCTTTCTGATGACATGGCTGCGAGAAGCCCTCCCGGGGGCAACATTTTCTACTTGTTTCCTCATCGAGCGGGCTCACAGGATGCCAAATGTGAGACCTCCACCGGGGGCTCCCCCGAGCCCCCTAATTGCAAAATTTTTGAACTATCAAGATCGAGATACGATCTGAAGAGAATCGCAGAGAATGGAAGAACTCAAACTAGCCAATTCTAAAATTATGATTTTCCCGGACTACTCTAGGGAGGTACAGAAGATGAGGAGAACCTTTGATTCAGTAAAAGTTAAACTCAGAGCCCTGCGAATTCAATACATGCTCCTTTTCCCGGCCAAGTTCAAGGTTATCTTTCAAGGTTCCACCCAATTCTTCCAAACGCCAGAAGACACCTGGGCATGGATAGAGGAATGTCCTAGGGCAAGGCCTGAGGCTACTAGCAATGTGGCACAATCCGGAGAGTCGCTATTAAGATGGGAGCCCAGACCGCAGAGAATAAGACTGAAGAGGCGACTCACTGGGAGACCTAAGAAGTCATTGGGGAATGCACTGTCAGGGACCCTATATCGCAGAAGAGGAGAGGAGAGGAGGCGGGACAGGCCCAGACTACCAGCGTAGTGTCGAACCGAGGAGATAGTACCCATACGGACCACTCCGATGGAGAATCCCTGGTAGAGACAGACAGTGACCACCCGCTCCTTAAGGTTACTAATAACACTGAAGAGCTGGGGGCAGGAACAAGGGCAACTGTTACGGAAGACCAACTACAGCAAGAGAAAGGCGGCGAGGAGGACTGAAACATGGGCGTGAGACGAGAGTGGATCGGTGATAGAGCGCTTGCAAGGAGGCCCCCCTCCTAGACTTGCCGGTGCTCAAGAGAAACTGTGTGAAGGACCTCTCTTTGGATAGGACAATATCCTTTGTCATTTTGCATACTATTCAGGGGTAGGGAGGAGGTGAGGGGTGGGACTGACAGGCTTCTCAGACGACACTTACACTAGTTGTCATGTTGACAGTTGAAGGGGTTGGGGAGGGTGCGGAAGAAAGCGGGGTGGGGGGTTCAGGGATGGGAGAGAAAAGAAGTTGGGTGCTATTAGAAGTTTGGAGTTTTTTTTGGTTTAATGGGTTTCTATTTTCAGCAGCAGCAGGATGTCTCAGAAAGCAGAGCCAGGAACAGGGAGAGGGGGGTTGGCAGGGTAGGTACTACTCCTCAGGTGCATCACATAAATCACAAAGGTAATGCATGACACACCATATACCGTGTTGACATGGAATGTTAACGGATTAGGTAGCAAGATTAAGAGGGGACTAGTAAACAAATACATTAAGAGGATCAAGCCGGACATGGTCCTCCTACAGGAAACCCATCTCCGAGGTACCCAATGTGCATTTATAGGGAGGGGGGCCTACGTCGCACTGGCACACGCTGGATTTTCCCCTAGGGCTCGTGGAGTGGCCGTCCTCATTAAGAAAACCCAACCCTTCCATGTAGCTAAGTCCTGGGTAGATCCTAGTGGAACTTATGCAGCAGTTTGGGGTACGTGGGGTCGGCGGGAGATTACCCTGGTCAGTGTTTATGCCCCGCCGCGACTGCAGCCCCAGACGTTCAACACAGTCACCAAGATACTGTTAGACTCGGATTCCTCAGCTCACATCATAGGGGGAGATTTTAACGGTGTGGTAAATCCACACTTAGATAGATCCCATGCAATGACCAGCACCCATACGCCTACTCCACTGGCGGAGTTTGTGAAATCATTGGGACTGACGGACCTTTGGCGTAGACACCACCCACTAGATAGTAGGTACTCTTATTTTTCAGGGGCTCACAAGACCTTTTCTAGGATAGACTACCTTTTTGCACCAGCGGGAGAGATCCAGGTCATAGAGGAAGCAGAATACCTTGCAAGAGGTATCTCGGATCACTCACCGTTAAAGTTAAGGGTGGGGGGTAAGGAACGCAGACCAACATCAGACTGGAGGTTGAACGTGTGGGAGCTACGCGACAAAACAGTAGCGGATGCAATTGCCATTGAGACCGAATTATTTTTCCAAGATATCAAGGCTCCGTGTCCTCGGAGGGCCCCCTTTGGGAGGCCTACAAGGCAGTCCTCAGAGGTAGATTGCAGGACATAATAGCACGGAAGCGCAGGGAGGAAACGCTACAAATAGGAAACCTAGAAGGTAAACTGTTAGAATTATAAAGCAAAATAACCCCAGAGAATGAGGCAGCAATGCTTAGACAATTAGAGATCACACGTAGGGAACTTCGAGCTTTAGTAGACAGAGAAGTCCACACTCAGATTCAGACCACCCAGCACAGATTATACGAGTCAGGAGATAGAGCGGGGAAGCTACGAGCTTGGTTAAGCCGGAAGGAAAAGGAAGCCAACTGGGTAAACCAGATAGAGGAGGCGGGGTACGACATACAACGGCACCTGCAATTGTGGCAGAATTTGCACGTTACTATACTAATCTCTATGAGGCCCGACCGATGGTTGATGAGAATAACATAGACGGCTATTTTGGAGCAATAGACATGCCCACCCTACAGAGTGAGGATGCGGAGGCCCTGGAAGTAGAGCTCACCCTAGAAGAGCTCCATGCCGCCGTTGCTAAACAAAAATCAGAGAAAACTCCAGGCCCCAATGGGTTACCAGGGGAATTCTTTAAACAAAACAATAACATACTCGCTCCCCGCCTACTAAATATGTTTCTAGCGGCTAAGAATGAGGAGATGCTGCCCCCAGACCTCTGTCAGGCCACAGTAGTGGTCATACCAAAACCGGGCAAGCCCACAGAACACTGTAGCTCCTACCGCCCAATCTCACTCCTAAATGTTGAAACTAAGGTGCTAGCCTCCATACTAGCCACACGATTACTGACGGTCATCACCTCGCTGGTGCATAGAGACCAGTCGGGCTTTATGCCCAAGCGGGCCACACGCCTTAACCTTCGTAGGCTGGCAAACTGGCTAGATACAGCAAAGGAGAGAGAGGTCCCGCAAATACTCCTGTCACTTGATGCCGAAAAGGCATTTGACACGGTTCTCTCGGTTCACTGGCCTTTTATGAGACTGGTACTTGCTAAATTAGGCTTCGGGCGCAATTTCCGGACATGGATTGATATATTACACACCAATCCCAAAGCCAGAGTTAGGGTCAATGGAGTTAAATCAGCCGAATTTCCCATCCGGCGGGCAACCAGGCAGGGTTGCCCGCTGTCCCCCTTGCTTTTCACACTTGTGCTGGAACCACTAGCATGCTTAATCAGGACACACCGAGATTTAAAAGGGTTCCAGGATTCGGAGGGGCAGTTGATGGATGAATAAATCTCACTTTATGCAGATGACATCCTGTTATACATATCCAGCCCTGGCACGTCATTCCCACTTATATTTACCCTAATTGAAGAATATGGTAAGCAGGCGGGCTATAAGATTAATTGGGGGAAGTCAAATATATACCCCATCGGGGGTCACATCGATGTGCACTCTGTGCCGGTGCGTCTTCCCGTCGCCACAGAGGGCTTTAAATATCTAGGACTTTTTATCTCCACAAACGTGACAGACTGCCTTACCCATAATATTCAGCGCGTCCTAGCAGAATTCGGGGAAGACGTGGTCAGGTTGCGACGTCTTCCCCTGACATTACTTGGAAGAGCCGCCATGTTTAAAATGATCACGTTACCCAAGTTACTGTATATCCTTCAAAATATATACTGTAAAATACCGGAGGTAATTTTTAGGGCGATAAACAATTAACTGCGGACATTATTATGGGACGGAGGTCACCCCCGAGTAGCACTGCAAACGCTGCAGCGCAGTCAATATAATGGGGGAATTGCGCTACCGGATATCCGGGCATACTATAGAGCGGCACACCTTACAGTCATTAATGAATGGGGGCATGCCCCTAGAGATCATCCTACCTATGCCCTGGAGAGACTCCAATTCCCAAAACACTCCCACCTACACTATATATTTGGGGGCCACGGAGTGAAGTGCCTGCTGCCAGCCACACAGAGGGTGATTGAGGTATGGAGAGAAGCGGAACGCCAGATGAAATGGGAAAAAAGACTAACCAGGTCTACACCCCTATGGGAGGGTAAACGACTGCCTGAACTTGCGAAACTCCAGGGGTTTAAAGGATGGGACGTTATCGGGATCACCGCCCTAGGGGATATAATATGCCAGGGCAACCTGATGGCGTTTGCAGATCTCCAAACGGAATATAACCTAACGGATAAGCAACATTATAAATATATTCAACTCCGACACGCCTGGCACGCACAAAGCCCTGACATTACAGATCTTCCGGAATACGCCCCATTATAAGGCCGGCTGCTACAGGAAGAGATACTAGAGAAAGCAGTCTCCTGGACCTATAAAACCCTAATAAATAATATGCCCGATAACTTACTAACACTAAGGGGCAAATGGGAGGATCTAATAGGTACTCTGGAGGACATAGACTGGGAGACGGCCCTAATACACCCTAGAGAAGTGGCGATCAAGCTCAGGCTACGGCTGGTACAGTTTAAAATATTGCACAGGGTGTATTATGACAGGGCAAGATTACACGTGATGGGCAGAGCAGAGACGCCAGACTGCATGCGGTGTAAAACAGAGCGTGGATCTTTTATACACACTTTATGGGAGTATCAACTAATACATAGATATTGGACACGGATAGTCCAAGAACTGAATAACGTACTGCAAACACAAATCCCGATGACCCCAAATATGTTCTTCTAGGCATCCATACAGACGTTGACATCCCTAGATAAAGCTTTTGCTAAGTAACTTAGGACTTGTAGTGGCTAAGCGAGACATAGCCAGATACTGGGGTAGAGCAGAACTCCCCACCATGAAAGAGTGGCGGACCGGTATGGATATGTACATGGGCGCAAACAAAACGGTATATAAAATAAGGGGGTGCCCCAAAAAGGTCAGGAAAATCTGGCAGCCATGGTTGAGGTATTACAATCTAGAAATGGAAGAGGAGGAAACAGACGTTCTATAATCCACACAAAGAGGCGGGGCGGAGGTAGGCTCACTACTTCAGATCCACGTACATTTGAGGGACTTGAGACATACCCAACGCGGGGGGGAGGAAGTACCACAGGGGCCACGAAGAAGAAGTGCAACGGTGCAAACTCTGCATCCTTATTAATTGCAAATGTTACCTATTGTAATGGATGGATATTAAGTGAGATATACCTGCTGAATACTTTGTTGTCCTTAGCAAAACATAATAAAAATATTTATAAAAAATAAAAATTCTAAGGTTGCTGGGGAGGCTCTTCTCTAACAGTCCCAGGTGAGATTACAAAAATTGAATCATTCTAGTTCAAGCACCAGAGGGATTTCCTCCGTTTAGTCTGTAGAGGAGACATTCAGGTTCTCTGCACTGTAAAGGTAGTGCAACAGACATGGACTTCTCCTCCTGCTAGCTTAAGTGGTGAAGACACATGAGGAACATGAAGGATCCTCATAAACTTTAAAGACTACTGATATTTGTTCATGATGCATTTATTTTTTACGGTAATAGTATACATTTAAGAAAGTGATTCATTGGTTTCAGAGTAAAATATATCATTTTGATTTTTTTATATTACAATTAACGAAACTACCTTGAAGGTGCATCAGAACCAGAGAGTAAATAATATAAATGACATAAGATATTTTTCAGGGTTAGGATTGTCAGAGTTCCAGCAATATTCCAGAGAGTTTGAGGAATGGAGATATTCTAGAGGAATATCTTTTGTTTTAGCAAATGTTAGATGATTCTATTCAAAGAGAAGTCATTAAAAATATCAACCTTGTCTGTAGCCACTGTGATCCTGAAGGTGTTAGTGCACAACAGAGCTACAGGTCAGAGTGGTGACATTGAGCATCTTTATTATCTCTCTTATTGTATTCCCCTTACCGGGTGTATTGCTAACCAGCATATTCGTATTGTTTATTGGTGGCTGTGGTACAGAGAAGTGCCAGCTCTGTCTATTGTCCTATTTTCAATTATGAACAGGACATCAGTAAGTCAGTTAAGATACTACCCTAACTTGGGTATTTGGGGGCAGATTTACAACTTCTGGCGCATCCCTGCAAATCAGCAGGGATGCGCCAGAATAGATGCGATACGCAATTCTCTCCTTGCGCCACCACGGATGCGCTGCATTTACAATGCGGCGCACCGTGGCGCAAGGAAAGGCCGATGCGTGTCGCATCCTGTGGCGTAAGGGCGGCGCATTGCTGGAGTCGTGTCGCAAGCGCCATGCGGCTCCAGCAATGCACAGAGGCCGCCCATACCTAACGTGGTGCGCCACTCCTTACGCCTGCTTGAAGCAGGCGTAAGGATTTGTCGCAGCGGCGTCGGAAAAGTGACGCAGTGAAATCTTGTAGATTTCACTGCGTCACTTTTACGATGCTTTCCTGCGATGGAACGCCCACCCTGCGAGGGAACGCCCACATGAAACCTGACGCAGGTTTCATGTGGCGCAGAGCTTTACAACGTGACGCATCTCCCTAGATGCGTCACGTTGTAAATAATGCGCAACGTGGCGCATGGTTTGCGTCACCGCTGCGTCACAAAAGTGACGCAACGGCGGCGCAAAAGTGGCGCAAGGGGCTTGTAAATCTGCCCCTTAGTTTTGTTTGAGGTGTTTTTTTGCACCCAGCATTCAACCCTCAGTCAACGTACAAAGCATTAACTTAAGGTTTTTCCACAGAATTTTATTATTTTGTTGTTTTTTAAAACCCAAGCTGATAGCGTTAATCAATGCAGCCCTTAATGATGATCAATGTCCCTGGCAACAATATGCCTAAATTGTCCTATGCATTAACAAACATTAATGGTCTCAGGAAATAATGGGCATTAACGTACCCTCGTCGAATAACCAATTAGCAAGAAACATCAATGGCAGTAATTAGCATTAATGTACCAGCTTTCAAGGATAGGATCAGTAGTGGTGGGAGTATTGAGGGTCTATGGGGGTAGGCTAGGCTGTGGCCTTGCTGGGGCAGAGATTTATGTTACCGCTGTTGTGTTGAGATGATAAGGCATACCTCTGAGTGCCAGTGGTGATCAGACAGAACCGTATCCACCACAGGATACCACATTGCATGACTTGTACTTGGGTGTCAAGTGCTTTCATTGTACATCGCACCTGAACAGTAGCACCGCCATTTCAAGGGCATGGTTCCCCTTTTCCAGGTAACAGCACAACTGCACTGCTTAGCATCCCTCCCTAGGGTTAGAGCATGGTCTGCATCTGCTCTCTCTTGTGCTTTGTGTATCTTCCACTCCACAGGTATAAGCTGAAGAAGACAGAGAGAGAACAGGGGAGGAGTGGGGTAATCCAGCTTTGATGGGGATCATGTAGATGTCTGAAAAGAGAGACACTTTCTTGTCTAATAATGGAAAGAATCGTTTTGTTGTAAATAAAAGACTAAATGTATCAAATGTTGTAATTATTGCAAGCTAATAAGGACTTTCTAGGTTACATGAAATACAGGTTTGCTATATACGACTCAAGGAAGAAAATTACTTGGGCTCAAATCATGGACTTTTCTAGCTACTTTTGTTTCACAACCTGGATGACTCATGGAAGCAACAGTTAGATTGCTAAAGAGAGCAGTTTGTGATCAATTGCAGGATATGATATTTCAACTCACAAATGCAATAGCAAATTTCCCCTTTATACCACCTTAAAGCATACTAAAGCCTTAGCATTATTGCACATTGACACATGGACTGCCATTTTCTTTACCCTTGTCATACAATGCACATTTAGCTCAACTGTTCCACTAAGTATAGCTACATTCTGAAGATGGTATGATGAAGCAAGAACTGTATCCTTCTTCAGGGTCTTCTCATTCTTCCCACAAGACCAGCTCAGCACCTTCTCATTAGTGTCGATCTGTAGTTTCAGTGGTACAAAGCATTATCCTCCATTCAATGCATTGAGAAAAAGAGTATCACTGTAGCACCAAAATATATGGAAATTAGTATTACTTGCTCCAGCTGAACAGGGTGTGAAGTTCAAGTCCACTGAAATTGCAAGCCACTCTGAAAATGTTTGATGCTTGTAGGCTAATTTTGTCAAGTCAAGTCAATATTCTTTATTCAGTCAGAATTTACCATAAAACACATAATCAAATACTTGATAAAATAATCTTCAAGAAAGAAGAACATGATAAGAGCTCTAAAAATTAAAAAAAAACATACAATCATAAAAGCATCCTATTAAAAATAACAAAAACACGCATGAAGTGTTAAAATGTATAAGATAAAAGACATTCCAAGAGGCTAACTCATTTCTATCGATGGATACATACAATCCATAATACAATATACTTTTTAACTAGGGCATAATTATAAAGCATATTTCTTCTTCAGCTTCAAAGCAGCAAAGATAAAGTTTAAAACAGAGAGGCAGATTGTCGGAGAGGACAGGCTTTGTAAAAAGTGCAAACCCTCCTTATGATTCTTAAGGGACGTATCTTTTAAGATAGGGTATAAAAAATGAGCCCTTAAAGTGTGGTAAAGTGTGCAAAAGAGCATAAAATACAAAGTGGATTGCACAGAGACATCATCACAGACATAACATGGGAGCATAGTGAACCAAGAGCTTGACCTAGGAAATGCAGCTAGGAAATGGACTGTGTTAAGTCAGAGTAGTGTAAGATAAAATCTATGCTCGGTGCTTATGACCCATGTTAAATATGGCACCATCCCTGAGGAGGTAGAAATCGGCACATACTTAACAATCAAAGCCATGTTGAGGGCATTAACTGTTCTTGCCTTATCCCTGTCCTTTAGGAACCTTTCTTTAACCAACGCTTTTGACTTGGGGTTAATACTGCCTGAGTGGTCAAAGATGTCACTTAGCCACGATAGGAAAAAAGTGTTTTTAACATACGTCAACCAAGGGATGGCAGACATGTGGGTCAAATTCATACAGTCTTTTATTACCTTCTGTGAAAAGCTGCTCTGGGGGTAGACAAGACTTTGAGCCACAGCAAAAGTGGAGCCAGTCTTACTGGGTCCTCCAAAAAACCAAGGGGCTCATTATGATGGCGGAAGGACCGCCACCGCCGGGCCCGCGGTGGCGGTCCTTCCGCCATCATAAAGAAAATTCCCACCGCCAAATTAGGATGGCGGTGGGAATCACAATGGTTCCGCGGCGGACGGAAAGTCCGTCCGCCATGGTTCCGTAAGGCGGTCCTTTTCCGGCCGCCTTGCGGAACCCGGAACCAGGGCAACATTGCGGCAGTGCCGTGCAGGCACCGCCGTAGGGATTACGGTATCCCTTTCCGCCTGTCTTTTTGCGGCGGATATCCCGCCGCAAAAAGGCAGGCGGAGACTGGCTTTGGGGGCCTGTTACGGGCCCCCTCTGTGTGGGGGAGGGGGGGTGCACTGTGGGGGTACCCATGGTACCCCCCTGCAGTTCCATGCACCAAGTGGCAGGCACCGCGTGGTGCCTGCCATGTGGTGCAGGGAAATGCGATGCATGCACCTTTATCATTGCGGACGGTGCTGCAGCCAGCAGCACCGCCCGCAATGATAAAGGTCCAGGATGCACCCGCCAGTATGGCGGGTGCATCCTAATATGTGTGGTGGGACCGCCGCACATCTGGCAGGCGGTCCCAGCACCGCTACGATGGCGTGAGTCCCAAAGACCAAGTTATTGATGTGCGATGAAACTGGGTGTGGATTTCGGAATGGCCAAGAGCCTACAAAATAATTTATTCTCAGCTATCTGTAAGTTACCCATGCCAGTGTACCCCCATACACCCCCACCATATGTACCCAATGGAAGACATTTACTTTTATATAGTGTGGCCATTTTTCTGAGGGGTTTGTGACCTAACTTAGTTGTGAAAATTCAAATAGATTCACACAAAGCCACCATCTTCTGTGTTCTTAGACAAATGAACCTGCCCCCAACTCGTTTGCATCAAATAAGACACCTAAGTATTTAAAACTAGGCACCTTAGCGATAGGGGTAGACCCAATAAAATAGCTCTTGGATCTAGTTTGTTTGGGACCACACGTCAATATAAAAGATTTTTGATGATTGATCTTCAAATTGATATCCGCCATGAATTCATCAAAAGCATTTGGAAGGACCTGTAGTCCGTTAGCTGTTTATGCGAGAAGCACCTTATCGTCTGCACATAAAAGTACAGAGACCAGACGAGAGCCTACCTTCGGAATCTGTTTGGCCCTAGATACTAGGGTGGACTCAAGAGCATTAATATAAAAATAAAAATAAAATTGGTGCCAAAATGCAACCCTGCTTTACCCCTCTAATAAGCTTAATAGGGAGGGTGCATTCACCATTAGGTGTATAACAAACTTTAGTCAATGTGTCCCAATGAAGGCGCCTAACAAGGTCCATTGAAAGCGGATCAATACCAACATGGCCCATTAACTCCCATAATTCACCTCTGTCCACCAAGTCAAAGGCACAGGAGAGGTCCATAAAGGCTATGGGGCCGATTCCGATCTCGGCCGGTAGGGCACCGAATCGGATTCGGCTTTGCCGGATCCGATTCGGAGGCCTAGTTCCCGACCGATTCGTACGGGCGTCCGCGCGAGCAAGTACGATGTGAGCGCACGCGAAATCGGCGACCGACTCGTTCCCGCGTCCAAACCGCTCCGACCGACTCGTACGGACATGGCTCGCACTACGCAATGGAGACGTTACCCGACCGAGCCAGTACGATGCGCGCCTCGAACAGCCCGACCGACTCGCAGCGTCCGGCTCAGAAGAGCTGTCGGAGCCGGACTTGGGGGGGTCCGTGTCGGACCCCCCTGCACGCGTAGCCACGCGAGTCGCACACAGGGGGGACCCATGGGTCCCCCCTACACGTGCATGTACGGCGCGACCCGCATCGAGGCGAACCCGCTGTAGGGGGCACCCTTGTTCGCGTCGTGCCCATTGAGTCAATGGGAGCCCGTGTACGCGTTGTACGACCGGCTCCCATTGACTTCAATGGGAGTCCGACCGAATCGAGTCCGATAGCATACGTACGCATCGTACTCGTTCGGTCGGGCTGCTGGAGTCCGATTCGGTCGGAAATCTCTCCGGGTCCGGCTCGGTCGGAGAGATTTCCTGCCCGAATCAGAATCGGCCCCTATGTGTATGGCGGTGCACAGACAGAATATCGAGTTGTGAATATCGAAGTGCCAGAATATCGACTGCAAGAATATCGTGGACCAGAATATCGACTTTCAGGTAAGAAATATCGTTTTGTTTAATATCGAAGTCAGTAATATCGTTTGTAAAAATATCGTTGTTAATAATATCGATGTTTATATTAGTGTTATGTATTTTAGTATGTATTTTGAATGTATGTGTTCTATTTTTTTGTCTAAGTATTGCATGTGTTTTTTAATATATGTATTACATTTTTAGAAGTTATAAATTTTATTTTAAGTAAATTTTGCGTTTTAATTCCGTAGCGGGTTGTGGGTTTATAGGGGAATAGGGGGGGAAGTAATTTAATTATAATAAATGTATTAATAATTTTTAGAAGTTATTAAGTTTATTTTGATTAAATTTTGCGTTTTAGTTCTGTAGCGGGTTGTGGGTTTATAGGGGAATAGGGTGGGAAGTAATTTAATTATAATTAATTAATTAATCATTTTTATTAATTAATATTTATGTATTTAATATTTTCCATTGTTATTTGTGGTAATAAATGTATTATTAATTATTTATTAATTGGTTGTTAATTATTATTAATTAATTGGTAATTGTGTAATGTTTTTAGGAGCGGGTTGTGGGTTGATAGGGGAGTAGGGTGGGAAGTAATTTAATTGTAATTAATTAATTAATATTTTATATTAATTAATATTTATATATTTAATATTTGTTATTGTTATTTGTGGTAATACATTTATTATTAATTATTTATTAATTGGTTGTTAATTATTATTAATTAATTGGTAATTGTGTTAATTGTGTAATTTATTTAGGAGCAGGTTGTGGGTTGATAGGGAGTAGGGTGGGAAGTAATTTAATTTTAATACATTTTTAAAAATGTTAATATAATATTTATTTTATGTTACTTTATAGTGTTTATTGTGTGAATTAATTTATTAATAATTGTTTTTATTTTGTTTGTTAATTGTTATTAATTAATTAACCATTAATTGTTAATTAATTATGTTAATTGTGTCATGTTTTAGAATATTGGTGGTGTTATTTATAGGGGAATATGGTGGTAAGTAAATTATTTGAATTAATTAATTATTTGTTAATTATTGCTAATTAATTAATTTAAAATTGAATATGGTAATTGTGGAATAATTTTGATGTGTGATTTGTGGGGTTTATAGTTGTAAATGTTGGGAAGAAACTTTTTTAAATTAATTAATGATTTGTTGTTAATTGTTATTAATTTATGAACAAAAAATTGGTTATGGAAATTGTGTAAATATTTTTAGGTGTGTGTTTTGGTGTTTATTGGGGTAGAGGGTGGAAAGTAATTTAGTTTAAATAAATTAATTAATAGTTGATCATTAAAATTCATTTATTAATTTATAAATATTTTTGGTAATTGTTTTGTTTTTATTTTGTTTGTGGTTTTTGGTTCAATAGCTGTAATCTTTGGTTTTATCCCTTCCACTATCCAACACTTTCCCTACTGTTGCACTTGCTGGAGTGGGAATAGTAAATTATTCCCCTCCGCTATCCAACACTTTCCCTACTGTTGCACTTGCTAGAGTGGGAATAGTAATTTTTACCCCTCCGCTATCCAAAACTTTCCCTACTGTTGCACTGGCTGGAGTGGGAATAGTAATTTTTACCCCTCTGCTATCCAACACTTTCCCTACTGTTGCACTTGCTGGAGTGGGAATAGTAAATTATTCCCCTCCGCTATCCAACACTTTCCTACTGTTGCACTTGGTGGAGTGGGAATAGTAAATTATTCCCCTCCGCTATCCAACACTTTCCCTACTGTTGCACTTGCTGGAGTGGGAATAGTAATTTTTACCCCTCCGCTATCCAACACTTTCCCTACTGTTGCACTCGCTGGAGTGGGAATAATCATTTTTACCCCTCCGCTATCCAACACTTTCCCTACTGTTGCACTTTCTGGAGTGGGAATAGTAAATTATTTCCCTTCGCTATCCAACACTTTCCCTACTGTTGCACTTGCTGGAGTGGGAATAGTAATTTTTACCCCTACGCTATCCAACACTTTCTCTAACGTTGCATTTATTGGAGTGGGAATAGTAAATTATTCCCCTCCGCTATCCAACACTTTCCCTACTGTTGCATTTATTGGAGTGGGAATAGTAAATTACTCCCCTCCGCTATCCAACAGTTTCCCTACTGTTGCACTTGCTGGAGTGGGAATAGTAATTTTTACCCCTCCGCTATCCAACATTTTCCCTGCTGTTGCACTTGCTGGAGTGGGAATAGTAATTTATTCCCCTCCGCTATCCAACACTTTCCCTACTGTTGCAGTCCCTGGAGTGGGAATAGTAATGTATTCCCCTACGCTATCCAACACTTTCCCTACTGTTGCACTTATTGGAGGGGGAATAGTAAATTATTCCCCTACGCTATTCAACACTTTCCCTACTGTTGCACTCGCTGGAGTGGGAATAGTAAATTATTACCCTCCGCTATCCAACACTTTCCCTACTGTTGCAGTTAATGTAGTGTAAAATGTAGTTTTAAAATTAATAAATATTTTAATAATTTCATTTATAATATATATATTTTTGTTTTGTTTTTTATGTTACAGGTGTATGTATATATATATATATGTATTTATAATTTTTGATATATTTCTAACATTTTATAATTTATTAAAATATTTATTTAGTAATTATTATTAAGTAAATATATATATTACATTTTTATATGTATGTTTAATTTATTTTTACATTACATTTATTACTTATAATTGTTCACATATTTTAATAATTCAATTTTTTTTAAAGATATATGTATTATTTAATTTATTTTAATTTGTTTTTATACATTTAAAAAAAACTATATTTTTAACTTCGATATTTTTAACAACGATATTTTTTCTCTCAATATTTTAGTACTTACCATTATGTAGATAGGATGTCGATATTTTTGACATCGATATTTATGTCCCGATATTTTGGGAACACGATATTTTGTCCAGCGATATTTTGTCAGTGATCCGTGTATGTCACCTCTCCTAGCCTTGATGTATTTCCCATGGATTAAGGATAGATTAAATGCCTGCTCAACAGTGCCAAAACCGGGCCAGAACCCATGCTGGACTTCGGAAAAGAAGGAGTTTTCCTCAGCCCATTCCTCCAGTTTGCCCAACATTACCCACCCTAGGATTTTTGCAGAAGAATCTAGTAGCGAGATTGTACGGTAATTAATGAGAAGGTTCCTGTCACCTTTTTTAAAATATAGGCACTTTGATTGATTCCCTTCAGGACTCAAGAGGACCAGACTTAAACACAGCTCTCAGCACTTTAGTTATTAAAGGGGGCCAAAAGGCCGGGTTATGCTTGAACAGGTCTATTGGCACCCCATCAGGGCCTGGCTATGTTTGTATTAAACATGTGTTAGACTTCTATGAGCATTCCCAAGGGTCTGTTTCCTATTACAACTTCATCAGGCAAACCAGAAAGGAACAACTGGCTCTTCCAACCCATGATAGCATATCTTCAATGGTTATTTTTTACAGTTGCAAATTATCAAGGCATGCTCTCATTATTCCGCATTACTGTCGTATATATTCTTCATCCTCATTTCAACATCTTCATTTTGAATATTAAAGTTCAAACAATAAAATTAAATGCCTTCCAACTTGTTTTCAAGTTTATAACTTTTGAATGTGTCCACTCTCCTCTAATCTGGTAATTAGCAACAGACATTTTTGCGCGATCATGTTTCCAAAGAATAGCTCTGCAGCTTAAACTCTTTGAAAGAGCTCTCTTTAAGGAAGAAATACCATTACAGTATACTTCTCAACATTAACGCATATCTAGTAAATATTATATTGTAGACAATTCATGAAAAGCAATTTTATATACTGTTTGTGGTTTAATGTGTTTAATAAAGTTGTTAAAGTTAGCTTTGACATTTATAAATGTAAGTAACCTCAAAGTGCACTGATATCTTCAGAATGAGCAGATGCTTTATGAAAGCTAGTAAATATAACAACAGTAGTTCAGTTCAAATGGGGAATGTTAAAGTGCATTTATGTGGGTAAAACTTACTCAAGTACTGTTTATAGACAGTGTAATTCAGCAACTACATTGTTCAGATAATCTACAAAGTAAAAGCGATATATTATGAGCAAATATGGAGACATTCAATTTTGCCACTGATGGAGCGAGGTAAATGAAAACATTTTGGAACCCCCTAAATATCCATACTAATAAATTAATGATTACTAATTGTTTGATCGACTAACCAACACTTTATACTTTTTGGTAAAACCTTATATAAATGGTAATCGCAATTTGTGTGCAAAATTAACTTATTTACAAATGTAAAACTGAAGTAATACTAATATAGTGATTTGCGTATTAATTAGAGTAAAATTGAATGATTTGTGCTATGTAGTAAATTGTATTGAGGCAAAAGAATGCGGATGGTAAGTAAACATGGCTTTAAATGTCGCTTTTGCTAGGTAACACCTAATTGGGGTACTTAGAATGATGGGTGGGAAACGGAAAGGCTTATTTTCTTTATTTTAATTATGATTGTGTTTGTTTTCATGATAGTTCGTTCGGGCCTGTTAGGCCGTGCTGTAAAAATGGCTGCCGAGGCAGATGAGCTCAATGCGCAGACGCAAAGATGGCTTCTAAGCGGAAGAAAGCCGCAGAATCATACCACGTGGGTACGAGTCAAGCTCAGAGTGAGAAGTGTCAAGGTCAGGCTGACCTGACACAAGGAGAATGCCAAGAAAGACTCAGCGTGCATCCGTGAGAACAGGGGACGAGCCTCAGTGAATTAACAATGGACTGTTTAAAATGAGCTACAAAAAGAGAAACATTAAATGAACTGTTAATCGGACTGCTATTACCCAAAGGTCGTGTGAAAGGACGAACCATAAACAATTTTAGAACCGGTTTGAACAAGGAGGGCAATGAGGTGATTCTTGCCACCCCTCCAATGGACCAATTAGCGTGATTCTTGCCCCCAAAGATTGCAACTTTATGTTTAGTAAGCTAGTAGTAGGGTATAAGAGGACCTACTCTTAAGTAGGAGGGGGAGGATTTCCTGCATAATGTTTGAGCACTGAACGTTGATGCTGAAGAAGCTGCTGCTATTTTCTATAGGCCATTTTCTTGATAGAAATATTCATTTTGAACTTTAAAACTTGACTGGGGAAAGGAACGAGACCGATGCGGGAAACCTGTATAGGAGGTCCGTCGAGGAGGCCTGTTTAGCGGGACAGACAGTCAGTTTTGGGAATTCCATGCTGTGATCTACAATTTATCTGCTTTGGTGAACTTTTCATTCTCCATTAAAGAAGGGTATGCATAAAAATTCTTTCTAAAATCTTATTTCTTATAATGATATTGAAATGTATTAAAACGATTAATAAACTTGAATCTTACTCATGCATTTAAGAAAATAGATAAACTTTATTATAATTAAAATTATGAGTCTGTGGTTCTTTAGCTCAATAATGAGTGTAATGTTTTAATCAGTTTTTTTAATGTGATTGAGCTGGTCTTAATCACTATCAACTTATTCTACTAGTTGGTCTATCGACCAAAGAGCGGAATACCTTGATGTCTTAGAACTGACAGGATTAAACTAATTATGTATGATGCTTAAGAAAATATCCTGTTAATTTTAATAAGATATTCCGTTTCTCCAGCAATTACGTTCTTGTCTTGGTAAAAGTGGATGTGACCCAGGGAACAATTGAGGGAGTGTATGGTTATGCGGTGTTATGGGCCCCACCGTCATATGGTATAATTGTTGTGAGTGATCTTTACCTGGAGGTTATGTCCAAAAGAGAAGAATTTATATTAGCCGCGCTGGATCAGATTTATTGGTAGCAGAGTTATGGTTACTATAGATTAGTTTGGTGATTATTGATTATTGATTATTGATTATTGATTATTTCATGTCTAACACTTCATGTCGAATTGTATTATGTTATATGTAAGTCGGAAATTTTGAAGCTTCCGGGAAGTAGGAAGTGGACACATGTGGCAAGAGAAGTCACATGGAATAGTGCATTGTCTGATTTTTCAAAATGGTGATAACACAGGTTGTGTTATGATAGGGACATTCTTTGTATAAAACGTGTATGAGTGAAATAGCAACCGGTTTTCTTGTGAAACTCTGGCCTTAATTCTCAGGAGCAGCGTAGTCTCCACATGTGTTTTATCCCCAGAGAAACAGGTTTACCCCTTGTTTGAAAGAAGGGTAAGGTAGAGGGAAGTGCTACACTTATCGAACGAAACTGTATTCTTGCAAGATAGAGTAAAACTATCTCTTTTGTTTAGCGAAAACAGACAATGGAAATGTGTTTTATGTCGTAACTAATAGAATATAGTCAAGAACAAACTGCCGATAATTTTTGTAAAGGAGGGTTCAGGAGTAGAACTGACGTTGACAAAAGACCGCGCTGGGATTGGCCAGTGTTTGGAAACACGAAAAACGCCCTGATTGGTGCGTTAGTGTGAGACGCGCTGGGATAGGTCTGAAGAGCAGTGACGTAGAGGTTTCGGATTGGTGCGTTAGTGTGAGACGTGCTGGGATAGGTCCGAATAGCACATAGAGAACAGAAAAGAGTTGTGAGTTTGCCGAAGGGAGAGAATCGTGAAATATGGCTTATTATGAGTATTGTAGAGAGAAACCGTCATGGATGGCGAAAATTAAGAACTTCTTTAAGTAGGACAAAAAGGTAGTGACTAGAGAGGGACAGGTAATTCCTCCGCCGAAAACGCCAGCTTCTCATATGATGCTGAAATATGGTTATCATACTTGCATTTGGTTAGAAAATTGGACAAAATATACTCAGAATGATGGAGTATTGGCTTTTCCAGAGAATGGTTCATTTAGCACAGCCGTACTTCGAAATTTGAGAGAGAAAATGATGAAACTTGAGCCAAGACCTAGACCGACACAGTTTGAAGCGTTAGGTGAATGGGAAGACGAGATGTATGAACGAGAAAGACACAGGGGTGCAAAGAATTATAGTTTGGTTCATGGAAGAGTATGGAGAGTGAATCATGAAGACAGGATGAGGCGTTGGAGATATGCTAACATGACAGATGGTTTGTTTCCAGCCATAACAGTTGAAGAGGGTACAGGAAGGAAGTGTACAGAGAAAAAGAAACACACAGCTACAGAAAGGTATGGGTATGGAGGTAGCGAAACAGAGGATGAATTGCTGGAAGATATTTTAAACAGAAAACCACCTCCATATCAACAGAATTCTGCGGTGGTGACACCCAATGCACCGCCAATGGAAACTGGGAGGAACAAAAGTCCAGAACGAAGATACGATATAAATAGGTCAAATGAACAGCTAGAAATTCCACAAAGTGAAAAGTCTGACAGTGGCAATGCAGCTGAGTTAGCAAAAACCACAAGAGAATTGACTGAGAAAATAAGAGAGTTAACAATGAACATGGAAGCTGTGACTGTGCCAGTGACAATAGAACCAGTAATACCAGTTTTTGAGAACCAGAGAATAGATGAGCATTCTTTAACCATCCCAATGAACTCAAATATGCAAAGAATGAGAGATGGGATAAATACAGAAAATGGAGAGACAAGAGATTTGGGCAGCTCATATAGACCGAGTCCGCCTACTAACCTGACAGTAAATGAAAGTGAGATAAAAAGGATTCCTATGGGAACCGAGTCTGCATCTGAAACGCCAGAGAGGAATAAAAATTGGATAGAAATAAATAGTACACCTGTAGGTCCAACTCCAGAAGTATTAAATGAATGGATGAGAAATTTGCAAAAGAAAGATACAGAACCGCAACCATTGGATGTAATCAGGCTAAAGATAGACATGGAAGAGCTGATTTTAGGGACTATTGGTACAGAAAAATTGAAAACATATCAGGACGACGCGATAATGTTTTTGTGTAAGAGTATTACTTGGAGAGCTAGAAATTTACATGAAAAATTGGAAGAGACAGCGAATGAACTAGGAGTGGAATTTGTGAAAGTCAGGAGTTTGCAAAAACCATATAGGGTAGATTTTTGTGAGAAAGATATAGAAAATTTGAATACATCAGGACGATTAACCCAGATAAAAGAACTGATCGTTTTGTTGAGAAAATGGGGTGATGTGGACAGATGGAGGAGCAGGTGGACTAAAAGAAAAGAGGGAACAACCGACAAAGCGTCTTTGGCTTTTGCGGTGAAAGACAGAGAGTCAGTTGTACGGGAGTATCCAATGAGAGAAACTCCAGGAGGTAGTTATGTACATGTTCCATGGTCCAGACAAGATATACTGTCATTTACAAATGATTTTCCGAAATTGAGGGAAAAGCCTGTAGAATGGTACAGACAGGTGGAAAGGTTTGTCAAAGTTTCGAAGGTGTTGTGGGTAGATCTGGATGGATTGTTTGACATTGTAGTACCAGCCGATTTATGGACAGAATGTAAAATTACCATTGATTGGCCAACAGTAGAATACCCAAGAGATGCAAAAACTGGAGCGCCAGGTCCAGAAGTAATGAGGAAGTACGAACAGGTTATTACATTTTTGAAAAACAAAATTCCACCCAAAGAAACTGATTGGGTAAAGATTGACAGAATTACGCAAGAGAGTAAGGAGTCCGTACATGCCTACTATGAAAGGCTGCTTTTGGTTTTCAAACAGTATAGCGGTTATGAGACTCTGAGTGAAAAGGACATGAGTCATTTTGTATATAGATTTGTTTATGGATTGAAACCAGAAATAAGTGAGATGATTAAGCAGCATATGTTGTGTTGGCAGAACAGTACTGTGGACGAAGTGTTGAGGTATGCTAAATATTGTAGTGATGACATCGAGTGTAGACAGCGTAAATTAAAAGAAAAGGCGATGTGGGCACAAGTGAAGGTTGCAGAAAAACAAGAAGCTCAACTGAATAATCAAATTAATGAGACAGGACAGACTAAATCCAAACCAAATATAGGTAAAGGCAAAGGTCAAATGAGTATAGAAGAGGCAAAGAAGAAGTGGCCATGCCACAACTGCGGAAAATTAGGACATTGGAGAAATGAGTGTAAATTTCCTCCAAAAGCTAATACGGAAAATCAATCATTAAATCCACAGGTGCAGAGTGAGGTGAGTTACCAACAGCTGCAGCAATCGCAGGTAGTTACTCAACAGAGTCAGGTGCCACAACCACCTCTTCCCAAGAGTGTAAACCCTCAGAGATACAGTGCAGAGACAGGATTCTACGGAGGAGAGCAGGTAACACAATTGCCGCGCGCAGCTGCAATATCACAGTATTGGTTACGACAGGATGGGAATGAATCGGATGAAATTTTATGACGGTGCCTAGGAGAGGAGGAAGAGTGCGTACTTGGCGCAACTTTAGAGGTAAACCAGACAGGTCCATTTGTGGATGGAGAAGTGAATGGTGCAAATGTTACATTCCTTGTGGACACTGGGGCTACCCGATCTACTGTTAGATCAGTGGAAATTCCAAACCTTCCTCTCTCAGGTGAATATATCCAAGTCATAGGTGTTTCAAACCAGCAGATAAAGGCGCCTCTTACCAAATTAGTAGAGGTGAAAGTTGGACCATTCAGAGAAATGCACCAATTTGTGGTGTGTGATTGCAGTCCTGTAAACTTACTAGGACGCGATCTACTTTGTAAAATGAATTGTACCATTTATTGTACCCCAGATGGGATTGCATTTCAGACACCAGATGAAGATTTACTATATAAAATGACAATGGCAGAATTAGAGCCAGGAGTGAATGACATGTTTCCTGTGTTTGATGTAGAGAAAATCCCAATTGAGTTAAAAGAAACAGTCAAATCTGAAGTATGGGATTTTACAAGCGAAGACACTGGGTTAATGAGAGGAGTAGACCCTGTGAAAATTACTGTAAGAGAAGGAACAAATTACCCAAATACTCCACAATATAAATTGACGCCAGAAATTATCGAAGGAATAACACCTGTAATCAAGAAAATGATTGAACAGGGAATCTTGAAAGAAATAATGAGCAGTCCATGTAATTCACCCATAATGGGGCTGAAAAAGCCAAATGGGACATATAGGATAGTGCAAGATTTACGAAAAGTCAATAAAATCGTTATTCCTTGTTGTCCAATTGTACCAAACCCTGCAGTAATACTGTATCAGATTCCACGTGATGCGGAATGGTACACAGTCATTGATTTGTGCCATGCATATTTCTCTATTCCATTACATCCAGATAGCCAGCCATTATTTGCATTCCGGTTTGGAGATCGTATTTTGGCATGGTGCCGAATTCCTCAAGGGTATACAGAAAGTCCCTCAATCTTTAATCAGATCCTAAAGAAATCGTTGGAAGATTTAAAAATGCCTGAAAAATCTGTGATGGTTCAGTACATTGATGACCTATTAGTGGCATCGAAGACCAAAGAAGCATGTGTTACTGACACAATTGCTTTTCTGAACCACTTAGCCGAAGGAGGACATTTAGGGGCCGATTCCGATTCCGGCCGGAAATCTCTCCGACCGAGCCGGACCCGGAGAGATTTCCGACCGAATCGGACTCTGGCAGTCCGACCGAACGAGTACGATGCGCACGCATGCCATCGGACTCGAGTCGATCGGACTCCCATTGAAGTCAATGGGAGCCTGTCGTACAACGCGTACGCGGGCTCCCATTGACTCAATGGGTGCGAGGCGGACAAGGGCGCCCCTACAGCGTGTACGCGTCCATGCGCATCGTGGCATACATGCACAGGTAGGGGGACCCATGGGTCCCCCTGTGTGCGACTCGAGCGCCTACGCATACAGGGGGTCCGACGCGGACCCCCAAAGTCCGGCTCCGACAGCTTTTTTGAGCCGGACGGCGCGAGTCGGTCGGACTGCTCGCGGCGCGCATCGTGCCTACCCGGCCGGGATACGTCTCCATAGCGCGGTGCGAGTCATGTCCATGCGAGTCGGTCGGAGCGTGTTGAAGCCGCGTTCGAGTCGGTCGGAGATTTCGCGGGTGCCTGCATCGTACTCGCTCGGCCGGACCCATGTACGATTCGGTCGGGAAACAGGGCTCCGAATCGGATCCGGTAAATCCAAATCCGATTCGGAGCACTACCGGCCGAGATCGGAATCGGCCCCAAAGTGTCCCCATCTAAATTACAGTTTTGTCAACAGGAGGTTCAATACCTAGGTCACAAGATTGAAAAGGGAGTGCGGAAGGTAACAACAGAAAGAATAAAGATTATCCGAGGAATGAGAGCTCCAATGACACAAAGAGAGGTGAGAATGTTCCTTGGAATGGTTGGGTATTGTCGACAGTGGATAAGTGGATTTTCACTGATTGCAAAACCTTTACAGCGATTGACGAAAAAGGATGTTAAAGATCCGTTTGAATTGAATGATGAAGAAATGAAAGCCTTCAAAGAACTAAAAACAAGACTATGTGAAGCACCGGCACTGGGAATGCCTGACTATGAAAAAGAATTTGAATTGTATTGTAGTGAGAGAGATGGATGTGCACTTTCAGTTTTAGTGCAGAGACATGGAAAAATGAAAAGACCTATTGCTTATTTTTCAGCTGTTTTAGACCCAGTGGCAAAGGCGTTGCCTGGCTGTTTGAAAGCAGTAGCTGCTACTTGTGTGAGTCTGGAACAAAGTGAAGGCATAGTGATGGGATATCCATTGAGAGTATATGTTCCACATTCTGTTGAAATTCTTTTGACAAGAACCAAAACTCAATTCATGACACATAGTCGGCTGACTAGGTATGAAAAAGTGATTCTGAGTGCTGACAATGTAATATTGACAGATGCACAAGTGTGAATCCTTCAACATCATTGCCAGATGAAGGGAGTGTAGAAGACAAAGATGAAGTCGATCATAATTGCTTGGATGTGCTTGAATTTTGTACAAAACCAAGATCGGATATTAAGGATGAGCCCTTAAAAGAATCAGATTATGTGATGTTTGTGGATGGTTCATGCCTGAGGACAAGTGAAGGAGTTTTGAGTGCGGCGTATGCTGTGTGTACAGTAGCTGCAATAATGGAAGCATCTTGTTTGAGAGGGATACGGTCAGCCCTAGTGGCTGAGCTGATTGCTCTGATTCAGGCGTGCAAACTGGGAAAGAGTGTCCGAATTACGGTGATCACAGATAGCCAGTATGGCTTCGGAGTGGTCCACGACTTTGGACAGATCTGGTCTCAGAGAGGTTTCTTGACGTCTGCAGGAACTCCAATTAGAAATGGTGAGTTCGTGAAGAAATTGCTTGAGGCGATACAGCTGCCTAAACAGATCGCAGTGGTGAAGTGTGCTGCACACAAAAATGAGGCGGATTACTTTACCGTGGGTAATAGGTATGCCGATGAGATAGCCCAATATTGTGCTAAAAATGTGGTTTCGTTAAACCGAAGAAGAGAAAGAGAGCATGTTCCATGTCCCTTGCTGTTTACTAACATTGTTGAAACATGGGATGAGGTAAGACAATTACAGGAAGAAGCAAATGATGAGGAAAAAGATGGTTGGATAAAAGCAGGATGCAGGAAAAGGGAGGAAGATGACGTTGGGTTTATAGAGATGAAAGACCAGTTATGCCTGATAGCATGATTTCTAACGTGGCACGGATGTACCATGGACAAGCTCATATTGGGAGGGATGCCAGAATCCGACTTTTCAGACAAACATGGTATAACCCAAAATTCAGAGCTATAGCTGAAAGTCTTTGTCAAAGATGTCTTATTTGTCAACAGATAAATCCAGGAAGGAAGACAGTAGTGAGTCTAGGAACAATAGAGCGGGAAGGAGGTCCTTTTACTAGAATGCAACTAGTCTTTATCGAAATGCCCCCAAGCAATAGACTGAAGTACGTTCTTGTGGTCGTTTGTTTGTTTTCTCGTTGGGTGGATGCCTATCCAACAAGAAGGAATGATGGAGTTACTGTAGCCAAGCTTCTGCTGAGAGAATTCATTCCAAGATACGGCTTTCCAGTAACGATTGAAACAGATAGAGGAACACATTTTCAAAATGAGCTAATTCAACTGATATGTGAAGCTCTTGATATTCAACAGAAATTGCAATGTGCATATAGACCAGAGGCTTCTGGAGTAGTAGAACAAGTGAATGGAACAATAAAGAATAGGTTAGGGAAAATGTGTCAAGCCACAGGACTCAAATGGCCAGATGCCCTACCATTGGTGCTAACGACTATCAGAAGCATACCTGACAGAAAAACAGGTCTGAGTCCCCACGAAATAATCATGGGACGAGCAATGAGACAAGCACATGTACCTGTCAACAAACTACTGACTATAACTGATGATCTCGTGTTGGATTATTGCAAAGGATTGGCTGATGTGGTACATTCTGTGTTTCATCAGGTTGGACCGGATGCGACCACTCTCGAAAGAAAACCAGCTCATGATTTGAGTCCAGGAGACTGGGTCTGCATAAAAGTCCACAGAAGAAGAAACTGTTTGGTTCCTCGCTGGGATAAACCACGTCAAGTGATCTTGGTGACAACAACTGCTGTCAAATGTGCTGGAGTGAAAAACTAGGTGCATGCCAGCCATACTATCAGAGTTCCAGATCCTGAAGCTCGACCTGTAAGTCGACATCTGGAGATATCTGATACCAGTTCAGCATCCGATGCAGAAGTCGAAACAAACAGGGTTCCAGATCCTGAAGCTCAACCTGTAAGTCGACATCTGGAAGACCCAGGTACAAATTTGACAACAGAAGAAGAACTTGAAATAACAAAAGCTCCAGAACTTGAAGATCGACCTGTAAGTCGACATCTGGAAATATCAGATACTAGTTCAACATCTGAAACAGACCAATCAGATTGTGATGAAAAGTCAAAGAATAAATGGAAAACTGACATCATAAACGAAGAAACTGAACCAAGAGACAGTGACAATGATCAGCCAAGCACAAGCTATGGTAGATTTCCTTCAAAGATTGTCGAATTAGACGAGGGAGGGATAGATTCAGATAGAGAGATAGAAGAAGAATCGGAAGAACCCCGAGGAGCAATAGGGACAGACCAACAGATAAAAGAACAACAGGGAAATTTAGAAACCGACAGAGAGATCAACGAGAATCCGGAAGAAACTCGAGGAGGGATAGAAATAAGTGTCCAAACAGAAAAGACACAGAAAGATTCAGATTTAGATAATGAAGGTGAAATCATAAAATTCAAAATAAGAGGAAGTGAAATAAGATCTGAAACAAAACCAGAAGAAAGTGAAGAAGAGAGAAAACAGAGATTAGGACCAAGAAAGAGGACTTGGAGAACTGAACGAGAGGAAATGGAAAGTGAACCAAAAGGCCAAGAAAAGGAGACAATTGGCCCCACGAAGTCAAAAGACTGACATACAAGATAATAAACTTAAATAGAAATGATGCAGAACAGGTAAATGAGATATCAAGTCAAAAGGAACAAGGAAAACAAAGTGGAAAACAATTGCAGAAAACAAAGAGAGTGAAGAAACCTAATCTGAAATATAAGTTACCTGAGTGGCTATACATCGCATTGACTGACATCAAAGAAGAAGATAACACTCACGAAAGCCCAGAAGAAAGCTGCAAACCAATGGGTGAGAGTGAAGTGCAACAAGTGTGAAAAGGTAAAGAGAAAATCCCGGACGGGACATCAAAACCTGAACGAGACAAGGAAGAGTTCTGAAAAGAACTGAAGAAAGTACCAAACGAGACAAAGTGAGAGGGTGGAGTGGCTGATACGTCATTCTGAGGTGTGGTGACACATTTTCTGTACATATAAATAGTTAGGTAATAGGACAGAATGGTACACACAGAGAACAGGGAATCTAGATGTGAGTTTTTACGTAGATGGTGTAGAATGTGTTTCTTTTGTACAGGTTTATTAATGTTTGTTTGGCTTATTTTAGCAATCACCATTCCAATTAGATTAGCTGTAGAAGAAACGTCCATATTAGGAAACAACACGAAAAAAGATAAAGAAGCTAACATACAGAACACAGCAACATTAATAGATAGTGCCGAGTTACATAAGGATAGATCCATAATTGATTTTTCAAAGAACGTTTTCACGAAATTATTATATGAATATGTAGAAACAATGGATGTGAGGGATTGTTATGTTTGTATGCAATTACCTGCGTCTGTCACAGAGGGTGTGACCTATCATCACCTTCCTTTAACGTATGGGATAACATGTAGTGTTTTAGCTAGTTTATTTTATAATACAGGTAGACTGGAATATTATTATACTGACAATAATAAGGTTTTCGCAACAATTCCTATAATTCCTGAATTCAACAAAGTGAAAGAAGCAAGGATGTTTGGTGAATTTTTCCTAGAAAATAAAGATTTAACATTAGAGTATATAGCTAGGCACAATCTTACCTGTGAGTTAAAGAAAGAAGAAAAAGTATTTTTAGAGATGGTAGAAAACAGAAGAGTTAAATTTCAAAGAAAAGTAATGGGTGAGGAGACAAAATCACCCCTTTGGGCATTTGAGGGAGAAAATAATGATAAGAGAGAGACAAACGCAGCTATGACTCTAGATTGGCCCCAACAGGGAAAGTTGTGCATTAGTAGAAATAGGACTAGGTATGATAACTATTTCTTGGGTTCCAGTGAATGCCGAGACAATTACAAAATTTTAGGAGGATGGGGATTCAAAGGAGGTAAAGATCCAATATTTCCAGGGATCTATTATATTTGTGACAATAGAGCTTATTACAGGTTGCCGGATCATTGGTATGGGTCGTGCTATTTAGGCCTGGTCTTTCCAAAGATTTTCCATGTGGAGAGAGGAGAGAAAGGAAGACACGAAATGGGTGAAACATTTACACGTGGAAAAAGGGAAAGCTTTTCAGAAATAGTTGGTGACATTTTTGGAGCATTGATACCAGCAGTGGGTATATCTTTGAATGCATTTAAAATTCAGAAATTGTCTACAGTAGTAGATCGTTTATCAACGAATACTGCTGGAGGGTTCTTGATGGTAAATACCGAGATGGTTGCCATGAGAGCTATGGTGATGCAAAATCGACTTGCCCTTGACATTCTTTTAGCAAAAGAGGGTGGAGTCTGTGGAATGCTGAAAGTCCAACATTGTTGCACTTACATTCCAGATAAAAGTGAAAATATACAGAAGTATAAAAAGAATATTACTGATTTGCACAAAGAACTTGCTCCACTGGAGGTTGAAGGTGCCTGGGAGAAACTTGGTAAGAGTTTTTCCTCAATACCAAAATGGTTCACTGAAATAGGTGGTTCTATTGTAGGGAAAGTTTTAATATCGGCAACAGTAGTAATATTAGTGGTGTTATTAGTGAAATTAGTTATTATATGTATTAAAAAGGAGAAAAAGAGAAAATAAAAAGAGAAAATAAGATAAATATAGAAAGAGAACGAGAACTGGGAGAAATAGAACTTGAAGAACTAAAAGAAAACATGTATGAAAGAACAAAAAGACAAGATGAAAGGGACACCGATGTGTAAACTAACAAAAGCAAGTGGACAAGAAACATTCTATCTGAATAGTTGTGTAACATGGGTTTTTGTGGTGATATTAAAAATCACCAAAGGGGGGAGTTGATGGAGCGAGGTAAATGAAAAGATTTTGGAACCCCCTAAATATCCATACTAATAAATTAATGATTACTAATTGTTTGATCGACTAACCAACACTTTATACTTTTTGGTAAAACCTTATATAAATGGTAATCGCAATTTGTGTGCAAAATTAACTTATTTACCATTGTAAAAGTGAAGTAATACTAATATAGTGATTTGCGTATTAATTAGAGTAAAATTGAATGATTTGTGCTATGTAGTAAATTGTATTGAGGCAAAAGAATGCGGATGGTAAGTAAACATGGCTTTAAATGTCGCTTTGCTAGGTAACACCTAATTGGGGTACTTAGAATGATGGGTGGGAAACGGAAAGGCTTATTTTCTTTATTTTAATTATGATTGTGTTTGTTTTCATGATAGTTCGTTCGGGCCTGTTAGGCCGTGCTGTAAAATTGGCTGCCGAGGCAGATGAGCTCAATGCGCAGACGCAAAGATGGCTTCTAAGCGGAAGAAAGCCGCAGAATCATACCACGTGGGTACGAGTCAAGCTCAGAGTGAGAAGTGTCAAGGTCAGGCTGACCTGACACAAGAAGAATGCCAAGAAAGACTCAGCGTGCATCCGTGAGAACAGGGGACGAGCCTCAGTGAATTAACAATGGACTGTTTAAAATGAGCTACAAAAAGAGAAACATTAAATGAACTGTTAATCGGACTGCTATTACCCAAAGGTCGTGGTGAAAGGACGAACCATAAACAATTTTAGAACCGGTTTGAACAAGGAGGGCAATGAGGGGATTCTTGCCACCCCTCCAATGGACCAATTAGCGTGAATCTTGCCCCCAAAGATTGCAACTTTATGTTTAGTAAGCTAGTAGTAGGGTATAAGAGGACCTACTCTTAAGTAGGAGGGGAGGATTTCCTGCATAATTTTTGAGCACTGAACGTTGATGCTGAAGAAGCTGCTGCTATTTTCTATAGGCCATTTTCTTTGATAGAAATATTCATTTTGAACTTTAAAACTTGACTGGGGAAAGGAACGAGACCGATGCGGGAAACCTGTATAGGAGGTCCGTCGAGGAGGCGTGTTTAGCGGGACAGACAGTCAGTTTTGGGAATTCCATGCTGTGATCTACAATTTATCTGCTTTGGTGAACTTTTCATTCTCCATTAAAGAAGGGTATGCATAAAAATTCTTTCTAAAAGCTTATTTCTTATAATGATATTGAAATGTATTAAAACGATTAATAAACTTGAATCTTACTCATGCATTTAAGAAAATAGATAAACTTTATTATAATTAAAATTATGAGTCTGTGGTTCTTTAGCTCAATAATGAGTGTAATGTTTTAATCAGTTTTTTTAATGTGATTGAGCTGGTCTTAATCACCATCAACTTATTCTACTAGTTGGTCTATCGACCAAAGAGCGGAATACCTTGATGTCTTAGAACTGACAGGATTAAACTAATTATGTATGATGCTTAAGAAAATATCCTGTTAATTTTAATAAGATATTCCGTTCCTCCAGCAATTACGTTCTTGTCTTGGTAAAAGTGGATGTGACCCAGGGAACAATTGAGGGAGTGTATGGTTATGCGGTGTTATGGGCCCCACCATCATATGGTATAGTTGTTGTGAGTGATCTTTACCTGGAGGTTATGTCCAAAAGAGACGAATTTATATTAGCCGCGCTGGATCACCACAAAACGTTTCACCAATATTTTGTACAAAAGGTCTTAGCAGTATTAAAATAGCCATAGTTATTCTACTGGCTGCCTTCTCAGGGGCAAAACATTTCAAGGTTTCTGACTGAATAAGAGATTCCTGTATAGCTCTACTGTCAACAAATCGATGCAGTTAATTTTGGAAATACTTTTATAAAATACATGACTTTTTCACATTTTTCATCAGGATATCAAAATACAATTGATATTAACGAACAGTGCTTCATTGACATATTAAACACAACAAGCATTGGCAAAGCCAAAGGGTAAAGCCTTGTCAATATGTTGTGATGAGCATTTTTTGTGGTAAGCATATGCCACAAAAAAAACAAAAAAACAAAGAAAACGTTGCTGCCTGAAAGTGGCGGCCAAAATGTTAAATGAAAAACAACCATCACGTATAATTTTTTTAGAACAAAACAATTGTTTTCTGGAAGGAAATGTCCAAATACCCATATAGAAACCATTTTAAGTTTTAATGCATATCACAGAAACTATGATTCTTCCTGGTTCAAATAAAAGGTATTGTTGGCTTTGCTTTACTCTAACCTAAACATGTAGTTGAACACACAAGGATGACTAGGGATAAATGCACTGCCAGACCTGGCACTGGATGCATTATGTTTCCAGGAAATGTCTGTATCACTGTTCAAAAGAGTCAATGATGCTTTATGCTCGGGTGAGTTGATGAAAAACGTGAATAACCGTTGAACAAACCAGCGGATGTAGAGGACAGACTCAAAACTCCTCTCTGTATATATGTAGTTTTTATTTATGAATTTGTTTGATTACATAAGGCCAGTGGGACAGCTAAAGTGGTCTCAAAGCAAGAACTAACAATGATAAATGCCATCCTCTTTCAGTGGCAGCTGCGACCTACGGGGAGTGGTGGAGCGGCCAAATGGGAGGTGGGTGCCGGTGCATGTGGCGCAACATTACATCAACAAAATTGCCTACATGTATTACATTATTGTAACTTTAAAACAGTAATGTAATGCATGTCGGTGATTTGGTGCACATACATTATATACATTTAAAACCTGAAAAAAGAAAAGAAAAACTCACTTACCTTGCGGCACGTCCGCGCTCCCATCCCGTGTCCTTCGCTCCTCCAGTGCGGGTCCCAGGAAACTCACCTAACTAATCCTGGTGCTGCTCCAGCATGGGAGCAGCGCCAGGATTGGCTGGAGCAGGCTCTCTCATCGCTCCAAAGAGCACTGAAGGCTTTTGCTCGGTCTCAACCCAGCTGAGAGGTTTAAAGTGAGCACGGCCGGCTAAAGGGACATGCGCTCTTTAAACATAAGTGTCCTGCCCATAATTTATTTCTGTTGTTGCATGCAGCTGCTCGACACCTGGTCTGACGCTCGGCGCAGGACTGGGTTTTTGAAAAATAAAATGGTAATACATTAACTGTATTTCCTATAATTTTTCATCTCTGTGGCATGGGGGCTTTTTAATCAGTGGGGTGACGTTCCTACACCTTAATGGAGGAGCCGCCCCTATTTTCTTTATTATCCCGGCGTTACTGTCACATTGTGGTTCAGACTGTAGTATTATCACACCACAGTAATTGCAGTGTGCTGTCTGAACGTCTTCCACATACAAGATCTAATCTTAGCTGTCCTTGGTAAAATAGAAAACAATTATCTCCAGTTTCTAAGATAATTTTGGCAAGTTGAACTGAGGCATGCTATCCAGTAAGTGAAAGCAAATAATTTAGAGGAAATAGTGGAAGAGCCTGATAGCCATTATAGGTAAAGTCTCTGGCAAAATTATTGACAAGTTGAAAAACATCATAAAGCAAAAAAAGACTATCCAGCTGAAAAGAGCTCTGTGGCAACAAACTTCCACAGAACTATGATAGGAAGCTGGGTCTCACTACATGGCAGAGGGAACAAAAAAAACCTATGCGTGTTAGAGTGACAATTGGATAGCAGAGCTCCTAAGCCTGAACCAGGAGGATGAATCGATTTATGTGAAAAAATGTCATAGAATCAATTTTGACTGGGAGCAGAGAGGTTGGCGAATATTGATTATTCATGTTATTGATTTGAAAGACAAGAGAAAGAATAGTGGCTGACAACATGAAAGGAGATCTCCACTTTGAGTGGTATAGTATTATTATATTCAATAAATTAGCACTAAAAACAATGAACTAAAGGATTAGTCTGAATATTTTAAAAATGTTCCTTGCCAATGGAACAGTCCTTTTTCTCATTTAGCTCTTTGAATAGTATTGTGCTTTCTCATTCATCGTCATGTAATAGCTTTGTTGGGCTGTTGTATTCTGTCATTCCTGAAGGGCAAGTTCTGCTTCACTGTCATTGATCTATTGCTGAATTTATGATTTTAGCCTCAGTTCGAGATAAAGGTTGATCCTAGTGGACATTGCAGAGATTTGAGTGTGCGCCTAGTTTGAGCAGTACAAACACCGTTTTTATTTCTCAAGCTATCAGATGGTAGCTGCGGATGATTCTCACTAAGGTGTAGGTAGTAAGAATTTACCCCAAAATCTGTCAGACTCTGCTCCCATCAAGGTCCATTTCCCAGAGGTTCCTATGGTCCACTTTAGAAAATTGGCAGTGTTCTAACATTCCTGAGTGGTTGCAGTGTCTTAGGAGTGTGAGTATGCATCTTTGAGTGAGTTATCCAGAGTTGTGGTGTTTATGGGTTTGGTGAGTGCAGTGTGCTATACAGTGTGGTGTCCATTTTGAGTCCAAGGGGTCTGTGTTTTTGGCTTTCAATAATTTGCAATTGTGAAGCTAATCGCTATCGAGTGAGAGCTTCTGTGAGGTGCTTCAAGTTACATCATATGGTGCTGCGCAGTCATTGGTTGGTCGTTGTGTGTGTGCTGCGCTGTGATTGGTCATTATATCAGTGAGTGCTATGCTGTGAGTGAACTGTTTTGCTCAGATTGGAAGTTGGTGCGGTTAACAGAAAGACCGTTGAGGTGTTGGATGGAAGCGAAGTGAGAGGCAGAACATCAAAAATGGAGGAAAGATGTGATTAAGGTAGGCACGATGTATCCAGTCTTCACAAGTGGAAGAACACAGAGAAAGAAAGCACAAGAGGGTGAGTTAGGTTGAAGTAAGGACTCATGAAGGGAGAGATAGTGACTCCAGTGATAGGTTTTTAGATAATTTATTGCCTTCTCAACCACACACATATAACATAGTTCAACAATATGGGGCAAGTGAATCATCTATGGGAATCCAGCCATACACAGACACAGGTGCTTGTGCGCCTATCGATAAGAGCCTCCTGGAGGGGAAAGTGCCTGGTACCTTTCCACCGCCACAGTTAACCCCGGTTCAACTCGTAAAGCCACAATTAGCACCTATTCCAATTCCAGCTCTCCAGGTAAGCGCAAAGCCACTAATTTCTCTTCCTGCTCCACCAACAGTCTCCCCAAATAATGCTACTATTGTTGCAACACCTTTCACACCTACGATTACCACAGCCACTGTTGTGTCTGGGATTGATACTTTGCAGAGATGGGAGCAAGACCCCGAACCAGAGCTACTCATTTTATGAGCATGTCGGCTGTAGAGATTGATAGCCTCAAGTCCTGGTCATCAGAGACAGACAACCCTCTAAGAACGCTAGCTGTGATAAGGGTGAAGTTAGAGGAAATCATTAAAAGATCTCTTGAGATGAGGTTTATAGATGGATAAAAAAAAGAAGATTTGTTTCTTTGCAGAAAGCCGACAGGCGTGCTTGCATGACATATGAGTGTCCAAAAGTGCGACTCTAAGAAAAATGTTTTGGATGTTTATGACTAAAGAGGAACTTTAAAGCATGCAAATCCTGGGTTAAAACTGCAACTAAGGGACCTTGTCAGTAACATTCAAATGTGGAGTAAAACACAGAAGTTTAGAGATGGATGGGTTCAGAAAAAGAAAAAGAAAGATGATAATACAGGGACAGAGGGGACCAAGAGTAGGAGCAATTCAGAGGTCAAAGCTTACCCACTGAGAGAGGTGCATGAAGGAGCTTATGTGCATGTGACTTGCAGTCGTGGTTATCTTTTCACATTCTGAAACAAATTTCCACAGTTGAGAAATAGCCCTGATCTCTGGTTCACCTAGTCTGACAAATTTGTGAAGATTTTGAAAGTGCTTTAGGAAGATCCAAACACTTTCTTTGGCACTGTTGGTCCCAATGATTTGTGAGCTTATTGTAAAGAAGTTGTTCAGTGGCCAACTGCGGAGCCACTGAGGGATGCCCATAATCATGTCCTCTGGTGTGGTCATGAAAAAGTATCACCAATTGATTAACTTTGTGAAAACTAATTTACTCCAGAAACTATTTTATTGGTTGAAGATCTTGAGGACGTACACAAGAGTCCAAAGAGTCAGTGCATGCTTATTACGAAAGACTAACGCAGGTCTTTCACCAGCATAGTGGCATTGAAAATCCAGAGCAGGGAAATCTCAGTAACTTTGTGTCACATTTTGTTCTTGTGCTGCCTCCAGAGATTAGTTCATACGTCCAGCAGAACATGATATGTTGGCAGTCCAAGCCTTTAGATGAAATCTTGTGATACGCAAAGTAATGCAGTGATGATTTGGAAGCCAAACAAAAGAGAATTAAGGAAAATTCATGATGGCTCAGACAAAAATAGCCCAGAAGGGATTTCAGAGTTGTCCAGACCTGGTGAATTCTGGGTACAGTTCTACTAGTAGAAATGGAAAGCAGGGAGTTGGATATCAAGGTGGTAGTCAGATGATGCAGGGTGGGAAGAGTGTCCCACTCAGTAGAGGATGAGGACTGTCTGTTGATCCGAATTTGGGAATGGATATAGCCATGCAGAAGAAAACTACACTGTGTCATTATTGTAATAATTTAGGCCATTGGAAACGTAAGTGCAGATCAAATCCAAATTGAAAACAGTGGGATGGCCAAGTGCATAATGTGAATGTTATGCCAGCTCCAAATATGCAAATGCAAAGACCTCTTAATTCTAACAAGCTGCAAGCCCCCTTGATGCAGCATAAGCTGAATATTCCAAGGTTTAATGCAAATGCAAGTGTCCAAGCTTACCAGAACTCCTTTCAGAGTTCAGAACCTTTCCAACAGTTCCAGGTCCTAGACACTTCCAGAGATCCAGGGTCTAACCAATCAGAGTGAAGGTGCCTGAGAGGAAAGGGAGATTGCATGCTTGGCACAATCTTAGAGGTAGACAAGAGTGGTCCACGTGTAGAAGGAGAGGTAAATGGCCATCCAGTGTCATTCTTGATCGACACTGGTGCTACCATTTCTACTGTTAGGACAGTATAAGTTTCAATCCTACCACTCTCAGGAAAAGAAGTCCAAGCTGCAGGCACTGCAAAAAAACAGACACTGAATCCTGTTTCTGTCAAAGTCCCTGTGAAAATAGGTCCCCTTGAAGAGCACCATCAGTTTGTGATATGTTACTCTAGCCCAGTAAATCTGTTAGAAAGAGATCTTTTGTGCAAGCTTCATTGTGTGATTTACTGTACACCTGATGGTGTTGAGCTTCAAACACATGAAGAAGATGCAGATTTTAAATTGAGTACTGAGAAGCACGCTGCTGGGCTATTCCTTGTTTTGACAAAAGAGCACTTGCCACCTGATATAAAGGACTCCATAAAATAGGAAATCTGGGATTACTCAAGCAAGGAAATTGGCCTCTTTAAAGGTGTTGACCCTGTAAAGATCACAATTATGCAGGATGCTGAATTCCCTCAAATACTCCAGAATACCCTCTCACCAGAGGTGGTGGCCAGAGTGACCTTGTAATTGACCCATGTTAGAGCAAGCCATTTTAAAAGAGATTCTATGAAGTCCCTGTAATTCTACGATCATGGGGATGCAGATTCCATACAAAAAGTGGTGGCTTGTGCAAGATCTGTGGAAGATTATTAATATTGCTGCCCCATGCTGACCTGCAGTGCTTTATCCAGCTGCAATACTGTTCTACATCACCAGTGATTCTGAGTGGTTCACAGTCATCAGCCTGTGTCAAGCGTTCTCTTTCATTCTGTTCTTTTCCATTCCATTCATGAACAGTGCCAGTTCCTCTCCACGTTCTGTTTCCAAAATAAAGTTCTGGCGCGGTGATGAGTTCCTCAAGGCTTTACAGGGAGCCCCTCATCCTTCAACCAGATCTTGAAAAAGAATCTGCAGACAATAAAGCTACCATGTAACTCAATCCTGATCCAGTATATCAATGATCTATTGGTGGCTTCGACAACGCAATAGGCATGCATGCAAGTTACCATTGCCCTGTTGTATCATTTAGCTGAGAATGGACATAAGGTGCCCCAACCAAACTGCAGTACTAACCGAAAAAAGTCCTGTATCTAGGACATGATATTGAGAATGGAGCAAGACAAGTGTCTCAAGAGAGAATAGCTGCAATATTTATTGCAAGTGAGCCCTCCTAGGACGCAGAGAGAAGTCAGGATGCTCCTGGGAATGGTGGGCCACTGTTGTATGTAGATTCTCAGCTTTTTCTCAGTGCCCAAGCCTCTACAGAGGCTTACATGCAAAGATGTGTCCGATCCACTACCATGGGACAACAATTGTGAAAAAGCCTTGCTCGGGCTGGGAAGAAGTATCTGCGCGCCTGACTACAGGAATGTCCGACTGTGAAATCCTTTTATTCTGTATTTCTCTGAGAGGGAAGGGTGCTTCCTAGTAGTGCTAACTCAAACCCATGGAAACTCCAAATGCCTTGTTGCTTTTAAGCTACTCTTGACCCTGTATCCGCAGCGTTACTGAGTTTCCTGATGGCGGTGGCCGCAGCTGGTGTCAGCATTCAACATTGTGAGTGGATAGTTAATGGGTACTCTCTAACAGTCATGGTTGCCGATTTTGTTGAGATCCTACTGATCCACACTCAAAATTAACACATGACCAACAGTTGACTTACCAAGTATGAGCAGGTTATCCTTGCTGTGGAGAACATTATTTTGTGAAGGTGCTTCTTTCTCAATCCTGTTACACTGTTACCTTTGCTTTTTGTTGACGAAGATGACAATGGAAAAGACTAAGTCTGCTTCAATGTTACCAAATTGTGTACCAAACCAGAAAGACCCAATATTCAAGATGCCCCTCTGGAAGAGCCTGATGTTGTTTGTGGACAGCTCTTGTTTAATAGATAAATAAGGCATTTTGAAAGCAGCTTATGCCATTTGCACCTTAGAGAGCGTAGTTGAAGATTACTGTTCATGAAATGTAACCTCTGCGCAGGTGGCCAAACTGGTCACTATTACTAAAGCCTGCTGTGCCTCTAACAATTTATAAGTGACCATCTATACTGATAACCAGTACGATTTGACATAGTCCACTAATTCGGGCAGCTGCGGCCCCAGGGGGGTTTCTTGATGCATTGCAAATGCCAGCTGAAGTGGCCATTGTAAAGTGTCAGCAGAAAAGAGTTTGTGACTGCTGGCATCTGCTATGCAGATGGGATAGCCAGATATTGCACATTTGAGTCTTGCACCTTCAATGGAACTTACTCAAATGAATCTGAGCATGGCACAACTGTGAGCATTTTGCTGACTGTTGCTGCTACGTGGGAAGAGGTAAAGAGATTGTAGGAAGAGGCACCAGAATGTGAACAGGAGAGGTGGTTCAAAGCAGGGTGCACCAAGAATGAAGATGAAGTTTGATTTTCTGTTGATGGTAGTCATGTTGTCAGCCTCTATGTAACTTCCTATAGCATATTATTTCCATGGTGCTACCATATAGGCTGAGATGTTATGGTTCATCTCTTTTGCACATATTTTTTTAACCCCAGCACTTGAATGCAGAAAGGAGAACCCAAGTCCTCAGAAGTTACATAGGGATATCAGATGATCCCTTTAGTCTCTTGTAACTTGACTTTGTCGAGATGTCTGTGTAAAATGGGCTCCATAACATATTGATGGTGGTTTGTATGTTTTCCCAATGGATGGAGGCATACCCTACTAGAGAAATGACGGTTTTTCTGTGGCCAGACTATTGCTAAGAGAGTTGACTGCTGCTTTAAGATACCAGTTTCTCTGGAATCAGATTGTCCCAGTCACTTCAAGAATGAGGTGATTAAACATTTGTTTGCAGTTGTGTAGGTAGATCAGAGGTTCCACTGTAGTTCCGGACCTGAGGTTTCAGGCATCATGAAGTAGATTAATAGGACGCTGAAGACTTCACTTACTATAGTGTGTGCATCCACATCTCTGAAATGACCGGATGCTTTCTAATTGGTATTGATGATTCTGAGCAGTATTCTGGAACAGGTTTGTTCCCCACATGAAATTCTCATGGGCAGAGCCATGAGACTTCCTTCTATGCTTGCAACTGCGATTGTGTATATTTCAGATAATATGGTTATTGACTACTGCAAAGGCCTGGCTGATGTGGTGCGTTCTGTCTCTCATCAGGTTGAATTGGTGACTCCCCTCCCAAGACAATAGCAGTGACATGACCTCAGTCCTGATGACTGGGTCTTGGTGAAGAAGCACATGAGCAAGTCATGCCTGGATCCCATATGGCATGGCCCCTACCAAGTCGTTCTGGCCATGAACACTACTGTTTAATGTGCAGGTCTTCTCATCTGGGTTCTTGCATCACACACTCAGAGAGTGAACAAGCTTGAGAAGAAGTAGTGATGGCCACTACTGATTTGCAAAGGCCAAATTTGGTGCAACTAGAGAACTCAGAGGGAGAAGAAGGAGAGTGTGCGCAAGTGTTTCAAAGTCAACTTAAGACAAGAGTAGGGCCTGTGGTGAATAAGCCATGAGTAGCCACAGTGAGCCAAATTGAAGAAGTTGTAAGCGCAGACTCTGATCCTGGAGAAGAACCAAGCAGTGTCACCAAAGGTGGACCAAGAAACAAAAGATAGCCAAAGAGAGGAGAAAGACAGAGAGTTTCTGTGTCTGGAGAACGAATTTCAGACATCATCAATGAGGAGACCGAGACCAGTTTGCAAAGCGACAGTGATATTGAACAGCCAGTAGTCAGAAGATCGAAGAGAACAAGGGTGCCTAGCCGAAGGTACTCAGCTTCTGAATGGACATACTTTGCTGAAAGTGAATCTGGCTTGAAAATACACGAGACTGATGATCTACAGGCTATTTTTGAGAAACCCCCATGACCAAACCTGCCACATTTTGACTTTGGCTGAGTTTGGATTTTTACGGAGCTCAAATCAACTGACACTTTTAGGTGAATTAACTTTTACATTAATCTTAGTGATGACTTTTAGGATTCCGGCTCCGGTAAAAGAGTAGGGATGTCATTTTAGAAGATGATCAACATAGGTATAGGGATTCACTTTGAAACAGTTGAACTTGATACTCATTGTGAATTAATCAACAGTTTACTTATTTACGCAAGCAGAAACAACAAGTACAAGTGTTCATTTTGTGCTATTTTGTGGGTTTTTGCTTTCGTTTCTGATTCACAAGAATTCAGTGTGACTCTTGCAGGAAACCAGTGTAGAGCAATAGTGGCCATAATATAATTTCTCTATATAATTCTAATGATATGCTTATTAATAAATTTGAACTCTCTTGCAGAGTCAGTAATTCCTGAAACTAAATCTACCCATGCCCGTAGATGTTGTAGAAGAGCAGTATAGTTTAGTCTGCAGAAGCCAAGCTTTGAGGTTGGGGGCGCTAGAGGGCAGACTCACAAGATGGCCGCACCAGAGGGAGGATCCTGCAGTCCGGGACACATAATCACCACAATCCTGCCGCATATGGCCTCATAAACTGAAAATACCTGCAGTACAGAGCCCCGGATGGCGCTGCACTTCATTTGGCCGAAAAACATTCCTCGAGTGGAGAGACGAACTGCAGAGAAAGCTTCGGGCCTGTGAAGCTATCCTGCTTCTCGTAATGGCATCTGTGGGAGTGAATTGACGGGACTCCTGCGGCCCTTCCTCTGTACGACCGCCTGATCTACCATCGTGGGAGCGTGACACCCTGACTGCCAATCCGACACAGTCTGATGGAAGCCCGCCACTGCGTTCTGACTGGGAGAAAGGAGGGCCGGCTGGCTACTCAGGCGTGAGACCGAGACGCGGAGTTGACAATGTCCCAGAGGTGAGGGAGGGGCAGTGCGGCTGCAAATCTGCATGACCACGAGGCTTTGCGGGCCCACACATCAGCTCTACACAGGCCTACGTGGACTGCGGCCCAGAAATGGGAACATCCACAGTGCTCTTGGGAGACTAAATACCAGGTCGCCCAGTGCATTGCATGGGCTGAAAGGAGTATCAGCCTACAACGTGTTTGGGTGTGCTCCCTCCCTGACTGCCAATGATGAGACTGGACCATCATCCAGCATCGTTATAGAATCCCTGGCACCCGTGGGAACCACACTGGGAGAACTGCTCTTGCCCCCTCCGGAGGACCAGGGAGGGCGAGGCAGGACCTGAAGACTTCAGATTGGTGAACCCTGGCACTGCCGACACTGGGGGCCTCAGTCAGGACTACACCCACCACACTGGCCCCCTGCTTATCACGTAGGAAAACTACCAGCTACACACTGTTAGACTTGTCTTTTTCAGCGGGTTTACCCTCAGACATTTTGCTTTTTGGCCTCCCTTTTTGACCTACTTTTCGTTGGTTTTAGGACTCTGGGCACTTTACCACTTCCAATCAGGGCTAAAGTGCATATGCTCTCCATGTAAATTGTGTTTATGCGTTGGTGTTTCCATGATTGGCTTATTTTACTACTAAGTCCCTAGTACAGTGCACTGTATGTGCCCAAGGCCTGTAAATCAAATGCTGCAAGTGGGCCTATCAGCCCTGATTGTGCCACCCTGTAAATGTTTCTCAGACCTGCCACTGCAGTGTCTGCACTTGCAGTACTAAACTGCCCTTTTGCACTGGCAAGGGCACCCACTTGCCTGGCCCTAACCTTCCCTTTTCTTACATGTATGGCGCTCCTCAGGTATTCCCAAGATATCCCTGTGGGCAGGGTGTAGTGTATCTGCAAGGTAGGACATGTACTGGTGTGTGCGACATGTCCTGATAGTGAAATCCTGCCAATTTCATTTCCACTATTGAAAGGCTATCTGTCCCATTGGGTATCATGGGAGTTGCTTTGTGAACATCTTACAAGCCAAACTTTCCATTGGGACAAGATAGAGAAGTGGAGATTAGGCTTCCTAAACTCAGAATTTAAAGATACATCTTTTAGGAAAGATGATTTTTATATTGTGTGTTTGAAAATGCCACTTTTTTTTGCTATTTTTTTTTTACTTTTAGAAAGTGCCCATTTTCTTGCTTAACCAGCCTGTGTGCTTCTGTCATTTGTGTATTCCTTGTCTGGGTTTCGAGTGACAGGAGCAGGGGATGTTCATTCACACTGGGGGTGGGGGGTGTTGAGGCGTGCCCTGCCTTTTCTGGGTGACTCATAGCCAGGCTAAATAGACCTGGCTTCATTTAGAGTAGTGGGAGGAGTTGTCGCTTGCATCTGAATGGACTGTGGCTGCCTTCCACAAAGCTGTCTCCCCCTCCTGGAGTGAACCTGGCCAGAACTGGTTTATGTATGCCAGTGGAACTTTGGTTGTACCAACTTCAAAGGGAAATGTGGTATAAATATTAGGGCCCTTACCCCAGAACTTTAGAACTCTTTTGGATCAATTAACCTGCCAAGAAGCAGAGCTGGAGAAGCTGTGAGGAGAGACTACCCCTTTTCTGTGTTGACATGCAGTGGCAGCTTCTGTCTTGACAGTGAAAGGAATGGACTGGACTTTCTGCTTCTTATTTTCCTGAGTTTCTCCAAGGGCTTGAGGTAGATCTTTCCCCCTGTTCAAGAAGTCTCAGGAACAGCAAATACTTCAAGTTAATCTGCTACCAGCACCAGGAACTGTGTGTTGTGTGCTGCAACAGAAGAAAAAGCAACCTGAAGCCGTCAACTGCGCCGCTGCCGCCTGTGTGACCTGAAGGCACTGCAGAGGGCACTGCCTCGCTTCACACCACCACTCTAGTGTTCCCGACACCGCTGCTCTATGCTGACATTGACGCACCTGCTTGGACCTTGGTTTCGGGTCACCCCTCATAAGTTACATGAATTGCGATGAGCACATCCCACTTTGCACTGCAGCCCTAGTCTCACCGATGCTGCTGGATGCTGCCATCGAGCCGCTGTCTGCACCGCAACCTAGGGGCACTGTATGCCGCACCACTGCACTTTGCACTGCAGCCCCACATCCAGCCGACACCGGTTCTCCCATCTTGAACTGCATGGAGTTCGATCTGCAACGTGTGTGACTTCAAGGGCCCAACGACTTCTGCACCGTCCTCCGGAACCGACGCCCGCCGACGCCAGCTCTTCGGAGCTTAACACGAGGTCCCCGAGCCCTGCATTTCTAAAGGTATTGTTTGCGGGTCTTCCCACCACCGTAGCTGGTCTGCGACGCCGCAGTTGGCCAGAACTGTTGGATATGTTTGTTCACAATGGTCTGAGACAGAGCTATCAACTTCAAGGACCTGTTTTTAAAGTTTATTTTTGCTTGTTGATATTTTTGGATAACTGTATGTTGGATTTGCATCGTTCTGGTCTTGTTTTACACAGATAAATATTGGTTATTTTTCTAAAACCGGTGTGGTGTCCCTTTGTATTGTTCTCACTGTGTTACTGTGTGTTATGTGCAAATGCCTTACACATTGCCTCTGAGATAAGCCTGACTGCTCATGCCAAGCTACCAAGGGGGTGAGCCGGGGTTATTTGGAAGTGTAACTCCCTTATCCTGGCTAGAAACAAGGGTCCCTACTTGGACAGGGTAAATACCTGGCAACTAGAGACCCCCATTTTTAGCACACACCCTCCTGATCTGGGCAGGACGGAGGGGAAACAATCAAAGTTACCCTTTGAGCCCCGAAAATCAGCCGGGAATCACAGCAAAAACGCTGACCACACCATGGCTGAGGGTTCGCACTAAGACTTATCATCCAGCGAGGATGACATGAAATCGCTCCTCATCACGAAGAAGCATTGCCTAACATCCATAGAATCCAAGATGGATTCAACAGGCATGTGTATGGATTTCATAGACAAAAAACTGGAAAAGCACGATGGCCGGATCGGGGAGGCTGAGCACAGAATATCTGAGCTTGAAGACTCAGCCTCGCAGAGGGAAGACCAAGTGCTCAACATGGAGCGCGTACTGAAAGTTATAAAGAATGAAGATTTGGAGGCACAGTCGAGCAGAAATAACATAAGAATTCTTGAGATTTCAGAGACCATCAAAACAGGTAAAATGGAGGAGTACGTGTAGCGATTACTCACTACCACATTCGCGACTGATGCCTTCTCTCCGCAGCTAGTGGTGGAGAGAGCCCACCGATTGCTGACGGCCCATCCTCCTCAAGGCACCCCCCCAAGATCCATTGTGGTTAGACTTTTAAACCATCCCAACCGTGACACCGTCCTCCTTCTGGCCAGAGAGCAGCACACACTCACCTCTGAAGGCACTGCAATAGCCATCTACCCTGACTTTACCACGGCAGTTCAAGAAAATTCCTCCCGGTCATAAAGAAGCTTCAACAAGCCAACAATACCTCCGCTATGCTGTATCAGGCTTGCCTTCAGATTACCCATCAGGGGAAGCAACATTTTTCCACCAACCCGCAGCATGTATCTGATTTTTGCCGCGTGTACCTCGCAGCTCGCCTTCGACTACTCGAGAACCACCTGAGACCAGTTCATCGTCTCTTCTGTCGGGGCCAGAATGAGACGGTCCCCAATCGTTAGTGAGCCGCAATCGTGGGACAGGATGAGTGACGATCGGCGGCAGCGGAACAATTACTTAACTCTACTTAACCAAACGCTCAAGAAACTACTTAAGTGCTTTTATTTCTCGTGCAGATAAATTGCTGCTGAGCGATCATATCACTCAAGGAGCACTGGTCCGTGCTCTGCGCACAGAGAGGAATAGAAGCCTTAATGTCACTACTGCAGAAATAGGACTGCTGTTCCTGCTGGCCAGTTGGGGCCTCAAATAGCGGTCCTGGACACCCTTGTTAATTCGAGGAGGACCAGCCATGCCCTTTGGTGCAAACCCCAGCAGAATGCCCCTCTCACAGACTACTTTATTGATCTCCTTTCTTTACTACTATTTTTCTTCATTACATATCACTCTGTACTCGAACTCTTTCTTTGTCCTTCACTTTACTTTGATGCAATATTCTGGAAACTCACATACTCTACCCCTACTGTGCCTCCTTTTTTGGTCTTTCCTTGTACTATTTTCTTTTCTCTCCTTTCCTCTTGGCTGCTATGCTCTTGTTTGGAACCATAATGTTCATTACCCCTGTTGGGGTGTTTGGGGGGGTGATTGACTTCCTCGGGTTTGAGCTGCCGTTGGGGGATAGTGAGGGGCGGGGATTGGGGTTAATGGTTCACATATTGCGTTTCACACAATATTGGTCACCCGTATCTGCACATTGATGGCCCATAGTGACCCCTAGGACAGTCCCTAATTGCACAGCTATTGCGGACATTCATATATGCCGGACAACCATATACGCCCAGGATTTAATTTCCTAATATGGAATGTGAGAGATCTGGGGGATCCGCGCAAGCGTAGGCACATTTTAGCTTATCTACATAGGCACAACATACATGTGGTCATGTTACAAGAAATTCACATGAGCCCTACGACCCATTCCGCATTCACGACCCGCTGGGCCTCTCACAGCAGCTTCTCTCCATATTCCACATGTGCTAGGGGTCCGCCATCATTATCTGAAAAAGTACTCCTTATGTCGGGGCGGGCTCCCTGCAGGATCTGCTAGGCTACTACTGCATCATGTGGGGAAGGCTGGCTGCCCAATCCATCACATTAGTTAATTGTTACAAACCCAACACAGATGACGCAGACTTTTTAACTAAATAGTGGGGTCTGATTGTCAATATAGGCTCTACCCACATTATTTGGGGGGTGGCTTTAACACCACGCTTGACCCAAGAATTGATAGGTCCCATCACCAGACACATCACTACACCAAAGCCCAACGTCATCTCAGGGAGGTCATTGATGAGCACCAACTTTTAGATGCTTGGAGAACCCTACACCTTTTGGAAAGGGAGGGCACATTCCACTCGTATGCACATTCAAACTGGTCAAGACTAGACTATTGGATAATATCCAGAGGACTTAGTACCTGGTTGGGACACGTGACGCACTTGGCCTGCACGTATTCTGACCACTCCCCGCTCCAGATGCAGCTGACTCCACTGACTTCCCCAACACTCTCGCTGTCTTGGAGACTCCCCCCTAATGCTCTGATGGATACTCCTTTCAGGGAAGAGTTATGCCAAGAGATAGAAGACTTCTTTCAGTGCAATGTGAATTCCATTCAGTTGCTGGCTATCATGTGGGAAGCCTTTAAAGTCACCATCCATGGCATCTGTATTGCTAACGAGTGGGGCATTTTGCGAGATATCCGCACAAATCTTGAGAAAATGGAAACTGAACTTAAGAACATGGAATCACTGTTCCATGATTCCCATGATGTAGAACTACAAGCTAAATTTAGAGACAAGCTCACTGACTATCAGGAAACCGCCAAGCGTGAATGTCTATTCCTCAACAGATATCATAAGGCCAGGAAGTATGGGGAGGGCAAACGTCCTGGTAGGGCACTAGCTGAGATGACCTGCACACCTTGCTTCTCAAATTACATATTGGAGATTAGGGATTCGAATGGTACCATGCAGAGAGACACGGATGACATCCTCCTCACTTTCACATCCTTCTACTCCTCCCTTTACACCACCCACAGGCCTCAACCCCTCGATGTGGATTCATATTTAGATGATTTTGCCCTAGGTTGGCTGGGCGATGCCCAATGGGAATTCTTTTTGGCCGAACTTGAGGAACATGAGATAAGGGCCGCTATTTTGCAATTACAATCTGGGCGAGCCTTCGGCCCCGACGGCCTAACGGCCGAGTTTTATAAGGCCTATACAGACGGTCTGATTCCCATTCTAAAAGCCCTATATGAGGAGGCTTGCGATTCGGGCACTCTCCTGACCTCCATGTGGGAGGCCTTGATCATATTTCTTTTAAAGCCTGGTGACGCAGCTGACACTTGTAAGTCTTATAGACTCCTCTCGCTGATTAACTGCGATGTGAAAATCCTAGATAAAATCCTGACTAATCGGCTGAGTCTTCTTATGGAGTCCCTGGTGAGGCCCGATCAGTCTGTCTGTATACCGGGGAGAGCGACCTCGCATTACTTGCCAGCCATCTTTTCACTGCTCCAAGATATTGACCCTGAGCTGTCAGCTGTGGCTGTTTTTTTAGACGTTGCTAAAGCGTTTGATTGCCTGGAACTTGCAGTACTGAGATGCATGCGTCTCCCTCCTCCATTCCTCCATTGGGTAGAGCTCCTCAATCTCCCGTGGCACCAGACAGGGGCGCCCGCTATCTCCCCTCCTGTTCGCACTTGCAAGGGAACTGCTGGCAGCTAAGCTCAGACAGCACCACTGAGCGTGTGCAATCCGCTACCCGACCAGACACTTGCTAGAGTCTCTTTACGCTGACAATATCACCTTGTACGTGCTTGACCCCCAGGTTAGCCTTAACCCAATACTTCAGAAATGTATCACCTATGGAGGACTCTCTGGAACAATGACCAAATGGGAGAAATCCCAAATCTTCCCCCTCACCCCCAACACCCAACGATATGTCCCAGACTATCCACTGAGATGGTGTTACTCGGAGATCAGGTACCTTGGGATAGTTGTCTCCAGAGATAGGGATGAATTAATCCGAGCTAATTATGGCAGGGTGCTGGACACCCTGACGAGCTCCATCATATGATGAATCTTCTTGCCCCTGTCGATAGCAGGCCACATATCACTAATGAAGATGATTCTATTAGCAAAATTATTGTATCTCTTCCTTAATATCCACTATACACCTGGCCACCATTTTTTAAACTCCTAAAGATGCAGCTTATTCGTCCAGCTTGGGGAGGTAAACAGCCTAGGCTCCGATGGGAGATACTTGTATAACCTTTCCTCGAAAGGAGGGTTTGAATCCAAGGACATAGAATTATATTACCTTTGCACCCAGGCACACTTTGCTGCATACTGATTTTGCCCTCCCCCATGTATGCCCCACCTGGCCATAGAACAGGAATGTAAGGCGCCAGTCCCAACAACTGTTTGTTTGGGGGCGAGCTCCCATGAAATGAGTGTGGATATCTCTACGGTTGCCTGCACCACCGCGACTTGGCGGGGGTTGGCAAAGCAGCTCAACACATCAATGCTTCTGTGATTGTCCTTCCACCCTTTGCTTCCGGTGACACACGAGGCGGCCTGCTGACAGATGCTCCAAAAGTTTGGCATGAGCATATGAGGTGACTTGTACAAATGGGAACACTTTCTGAGCTGAGAGGCTGTCTTCTGGGATGCTGCGCCAACCCCAATGGAGATATTCTTGTACATTTGACTGTGTCACAACATTAAGGCGGCCACTCCCGAATTCCCCTGGGAACCTCCCACTCTGACTACACTGCACGCATTACTGCAAACGCCCGTCCCAATCATATAGTCTCAATGCTGTACCCCAGCACCCAATTAGCACAAGCTGATGCGTGCGCGATTGAACTGGGATGCTGACCTGGGACTGATCTTTAGCGACAAACAATGGTCATATTGCTGCCAACAAACAGAGAAAATAACGGCCATTAGCCTATTATGCATAATACATTATAAGTTTCTACACCGCATCTACTACACCCCAGCCATGCTGATACCGATTATGCACAACTAACAGATGTAACAGATGCGGGGTGGCGAGAGCGGACTTCCTCCACCTGGCAAGGGCGTGCAATTCGATTAATTGCTATTGGAAACAGATTTCTGATGCCATGTCACAGATGACGGGCTCACAGTTGCAGCTCACTCCACTGGTGGCTCTACTGAGGATGTGGAAGCCTCAATCAGAAGATTTGTTTCGCTTGGGCTGCTGTTGGCTAAGCGCAGGGTGGTGTGTAGATGGGGGAGGGCTCCCAAATTCAAGGACTGGATGAAAGATTTCATATATTGCCAGGACCAAATGTCTATATATTCCGAACTGTTACTGCCATCCCCAAGACCAAAGATATATGGGATCCCCAAAAGTCATATTTGATACTCCACCCCCCTGAACGTGGCTGATGATGGCATTCCTGTTACTCCTGAAGGCCGGACAGCCAGGAGGGCACCTTATGGGTCTAACCCTTTGTTAGAAGACATGTATAATGATTGGTCTTCAACAGGGTAGATATTGGAGAATACCGGCCAAAAATGACATTCTGTCCTTTACCCTCTCTGAAAAGGATGAATGCACTTGGAAAGATGCAGGCAGGTGGTAGACTGGCCGTAACAGGCATGGCATCTAAGTAATATGTGAAAACGCACATGATGTTGTAGTCTGCTGGTGCAGACAAGATGTACTTGTTTGAATGCATTTTTGGAAATACCAATAAAGAAATTTATTAACAAAAAAAGACTCTGAGGGTAATTTTTCAAAGAACTTTTTTTCAAGCTGTTGCATGATTGTTCACAACTAATATATGCTATACTTATTTACCAAAGTCTGTTGCTGGTAGTATAAACTATCAACATACTCCACTAACTTATCCCTTAACTTGTAAAATTATCATTAGTTTGTTTTATGGACAAGGTAGTTTAAGTGATCACTTTTTGAATTTTGACAAACCCATACATGGGGTACCTATGTTTAAAGGACTGAATCCGTTTTCTGCATTTAGATCTGTAAAGGAAATGGGATATTTTTGGGTGGTGATACACCTCTTTCTTGTAACAAAGAGAATCTTACTTGTAAGATGAACAGTGTTCAAAAGGATTTTATGAAAGAATTAGAGGCAAGAAAGGAACAGATTGCAAAGGATTCAGCAAATAGTAAGACTACAAGCTTGGAGATGGAAGAACAGGAATATATAAGATGCAGTAATACATCCTAGAATTTTTCAGGATGTGGAAAAGGAAGGGAAATTATGGGGCATATTATCAAGAAACGGCGTTAAAATTATCGCCGGTTTAGCTGGCAGAAAACTGCCGCTAAAGCGGCGATAATGGGCTTGATAATATGCTCCTTGAGAATCCAATAGAAGTCCATGTTCTGGTGTCAACATGGGCTTCTATTGGAATTCTCAAGGGCATATTATCAAGCCCATTATCGCCGATTTAGCGGCAGTTTTCTATCGCTAAACCGGCGATAATTTTAACGCCGTTCTTGATAATATGCCCTCATGTTTTATATGATTGAAATGATGGGTTAGGAATGAACTAGAGGTACAGTGTACTAGAGGTTTAAAATGCATATATTCTGGCTGAAAGAGACCCCGCTATCCCTGAGGCATATTATTTATGTGGGATCAATGCTTCTTTCCATTTGCCTTCTAATTGGGTGGGTGATTGCAATATGGGCATATATTTCCAGAAGTATTTCATGTAAGTGAATTATAAGACATGAGCAAAGCAACTCATTGGAGATTTGTTCGCAGTACGTCACAATTAGTGAGTGATATTTTTGGTGCTTTTATTCCTTCTGTGGGTGTGATTTTGAATGATGTGAAAGTCAGAAAGCTATCATCTCTGGTTGACAGGTTGGCAGTTGATACTGCTGGCCCTTTAGGTGCCATTAATTCAGAATGGATAGCACTGAGGGTCATAGTTCTTCAAAATAGATTAGCTTTAGATATTTTGCTTGCAAAAGAGGGTGAAGTTTATGAACAGCGTGTCTAACAATGCTATACAAAAGTGCCAGATAAGAGAAAAGAGATCAACAAGTGTGTGAAGAATATTACAACTCTATATAAAGACTTGAAGGAGTTGGAAGAGACAGGTGCTCGGGATGCAATCGGGAAATGATTTTCTGCTGTAGTCAAATGGCTTAGTGGACTTGATAGTGGGCTTTTAGGTGCTATATTCAGGCCTTTATTGATTATTGGAGTATGTGTGATTTGTTTGTTCTTGATGATAAAGGGATTCAAGTTGATGAAAGGGGAAAAGAATACAGAACCGAAAGGTGGAGATAAATCGACTGATGGCAAGGGATTGAAAAGAAAGAGGGAAGAAATAGAATTTGAAGAGAAAACAGCATTATGTCTAGGATGAGATGAAGAAGCTAGAGAAATCTACATGTAAGCAATGCCTCAAATGGTTCCTAAAGTGTCATAAGGGAAAATGGTGGATATTTTGTGTCATAGCTCTATGAGCTATCAGAGGGGGACAATTGGTGACACATCATTTATTTGTGCTTACTGAAATGCTAACTTGTAGCACTAACCATTATTTATATGTGTGCACATGTTATTTTATATTTAGATTTAGTATAACAAGTGATTTATATGTTTTCTATTAACTGTAGTTAGAAATGTGCATCTTAAAATTGACATGAGCAGCCATGAGCATAGGTACCCAACTACACATTGAAAACAAAATGTTGTATTTCCGCTATCTGTGCGTAACTCTTTTTTTTCAGGCACCAGAGTCACTGTTTTTTTCATTAAATGTATTATTTTTTGTTAGCTTACTGTGTGAAGGTCATGGTTGTTGCAATTAATTGGTAAGACAATGATTTCAGAACCAGCATGGGATGGGGGTGGGGGGAGGAATACTCCTTTGCGAGATATCATGAAGGCCATGATGATGGAAAAATCTGACATGGAGTTATCATGAGAATGAGGCAGACACCAAGTACAGAGGGAACGCTGGTTTTTGATTGTTTCTTACTTTGTGAGAACCTATGCAATGTATCACTTTGACTAAATTTCATGTCTTAACTGTGTGAAGCTGAGTTAGTTGGTTAGAAGACTTGCCCCTGGCCACCTTTGCAGGCGGTCATCTCTTTCACCCTCTCTTGAGACCCAGGGATCCTTATATTTCTGCTCACAGACTTACTTTCTAGAGCAAGTACATTTCTCCTTTTCTTGATTGGAACCTTCATTTAGTTCTACTTCTTTTGATGCTATATTTGCTGATACCCGCTGCTTTAAAAATTGTCCGACTTACCCACAACCTTAGTTTAGCATTATGGAGTTTCCCTTCGTGGGAATGGAAATGTATCTCACTTTGCATATGCTATCTTTAGTAATATGTACTTTCATTTGCCAAATTGAATTGCCTGGAATATATTCATATATTCATACATGCCTCATTCAGGCAACTGTTCATTTATGCTTACATGATTCGATTTCAAATTGTAACTTTACTAATTTGTTAATAAACCTTCATGGTGGTTAAATGACCCTTCTGTCATTCCTATGGGGCAAATTGTGCTTCACTGCCATTGATATATTGCTGAATTTATGATTTTAGCCTCAGTTCCAGATAAAAGTCAATCCCAGTGGGCATAATGGAGAGTTGAGCTTGTGCTAAATTTGCGCGGTGCAAACACCATCCTTATCTCTTGTGCTTTCAGCACTGCATAATCAAGAGTTTGCAGATGAACCTATACTTCTAAGCACAACACTGAGACCTCCACATTCAGACTCATTTAGTGTGCACTCCATAGGTTGGTTGTGCAACTGTACACAAAATGTTTGCATGCAATACACTTATTTTGCTAATTTCCCAGTGCAAGGCCACTTAACATGGCTACTACCTATTGTTTCAGCCTACAAGTAAAAGAATAGATATATAGATAGATGTATGTGATTCTTGTATAGCGTAAGCCTGGCTTAATTGTACTTGAGTAGGTAGTTCTAGATCACTGCTAGAATTGCTTTCTTTTTCAGGCACTTGTGTTGTTTTGCGCTGCATTATTTGTTCTTTGTTGTGTAGTTCGAGGTTCAGGGGCGAGACATTGGCTTCACTCATAAAGGTTTTCTACGGCCAGGCAGGCCAGCTCTGCCTATCTACTTCCTCTGGATTTGCTGCCACAGCGGGCATGACAGAACCACCCTCTCAGTCAGGTGCATCGCTATCAGTGCAGCTGGTGCAGGAGAACCGTACCAGGGATGTGATAGATAAGAGCTTCACTGTTAAGACTGTCTTTTTATATCTGAATATGGAGCAGAGGGGCCTAATTTCTTTGCTTGCATTCAGGCACATGGCACACCTTTCAAAACAATGCCCTTAGTCACACCTACATCTAACTCTTTTTAAAGGGCTTGCCCTAGCCTGAATTTGTCCCAGCCAACGTCTTTGACATATTTCTTTACTTACTTTTCTGATTATTTTTGCATTATCAGCTGTACTAAGGGACTTATTTAGAGTTTGGTGGGCACGATACTCTGCACAAATGTGGTGGGTGTCCCATCAGTAGTATTAAAAGTGCATTATCACCTGTGGCACTTGTACTACAGCAGACGGAATAGAGAACCCGTTTTGACAGAGTACCCCATCGGCCAAACTTTGATAAGGCCCCCAGTCTTAAAACTACCATAAAAAGATCTTGTTGTGCTTATTGGTTGAATATCCAGAGACCACTCCAATTCCCTAAACTGGGCCTTTACTGGGTCCCTTGCTGATGCTTTTCCCGGTCATTATGCCTCCTATTAGTACTCGGGCTTTAACATGATCTTTTGCTAATAACTGTCAAAATTGGAAGAATTCTACTTGGAAGTGCTCATAACAATGAGCTTGATTCACTAAAGTAGGCAAAAGGCTAGAAATATGCTTCTGTGGACTCATTCCCACTCCCAATTTACGATGAAAATTTCACTTAGCACATTTAACTTCTTTTTTCTATTGTACATGAGGAAATCCTAGTCACCTTTACCCCCATTGCATTTTCTGAGTGTTTCAACATCATCCCCACACTGAAGATGCACTTACTACAATCTTTGAACAGTTCCCGGGTGGAGACCAACTTGCAGATGGAGCTATATGTTTGCTGGGGGGAAACGTCCTTTCGGACAAAGCCGAAATCAGACTGTGCCAACACAGCGGCTGCAATAGAAGGAACGTGGCATTACCACGCATTCGTTCAGCACGCAAGTCATAACGACTTGCTTTTAGGGGGGCGCATTGGTGGAATGGGGTTAGATTTAAAGTCCAACGCCTTCCCTACTGTTGCGCAGACTGGAGTTGGAATAGTAAATTAAACTATTCCAACATGCAGCACCCCTCCAGGCAAGTCGTTAAAACGACTCACGTGCTGAACAAATGCGTCCTAAAGACGCGTTCGTATAAAAGACAGCATTCAAAACGCATGCATCCTAAACACATGCTGAATACCGTCATACATTCGTTTGCTGGTGCTCACTAAGGGGCATATTATCAACAACCGGCAATAAATATCGCTAAGCGCACTTAGCGCTAGGATATTTATCGCCGGCTATCGATGAATTTTATCGCTGAGATAGCGTGCTATTAGCAACGCTTATCTCAGAATCGATAAAATTCCTGGCGCAAGCTGCCAAATGTCCGAATATCGCTGGAAATCCAGCGATAATCGCTCGACATTTGGCGATAGCTTGTTGATAGGGCTGGGCATACTTAACCATGATATCCACCTTCCATTGGATATCATGGCTAAGTCAAACTAAAAGCATGCGTAAGGAAAGTAGCGTTAACCAAGGTTAGCGCTACTTTTCTCATCGCTATGCTTGTTGGGGATTCCTTGATAATTGGAGAAATGTCGGTTAACGACATTTCTCCAGTTATTTTAGGGACGGAACGCCCACTTTGCATCTCATTAGAGATGCAAGGGTGGGCGTTATGGAAAAGAGGCGATAGGGCAAGGATTCACGCGATAGCGTGACTCACTAATACAGCGATAAAAGTATCGCCGCTTTCGTCTGAAAACAGACGCTAAAGCGGCGATAATTTCTTATCGCCGGCTTGATAATATGCCCCTAAGTTTTGCAAGTATCACCTCCCTGAAAGGTCCATAGACGTACAGCCAGAGACGTTTCAAGGCATGGGCAAAGTGGGCTCTGGCCCAGGGCCCCAGCCTTTCAGGGGGGCCCTGTTATAGACACCTCTGTTCTGAAGAGAGTCTTGCCCTAATGATCTTGAATAGTTCTGAAACAGATTGTTTTGAATACCGTTTTCCTTTCATTTATTTTTAATGTGGGTGATGTGTGAAAGTCTATCACAGACGTTTTACAGAAGAATGTTGTGTTTATTTTTCATGCAACATCCATCACATATGAAAAATGGGAGCGTCTCACAGAGATTATTTGCACTAATATTAATGAACTGCTGCTGTGTTACAATATTGAAAACACACATCACTATCTCTGAACATGAGATGTAAACACATTAGAATTTGGACGAGTGCACCTGTTCACTGTCAGTGACCTGGCCAAACAGGGTATGAAAGAGTTGAAATTGAATCATAAATTCAAAACTGTTCTGAACAGGGGCCCCCAAAATAGGAATGGTCCAGGGCCCCCAAAATCCTTAAGATGTCCCTGCGTACATCTAATGCTAAATTTCTGATCATGAAAATTCGAGCATACAGTTAGCTATACTTTCCATACCTGAAAATCCATTGCACTGGCAACATTCTGCCAAACCTTTTTCTGTGATTCAGGACTGGGATTTTGCCTTCGTTGATGCATTTAGTTGGCCGCCTATGTTAATGTTGTTTCTTTGTGAAGAGGCTCCAATGCTGGCGGTCCCATATTTCCGTACCATGAAGTGTGGGTTGTTTTAGTCGTATTTGGAGATTCTTACTGCTCGCGTTTGTCACTGACACTGAATCCCTACCATCATCCATGGTCAACTTTCAACACGATGCAGATATGCATTGCAGGTATCACCCCATGAACATGAATGCTCGTTGCTAGGGAGTCCATATTTTACTGATAGCTATGTCACAAGAGCTTTTGAAAGGGGTAGCGCAGCCCCTTTCCTTATCATTCAGTTCAGACGAAGAGATATCTTAAAAAATAAACTATTGGGAACTGCAGACGAGCGATGCAGACGAGCGATGCATTCTGGGCTACATATGTCATTGACATCTTTGACAGTGGCTCTCAACACAATATTGAGCCCAAAATAACTTTCTAAATCTTAAGCAAGTTCAATATTATGCTTTCGCCATATGAGAGATCCGTGGCACAGTCAACGTTTTACACCAACATTTTATGCAGTGGAGGGAATGCATAAACCACAGACACTGCAAAAAAATCCTTAACAAATATTGTACCCGTGGATTGCTATAACTGTTTCGTTTTCCATAGATAAGCATTATTTTGCACCGTCATAGATATGTTCGTTGAAAATGGTGAGTGGACTCCTTTGTAAAAGTGACAACTTTTGTCTGAGAAAGAGAATTAAAGTTATAGCGTCAGACCTTTCACTGAAACCATGGCAAGTGGAGATATGCAGCAGTGGCGAACCAAATTATGTGGCAGGGTTGACTAAATGGTGCAGCAACGAACTCCAAAATATGTTGCATAAAACAGCATATTTTATGATACTATCACTTCATAATGTTGTCATTTTACTTGTTAATACTGTCTGGGCAAAGGTTTCACCTCATTAGTACCAGTTTAACACCAAAATGCAGCAATAAACAACTGAAAGGTATCTGGTCAACCTTTGCGAAGGACCTTCCAATGCGCTACAACATGCAGCGCTGCATTTTTAGTAATTTTTGAACCGTTTTAGCTAGGAACAAAATGTGTTTTTGTTAAAAACTGGAGATTTATGGAGCAGTTGATGGATTATATGGCAAATGCAGCAAATCCATAAACATGCGGAAAACACTGGGGCTGAAGAATTACGTAATGCTTTGAAAACCAGTATGAAAACTAGGTGGGTTAAGAGCTAGATGCAGAGTGTCACCTGCTAGTTGCATGTTCGGATCCTGCCTAGATTGACTCAACTTTTATCTTTGGGGGAGGAGATGGGGGACAAGAAAATGTTCTTTCTTATTGACATGGTAGAAAGATTTACACAGAGCATTTACTCGTTGGATTAACTTTTAAGTAGGGGTGCAATATTTTAATGGGAGACTGCCGGAACTTCTCAGTAGCAGCCAGGTTGGTACTCGGTATTGTTAGTATATGCAATTTAAAATTTCCATTTCGAGCACTTTATATGTACATGGCAGATTATTTCATTATGCATACATACATGCCAACATTTTACAAAAGGAAAGTGGGAGATTTAAAAAAAAACAATCGGTAGAATGTATTTCGCCCATTGAGTTTTATTGAAGGAGAGACAATTTCAGGCGGGAGACAGCCCAAAAAAGCAATTTTTGGCTTAAAAATGGGGAGTTTCCCGCATGAATCATGTCTATTGGCATTTATGTGGATAAGCTACATTGTTAGCGAGGGAAATTTCGTTACTGGTGGACTGCTATGTCGATCATAATCCCCCGTTAGTTTTCCCTTACGGTAGTCCAAGGGTAGGTGTGACCATGGTCTAACATCCTGTGGAAGCCCCGCTATCTGTGGCACTGTACTGCGCATTCATTCCCACAGCATCCTAACCTGCAGTGTAACTTAATCACCGTGTGACAGCCAGGGAGGAAGGGAGTGACAGAGACGCTGCAACTGAAAACCTCCTGCCCTGCAAACCACAGCCTGTCCGCCCACTGCAACTTCATTCCATTTTGTTTGAGAGTGCAACCAGAGAAAGTAAATGAATCAGGGCGGAGGGGAGTGAGGGGCGGGGCAGGGAAAGTCCTACTTCCTTTTCAGCATCCCAGATTGTGGTTTGCTGTATAATTCCGTGGTCCATCTGAAAAGCAAGTGCAGAACGGCGTTTGCATTGAAAACAAAACAATGACGACAGTGTCTTGCAGACGCTCAGCGTCAAAAGGACCTCATTGTGATGTTCTGGGAACACCCGTGGGGGATGGCTGGGCTGGTCCCTGGGCGTGCGGTTGGGGGCTGCAACCGACGGCTAATGAGAGGGACAGGGAAGGCCTAACTTATTCGGCGGAACACAAATAAGGGGACGCCTGCTACCGTTGCCAGTTCACGCCGTCAGCCTCGTGCGCTGACGTCGTCCTTTATTATATACCCCCTGGCCCGAGCCCGGCCCAGGGGGATGCCTGTGCAACATTGTTGTGCAGTGGCCGGGTGGCTCACTACATCCCATCTAACCCACGGAACTTGTGCGGGTGCCAAACCACTTAAACCATTATCTAACATTTATATAAAACTACAATTTCAAAACCAATGTCCATTGCAGAGCACGACCTCTTCCGGGCTTCATCAACACAGGAAGTCGCGCAACCTTGAACTGGGCTCCGGATTCTTTCTCAAGCGGCAATGCGGGCTTCCCTGGAATTCCCAGCTGCGCCCTCGGGCACCGTGGGGGTGGTCACATCTCCCTCGGTTGGTCTCGCAGCACTTTCTTCCAGGCCCTCGTCTCGCCAGTCTTCGGAGATAGGTTCATCCATCAGTGCTTCCTCGCCTCCACGGCCTCGGGCGTGTTCGGCCTCTGTCACCCCCACCTCGGGACCCCGGGCCTTCTTGAACCATGACATATTGCGGGCTATCTGCTGGCTGCCCTTCCTTGCTGTGACCATGGTCCCTTTGATCTGTACAACTTTCCACAGCTCTCGTTCGAACGGAGTGCGAAACTTGGACCCTGGATGGCGGTCTTTCACTACCACGTAGTCTCCCACGTCAATGGCTGGTGGCCGTGCCCTTCTGTTCCGACTGGCCTGGTCGTTGTTGTGTTGGCGTCGCCCCTGGGCTTGTCGGGCATCCAGTACAGCCGGAGCCCACTGGTCGCTGGTGGGAATGCTGTCCCGCACCGCCCGCTTCATTAGCAGCTCACTGGGTGCGCACCGTGTGGTGCAGTGGGGGGTGTGTCGGTACGCTCGAAGGAATTGGTGCAGGCAATTCTCCAAGTTGCCTCCTTGATCCACCCCAATCCTCAGGGCCTTGTTTAAAGTCCTCATAAATCTTTCTACATCCCCGTTGGCCTGCGGCCACTGGGGGTTACTCGGCGGTGATGGACTCCATTCTGGTTCAGATAGTCTTTAAACTCCTGACCCTGGAAGGGCGGCCCGTTGTCTGTTCTTATTTCTTCCGGCATTCCCAGGAGTGCAAACACCTTCTCCAGCACTGGTCGGATGCAGTCAAACGCCGTGGATGTCACCACCTCCACCACAGGAAACTTGGAGTGACTGTCTACCAACACCACCATGTGTCTTCCGTCAGGGAAGCTGCCAAAGTCCAGACTCACGTGAGCCCATGGTGTCAGGCTCGGTCCTTCCGTGATGACGGGCACACCCGGCGGGTCAGCTCCTGTTATCAAACAGGCGTGGCATCCTCGCACCTTGTCTTCCACCAGCCGGTCCACCCCCGGGAACCACACCTTGGACCTCAGTCGTGCTTTGGTCTTCTTGACCCCTTGGTGGCCCTGGTGGGCCAGGTCTGCTGTTCTACTCCGCAGGGCAGCCGGTATTACGATCCGAGTGCCTCTGAGAACTATTCCATTTCCAGCCTCACTTAGGTCCTCCCGGCACCTCCACAGACTCTCCCAATACTCCTTTTCCTCCTCAGCCCTTTGGTCCATCCCTTGCAGGAACCACTTCCACTGATGGTCATGGAGTGTTCGCTTCACTGCCTGTAAGCACTCATCCTGCCTGGTGGCCTCTCGGATTTCCTCCACCGACAGAGCTTTGGGGCACGCGTCGTCCACGATCTGCCTCAAGAACGATTCTGTCCCCTCATCCACAGCCCCCTCGCTCCCCGCCGGCAGTGCCCTCGGATGTCGTGACAGATAGTCTGCCGGGTTGTTGACTCCCGGGCGGTACACCACTTCGAACCGATAATGCTGTATCTGGACCGCCCATCGTTCAATCCGCGGAGGACCATTCCGCGCCGTGCCAGTGAATAGTGGTACCAGAGGCTTGTGGTCTGTGACCACCGTGAAAGTATGCCCACACAGATAAATGTCAAAGTGTTGGCACGCCCAGCGAATGGCCAGCGCCTCCCGCTCGATTTGAGCATACCGGGTCTCGACGGCCGTGAGCGCCCTGCTGGCATACGCGATCGGCACCCATTCGTCTTGGCTGGCTCTTTGTAGTAGCACCGCTCCCAGTCCCACTGGACTGGCATCCACAATGAGTTCAGTCTCTGCTCCTGGTTTAAAGTACGCCACCGTCGCTCCTTTCAACAATTCACTCTTGATATCAATGAACGACTGCGCCTCACTGTCAGTCCACTGCCATGGCACATCCTTCTTCGTAAGTTTCCGTAGTGGTTCAGATAGAGTGGCCAGATGGGGAATAAAACGGCCACAGTAATTGGCCAAGCCTAGAAAGCTCCGAACTTGGGCTGCGTCTGAGGGATGGCCGCTGCTTTGAGTGCCTCCACCTTTGCTGGATCGACTTGCAGGCCCTTTGCGGAGAAGCGATAGCCAAAGAATTCCACCTCATTGGCGTAAAAGTCACACTTGGCTCGGTGTAATGTCAGTCCCTGTTCGACCAGTCTCCGAAGGGTTGCTCGCAGTCTTGCATGGTGCTCCTCCAGAGAGTTCGAGAATATGAGTATGTCATCACTGACATTGAGTACGCCTACGAGTCCGGACAGTGCTTCTCTCACAGCCTCCTGGAACACTTTCGCCGCTGAGGATACACCAAAACTCAGCCGTTTGAACCTGCGCAGCCCCACATGTGTTGAGAAGGTTGTGATGTATCGACTTTTCTCTGCCAACACCAACTGATGGTACCCCGAGTTCAGATCTACTTTGGAGAACCATTGCGCCCCGTTTATGTCCGCCACAATTTCGTCGATGGTGGGGGTGATGTGTCTTTCTCTGCGTATTGCTTTGTTCGGCAACCTCATGTCGACACAGAGTCTAATAGCGCCTGGCTGTTTGGGTTTCGGCGCTATGACCAACGGTGACACCCACGGAGTCGGCCCCGACACCTTCTCGATCACCCCTTCCTTCTCGAGGCGCTCCAGTTCAGCTTCCACCAGTGGTCGGAGATGGAATGGTACTCTCCGATGTCGGAGTGCAATTGGCTTGATGGTGTCGTCAATGTGGAGTTGGACTTCCACTCCTCTGAGGCATCCTAGCCCCCGAAAAAGCTCCGGAAATTCCGCCAGCACCTGGTCCGCTTGCGGCTGGTGTATATGCCTTGCGAACGTTACTAGTCCCAGATCCTCGGCAGTGTGGCAGCTCAACAGCGATCCTGCTCTGTCACAGGTGACGTAAAATCTTGTCGCTGTGACTCTGTCTTTGTGTCCAACCTCCACATCAATCACCCCCTGGAGAGGGATCGGCGTGTGACCTCCATAGGTGAGTATCTTGGTGGCGGTGGGCATTAACTTCGGTTGGGGTCGGAGCTCGCAGTATTGTCCGGCGTCCAAGATGTTCACTGACGCCCCCGTGTCAATAAGCGTTTGGATACAGTTGCCCCCGATCCATATCTGGCATAACGGCGGAGGTCTCCGAGTGGCGTTGACCCCTCTGATGCTAGACACCACAAAGACATCCCCGTCTTCGTCATCCTCAGCGACATCCAATTTCTGGCACCAGCTGTCCAGATCGTCCACGTCCTGTAATGCCATGGCCCTTCTCTGGAACGGGGGTCGTTTGGGTTTACTGGCACCGGACCGGGCTGCGTTCTGGCACACTTTTGCGAAGTGCCCATACTTGTTGCACTTGAGGCACTGCCGTCCTTGTGCTGGGCAGCCCCTCTGGGAGTGCGTCGTCAGCCCACAATTCCTGCACCCTTGCCTGGTGTGCCGTTCCTCCGTGTCATTCTTGGGTGTGGCTCCTCCGCTGTACGACTTCCGAATAACATCCACCCTCTCCTCTTTGATGGGTGCGGGATATAAAGCTCGCGTCGCCACAGATTTCGTGGCCAACGCCACCTCCATCTCGCCAGCCCTGACGTGCACCAGCTCGTGTGATCTTCCCAGGACCAATATATCATCTAGCGAAATGCCGGGCTGTCGTAATATCAATTTGCGCAACTCCAGAGACTTGCAACCCACGATGAGCTGCGCCCGTGTCTCGAACGTCCGATCCACTCCAACACAGGTGCTCGCCAGCTTTCGCAAACGTGCGAAGAACATGTCCACCGACTCGTCTTCCCTCTGCTTGGCTTGGCGGAGCTTGAAATGCTCGAAGTCCGGGTTGACCTGCGGGTCAAAGTGGCGGTTCAGGGCCCTGACCGCCTTCTCGTAGTCATTTCCATCCCCCGTGTCCGGTAGGTCTTGGAACAGGTCGTACAGCTCATCGCCTCCCATCAGGAGCATAGTGGACCTCTTCACAGCGTTGTCCGTCTCCCTGGTGGCCACAAAGTAGTTTTCGAGCTGGCCTATCCACTTCCGCCACCGCGGTGCGGCTGTCGCCGGGTCCGCCAACTGGCTGAATTCTGGAAGTGCCTTCACCGCCATTCGGCCTGGTCTCACTCCCGCCGCTCCTGCATCCGCAGGCGCCACCGCCTGTGGCGTAGTCATGATTGCGCCGCTCTTCCCTCAACGCGATGGGGTGCCTGGTCCTCCTGAGCGCGCCTTCCGGGTCCTCATCGCTTTTGCTCGCCGTGGCCACACTCCCTGGCCAGTGATGAGGAGATTGCCTCCACGAGCTGCCAGCCCTCTTCCAGGACCCTCTGGGACGCAGGCTGATCCCTCTGCCACCTCTCTCCGACTATGGGCAATGGCCTGGATCCACTCCTCCACCCACACTCCTTGTGTGGTCTACGGTGGTGCAGGGAGTCCAACCCTCACTCGCCGGAGGCCGCGCGTGAGTAGCAGGCCCCTCACTGGGCCTCGCGCCCGCTCCGGGTCCACCACGCGCTCCATCCACGCTCTGGTGCAATCTTCGGCCAGCCGCTCCCGTGCACTGACATACAGGCCGCACCGCTGCCCCCCAGGCCGTGCTTCAGCGCGACGACGCGCCCGGCCCACAAACATCTGCACGTCTCGCACTGGTTCCCCCCCACGCGGCCACCTTACCGCGCACTTCAGCCTCTCCCAGGCACAGGGGGTCTCCGCTTCACCGCGCTCGCAGCGGCAGACACGACACGTCCTGCCTCGCTCCACCAGCGGCCGCCGGCAGAGCTGCCGCCCTGCCCACACGAGCTGCGTGGGTGCGCACGTGGGCTCCTCCACTCCCTCGTCGCCAGTGTGATGTTCTGGGAACACCCGTGGGGGATGGCTGGGCTGGTCCCTGGGCGTGCGGTTGGGGGCTGCAACCGACGGCTAATGACAGGGACAGGGAAGGCCTAACTTATTCGGCGGAACACAAATAAGGGGATGCCTGCTACCGTTGCCAGTTCACGCCGTCAGCCTCGTGCGCTGACGTCGTCCTTTATTATATACCCCCTGGGCCGAGCCCGGCCCAGGGGGATGCATGTGCAACATTGTTGTGCAGTGACCGGGTGGCTCACTACACTCATGTCCGATAGAGACTTTGACTGCATCTAAGAGTCTGCTGGATACAGATTTCACTTAGTTCCTTGCCAGCTCCCTTCTCTGACCCCCTGGATGTCGCTGGTTATAACCCTGTAGCAGTCTTACTTTCCGTCTTTGCTCACCCTTGTTGTAACCTGTGCTAATTTTGTTCAGCCCCTTGGTATGACTCGAATATTGACGAATGTTTTGTCTCGTTCATTCCCTTGTATTCAATATTTGTGTTTTTATGTGAGTTCATGTGTACAGTGATCTACTGTTCCAAGGGCCAAGTTCTGTATGCGCTATACAACAATACGCAAAGAGGCAGAAGCACATGGGCATATTTATGAGAGGCTTGCGCCGCGTTTGCACCAAGCAACGTGGCACATGCGCGACTCACACCTCTAAGTCACATTTATAAAGCCAAGAAAAGGCACTTTGTGTGGCTGTGAGTGGCTTCATAAATCTGGAGTCACGCAACGCAGCGCAAATTGCTGCGTTGGGTTAGTCTGCGCTGGGAAGGCATTCCATGGGCATTGCATGGGTGTTCCCATGCAACTCACATGGATTTTGACGCATTCCCAGATTTACAAAAACTTGTAACTCTGGGATTGCAATAAAACCTTACGCCTTCTCAGGTGAGGCATAACAAGGAGAAATATCTTTATTTCTCCTTGTTTCTTCCTCTATCTGTGTGTGCTGCATTCTGCAGCACACCTAGAAAGCAGAATATGCCTTCCAGGATTGTGTTTGTACCAGAAGGTGTCCCATTTTGCACAAAAACAATCCTGAATGCAACACAGGCACCCTTGCACCAAGGGTGCCTGCATTGGTGCTAGGTAGCCAAAAGGGTGCCAGCGCAGGGGAAGAGACAAGAATGCACCATATTGCCTTAAATACGGCACATTCCTGCCCTTTCCCTCTCACGCAGGGCAGTGCAGCAAGGTGACTTGCTGCACTGCGTGACTTCTTCGTAAATGAGCCCCACAGATTTCTTCCTTACTGAAATGTTCAAAACGTCGTGGTAGATCACACAGTGGGTTCAAAGGTCTCTTGTGTTTGGAACCTTCACCACTGTTTCCCGTATGTGTGGGAAAATGTTATTGGTGGTGCTATGCGGATTCTACTGTGTATGCTCTTATCCAAGTAATATAGGTTAAGTAGGGTGTGTAAGCACACACTAGCACACATTTATTCACACAACTTCATATACATTTGTCATATTTTAACAAATGGGGACTAAACACATGAAAACCAAATTATTATTGGAAAGGTAAATTATTCCTTATTGTGTTCATTGAAATAAGTATATAGAGATGCTCAGTTACTGTGCACTGAATTTTATTTATCAGAATATATTCTCAAATACATTAGAGAAGTATCAGCCCACAGACACACTTTCTCTGTGAGAGAGTGAAACAAGGTGGTGAAGTGACTCAAACATCTATACAACAAAGTATATTCCTGGAAACTGATTTTATGGTTTTGACCAAATTGAATGACACAATAATAGTGCTTGAAGCTTAATCTGGTCCTTGAAGTAGGTCATACTGTAACAGCAAGCATCCTTTGCATGGTTTCCCCCCTAAGTTTTTGCCTTCAACCATACTGTTTTGCTAACTTTGTTTTTGCTGGCTTTAGGAATCTGCACACTGTACCACTGCTAACCAGTGCTAAAGTGCTTGTGCTCTCTCCTTGAAACATGGTAGAATTGGCTTATACCCAATTGCCATATTTAATGTACTTGTAAGTCCCTAGTAAAGTAACACTGCCTGTGCTCAGGGCCTGTAAAGTAAATAATAGTAGTGTGTCTGCAGCATGATTCTGCCATCAACTTAAGAAGCTCTTTAAACATGTCTCAGGTCTGCCATTGGAGCCTGTGTGAGAAGTTTTTAAACTGCCATTTCGACTTGGCAAAGTAAACCTTTTGCCAGGCCCAAACCTTCCTTTTAACACATATAAATCCCCACTAAAGTAGACTCTGGACAACCCAGAGGGCAGAAGGAAATGTACTGAAAAAGCACAATATCTACTTTTAGTAGTGAAAAACTCTTAAATTCGCTTTTTACTACAGCAAGGCCTGCCTCCCCCATAGGATAATATTAGAGTTACATTATTACATTTAATAAGTGATCATTTCTAAATGGGAGCAGGAAAACCAATTCATGTTTGGCATCTTTGGAATTGCATTGAAAAATCCTCTCGTGGTGAAGTCGGATTTTAAATTAAAGTTTTGAAAATGACACTTTTAGAAAGTTGGCATTTTCCTGCCTTAGCCATTTAATGCCTGCATCCTGTCTCTGGGTCACATGACTAGTTGTAGCTGACAGTTGAGCTATGTGTATTCATCCTAGACAGCCACACACAATAGAGAGCTTAGGTGTGCCTGAATGTGCAATCAATGGCTGGATGGGAGGACAGAGCTGGGCCCAGCCCTACCTACACTTGAATAGTCTGTGTCCTGACTGCATCCTCAGTGCCGGAATTTGCATCACAAGCCCTCGTCGATGACATTATCGACGATAACGCAGGACCTCACATCGCAGCTCTGCAGCTCCTCGGAACCATCAAATCGCCTCGGCTGTGTGACGCATCCTCAGTGTAGTACCTTGCAATGCTGTACAACCATGGTTTAAGGTACTCATTCAGTGGGCCTAATTGGGTCCCTGTAGCTGGCCGATGCTCTATCACAGTCGGCCTAAACCTGTGAATTTGTCCCTGTAAGAATCTGGGTTGTTGGTTGACTTGGGTGTGAGACCTGGTCAAGCGACAACCTCTTGTCTGGGTGAGGCACAAGCCAATCCTAAATTAACTTGTACTCAACCCTCTGGTAGCTTGGTACAGAGCAGACAGGCTTAATTTAGAAGCAATGTGTAAAGTATTTATGCAAAAATTTTTACAGTAATAAAGTGAAGACACCACATAAAAATAATCTCACACCAGAGTAAAAAATACAATTATTTTTAATAATTAAAACAGGGCTGAAATGGCAAAAATCCAATTAGTAGAACCGGAGATATGGAATTTTAAAGATTTTAGAGAAAATAGCACCAAAAACCACAAAGTGCCAACTATGGATATCTGATCACGCAGGACTGGCACAAAGTCATAATTTCAGGCCAACCATGATGGAGCACAGGCAGGTTACAGGGACCCAGTTAGGCCCGCTGAACAGAGTACCTTAATCCTGGTTTGCAGACCATTGTGAGGGTCCACGCCGAAGACGCGTCGCGCAGCTGAAGCGATGCACCCTTTCCAAGATGGTTGAGACTGAGGTGTGAGAGCCTAGATTGCCATTGAGGATCCTGACAACGAGGGCTTGCACTGTAAAGTCCGGCGTCTCAGATGCATCGCTCAGTGGAAATGCGTTGTTTCCGAGGAGCTGTGAGGCTGCAATGCAAGGCGACCCTTGACCTTGCCAGGTAGGTCGCTCCCCCACCACACAGCTCCGCCTGTGGTGTCCTGCCCGCTGCTGGTAAGCTCGCCCCTCTGCTTGTGGCCTCGGTGCCCGTTTTCCTTCTGTACCCCTCCCTGCCCCCATTTAACTGTGTCCTTTTTTCCTTCTGTACCCCTCGCTGCCCCCATTTAACTGTGTCCTTTTTTCCTTCTGTACCCCTTGCTGCCCCCATTTTCACTGTGTCCATTTTCCTTCTGTACCCCTCGCTGCCCCCATTTTCACTGTGTCCATTTTCCTTCTGTTTCCCCTCGCTGCCCCCATTTCCCCTGTGTCCATTTTCCTTCTGTATTCTGTACACCTCGCTGCCCCCATTTTCCCTGTGTCCATTTTCCTTCTGTACCCCTCGCTGCCCCCATTTTCACTGTGTCCATTTTCCTTCTGTACCCCTCGCTGCCCCATTTTCACTGTGTCCATTTTCCTTCTGTACCCCTCGCTGCCCCCATTGAACTGTGTCCTTTTTTCCTTCTGTACCCCTCGCTGCCCCCATTGAACTGTGTCCTTTTTTCCTTCTGTACCCCTCGCTGCCCCCATTTTCCCTGTGTCCTTTTTTCCTTCTGTACCCCTCGCTGCCCCCATTTTCCCTGTGTCCTTTTTCCTTCTGTACCCCTCGCTGCCCCCATTGAACTGTGTCCATTTTCCTTCTGTACCCCTCGCTGCCCCCATTTTCACTGTGTCCATTTTCCTTCTGTACCCCTCGCTGCCCCCATTGAACTGTGTCCTTTTTCCTTCTGTACCCCTCGCTGCCCCCATTGAACTGTGTCCTTTTTTCCTTCTGTACCCCTCGCTGCCCCCATTTTCCCTGTGTCCTTTTTTCCTTCTGTACCCCTCGCTGCCCCCATTTTCCCTGTGTCCTTTTTTTCCTTCTGTACCCCTCGCTGCCCCCATTGAACTGTGTCCTTTTTCCTTCTGTTTCCCCTCGCTGCCCCCATTTCCCCTGTGTCCATTTTCCTTCTGTACCCCTCGCTGCCTCTATCCACTCCCGCCGCTGCGTCCCCTGCGGCCCCGCCCCCCTGACTGCCCATTCGCTGCCCCTGCCTCCCGCCTCCCAGCTGCTCTTCCCTCCCACCTCCCCATATATGGCGGCCGCTGCGCGGTGAGGAGAGCGACCCTTGACCTTGCCAGGTAGGTCACTCCCCCGCCACACAGCTCCGCCTGTGGTGTCCTGCCCGCTGCTGCTGCTGGTAAGCTCGCCCCTCTGCTTGTGGCCTCGGTGCCCGTTTTCCTTCTGTACCCCTCGCTGCCCCCATTTAACTGTGTCCTTTTTCCTTCTGTACCCTCGCTGCCCCCATTTTCACTGTGTCCATTTTCCTTCTGTACCCCTCGCTGCCCCCATTTTCACTGTGTCCATTTTCCTTCTGTTTCCCCTCGCTGCCCCCATTTCCCCTGTGTCCATTTTCCTTCTGTACACCTCGCTGCCCCCATTTTCCCTGTGTCCATTTTTATTTCTGTACCCCTCGCTGCCCCCATTTTCACTGTGTCCATTTTCCTTCTGTACCCCTCGCTGCCCCCATTTTCACTGTGTCCATTTTCCTTCCGTACCCCTCGCTGCCCCCATTGAACTGTGTCCTTTTTCCTTCTGTACCCCTCGCTGCCCCCATTGAACTGTGTCCTTTTTCCTTCTGTACCCCTCGCTGCCCCCATTTTCCCTGTGTCCTTTTTCCTTCTGTACCCCTCGCTGCCCCCATTTTCCCTGTGTCCTTTTTCCTTCTGTACCCTCGCTGCCCCCATTGAACTGTGTCCTTTTTTCCTTCTGTTTCCCCTCGCTGCCCCCATTTCCCCTGAGTCCATTTTCCTTCTGTACCCCTCGCTGCCTCTATCCACCTCCCGCCGCCTGCGTCCCTGCGGCCCCGCCCCTGACTGCCCATTCGCTGCCCCTGCCTCCCACCTCCCAGCTGCTCCTCCCTCCCACCTCCCCATATATGGCGGCCGCTGCGCGGTGAGGAGAGCGACCCTTGACCTTGCCAGGTAGGTCGATCCCCCGCCACACAGCTCCGCCTGTGGTGTCCTGCCCGCTGCTGCTGCTGGTAAGCTCGCCCCTCTGCTTGTGGCCTCGGTGCCCGTTTTCCTTCTGTACCCCTCGCTGCCCCCATTTAACTGTGTCCTTTTTCCTTCTGTACCCCTCGCTGCCCCCTTTTTCACTGTGTCCATTTTCCTTCTGTACCCCTCGCTGCCCCCATTTTCACTGTGTCCATTTTCCTTCTGTTTCCCCTCGCTGCCCCCATTTCCCCTGTGTCCATTTTCCTTCTGTACACCTCGCTGCCCCCATTTTCCCTGTGTCCATTTTCCTTCTGTACCCCTCGCTGCCCCCATTTTTACTGTGTCCATTTTCCTTCTGTACCCCTCGCTGCCCCCATTTTCACTGTGTCCATTTTCCTTCTGTACCCCTCGCTGCCCCCATTGAACTGTGTCCTTTTTCCTTCTGTACCCCTCGCTGCCCCCATTGAACTGTGTCCTTTTTTCCTTCTGTACCCTCGCTGCCCCCATTTTCCCTGTGTCCTTTTTCCTTCTGTACCCCTCGCTGCCCCCATTTTCCCTGTGTCCTTTTTTCCTTCTGTACCCCTCGCTGCCCCCATTGAACTGTGTCCTTTTTTCCTTCTGTTTCCCCTCACTGCCCCCATTTCCGCTGTGTCCATTTTCCTTCTGTACCCCTCGCTGCCTCTATCCACTCCCGCCGCTGCGTCCCCTGCGGCCCCGCCCCCCTGACTGCCCATTCGCTGCCCCTGCCTCCCGCCTCCCAGCTGCTCCTCCCTCCCACCTCCCCATATATGGCGGCCGCTGGCGCGCCGAAGGCGCGCCTAAGGCAAGCTCGTCTGCGCCCGTCCGCGCCTGGACCGTGCCCAGCGCCAGAACCCCTAGGCCGTGTGCCCCCCGCTCCAGCCTCGAGGACCGACACCGCTACGATGCCACCACACTCCAAGCTCTCAACCCTGGACGGACGCACAACTGCTTCAAGGCCGCCCCGAAACGCACCCATGGTCCCTTCACCTGCCGGAACTGCAGCTACACCAGACTCAGAGCCACCGAAACGCCCGCCAAGAAGGACCTCAACCACCTCCGATGCATCCTACTGAACACCCGCTCCGCACGCAAACACGCCGTCGAGCTCTGGGACCTGCTCGACACATCATCACCAGACGTCGCCTTCCTGACAGAGACCTGGATGAACGACTCTTCCGCCCCGACATCGCCATAGCCATCCCAGACGGCTATAAGATCACTCCGCAGAGACCGCGTAAACGCAGTAGGAGGAAGAATCGCCATCGTCCACAAGAACACCATCAGGGTCTCGACCAGCACCGACGACACTCTCAGCACCGCCGAACACATGCACTTCCAGATCCACACGGACCCCAACACCACCCTTAGAGGCACCCTTGTCTACAGACCCCCTGGGCCCCGACCCCAGTTCAGCGACTCCATCGCCGACTTCATCAGCGCCAGGACACCTCTTTGGGGGTATAAGTGCGCTTTACAAGTACAAATTTCATTTCATTCATTTCATTTCATCAGCACGCACGCCCTGACCTCTACCGACTACATCCTCCTCGGAGACCTGAACTTTCACCTGGAGAACAACAACGACAGCAACTCCACCACCCTGATCGACAACCTCGCCAACCTCGGTCTGAGCCAGCTCGTCACAACACCGACCCATTCCGCCGGCCACACGCTTGACCCCATCTTCTCCTCAAGCTCCCACGTCTCCTTCAGCCACACCACGGAACTCCTCTGGACCGACCACCGCTGCATCCATTTCACCTTCCAGAAACCCACCACACACCACCGCACCCAACAGATCCCACGCCGCTGCTGGAACAAAGTCACCGAAGACCAACTACGGGCAACCCTCGCTCTCAGCCCTCCCTCCGACCCATCCAACACTGACAACGCCGCCTGCAACCTCAGACGATGGATGGACGACTGTGCCAACACCCTCGCCCGCTGAAAAACTCACCTACAGTGACACCACCAAAAGAGCCAGCTGGTTCACCTCGGAACTCCTAGCTTCCAAGCGCACCTGCCGGAAACTAGAGAAGAAATGGCACAGTGATAAGACACCGGACAGCCACGCAGCCCACAAAGACGCCATCCGTAACCACCACCACCTCATCAAGTTCGCCAAGAGAATCTCCTTCAAAGACCGCCTCGACAACAACGCACACAACAGCAAGGAGCTTTTCAACATCGTGAAGGAACTCTCCAACCCCAGCTCATACACCAACAACATCCCGCCGTCGCAACCCCTGTGCGATTCCCTCGCCTCCTTCTTCCACCGCAAGATCGCCGACATCCACGACAGCTTCAACACCCAGACAGCCCCAACTAAGATTGATGCACCAGACCCGCCGCACACCATCGACCACGACCCCCTGCCAGCCTGGGCCAGCGTGAACATTGAGGACACCATCAAGACCATGAGCACAATACACTCCGGCTCCCCGTCAGACCCTTTCCCGCACCACATCTTCAACAAAGCCAGCAGCTCCATCGCACCCCACCTGTGCAACATCATCAATCTCTCCTTCGAGACCGCGACCTTCCCAGAGAGCTGGAAACACGCAGAGATCAACGCCCTACTCAAAAACCCAAGGCGGACCCGAGAGACCTCAAGAACTTCCGGCCCATCTCCCTGCTTCCGTTCCCAGCCAAGGTCATCGAGAAGATCGTCAACAAACAGCTAACCCGATATCTCGAAGAAAACAGCATCCTGGACCCATCCCAATCGGGGTTCCGCAGCAACCACAGCACTGAGACTGCCCTCATCGCCGCCACCGACGACATCAGGATCCTGCTGGACAACGGTGAGACCGCAGCCCTCATCCTGCTGGACCTCTCCGCCGCCTTCGACACTGTCTGCCACCGCACTCTACGCGCACGCCTCCACGACGCAGGGATCCGAGACAAGGCCCTGGAATGGGCCACCTCCTTCCTCACCGGCAGAACCCAGAGAGTCCGCCTCCCACCATTCTGATCCGAAGCCTCCGAGATCATCTGTGGCGTACCCCAGGGATCGTCCCTCAGCCCAACACTGTTCAACATCTACATGGCCCCGCTCGCACGCATCGCCAGACAGCACGACCTCAACATAATCTCCTACGCCGACGACACTCAACTGATCCTCTCCTCACCAAGGACCCCTCGCCGCCAAATCCAACCTCCATGAAGGAATGAAGGCCGCCGCCGATTGGATGAAGATCAGCTGACTAAAACTGAACACGGAGAAGACAGGGGTCCTCATCCTCGGCTCCAACCCCTCAGCCTGGGACGACTCCTGGTGGCCAACGACGCTGGGAGCAGCCCCGACACCCACCGACCACGCACGCAACCTGGGAGTCATCCTCGACTCAACGCTCTCCATGGCCAGGCAAGTCAACGCAGTCTCATCCTCCTGCTTCAACACCCTCCGCATGCTTCGCAAAGATCTACAGGTGGATCCCGACAGACACAAGAAGAACAGTCACCCAGGCACTCGTCAGTAGCAGACTTGACTATGGGAACGCCCTCTACCCGGGAGCCCCGGCCAAGCTCATCAAGCGACTGCAACGCATACAAAACGCCTCCGCACGCCTGATCCTCGATGTACCACGCCACAGCCACATCACCCCCCACCTGAGGAACCTGCACTGGCTCCCCGTCGACAGGAGAATCTCCTTCAAACTCCTCATCCACGCACACAAGGCACTCCACAAGACTGGCCCAGCCTACCTCAACAGACGACTCCTCTTCTACGTCCCCAACCGCCAACTCCGCTCCGCCGACCTCTCCCTCGCCACCGTCCCTCGCATTCGAAGAACTACCACCGGCGGCAGATCCTTCTCCCACCTCGCCGCCAAGACCTGGAACACCCTTCCACTAAGCCTACGACAGACCCAAGACCTGCTGACCTTCAGGAGGCTACTCAAGACCTGGTTGTTCGACCAGTAGCAGCACCCCCCCCTTTTTTTTTTCTCCCCAGCGCCTTGAGACCCTCGCGGGTAAGTAGCGCGCTTTACAAATTCTGTGATTGATTGATTGAATGCCAAGACGTTGTCGTTGTTGAGGCTACCATCGATGAGGGATGGGAGGGCCTGCACCTAGGACGCATTGTGCAGCCGTGGTCTTTGCGACGGGGAAAATTCATGCAGGTTCTGCTGGATCCACAGAGGCTGGCAGAGCATCTTAGGCCCACTACCAGTGGTCCAGGACTGGGATGGCACCACATGGCAGGGTAGACTCACAGATGGCAGAGTCCAGGTGTTGGTTCAAGGTAGTTTGAGTCCTTCATCTGTTCTTTTTGCATTTGTCACCCTAAGTGGGAAGGGTATGCCCAGACATGGGTCCTGTGCTTGCTACGCCACGAGATTCAAGCTAGCCTGGCTGATGAGGGGTGATACCCCGAAACCGGTCCCAGGATGCTTGTTTCTGATCCAGGGAGGAACTGGCCTAGCAGTGCGGGCTGGACTGTTCCCATGGGGAGCAGGGCCAAGACTGATTTGCATATGACTGGTTCTAAACTGGAATGGCGTGTCGTGCAAAAAACGATGGATTGAACCCAGATATGTGACTGGGGTGAATGTTTCATTTGTTCAGCATTCCATCCATCATCTTTTCTTTTTGTATTTTTCACTCTAAGTGGGAAGGGTATGCCCAGAGGTGAGTCCCGTGCTTACTATGCCACCAGATTCAAGCTAGCCTGGCTTATGAGGGGTGATACCCTGAAACTGGTCCCAGGATACTAGTTTCTGGTGCAGGGAGGACCTGGCTTGGCAGTTCGGGCTGGACTGTTCCCATGGGAATCAGGGTCAAGACTGATTTGCACATGACTGGGTCTATACTGGAATGGCGTGGCGTGCAAAAAATGATGGATTTAACCTACATCTGTGACTGGGAGGAATGTTTGATTTGTTCAGCATTGCAGCTTGTGTGTGCAGCTGTTTAAAACTGCACACACATGCTGCAATAGCAGGCCCGAGGCATGTTTAAAGTGCTACTTAAGTGGGTGGCACAATCAGTGCTGCACCACGTCAGTAGCATTTAATTTACAGACCCTGGGCACAGGTAATGCCACTTTGCTATGGACTTACAAGTAAATAAGTAAATTAAATAAGCCAAACAGGTATAAGGCAATTCCACCATGTTTTAAGAAGAGACCACAAGCACTTTAGAACTGGTTAGCAGTGGTAAAGTGCACAGAATTCTAGAGCCAGCAAAAATTAAGTTAGCAAAACAGGAGGTCTGATGGTAAAAGTTAGAGGGAAAACCATGCCAAGGATACCAGATCTAACATATGTCCCCCCAGTTGAAAGTCGGGAGAACCACCAACCCCTTGGGAGTTCTCTTGACTAAGGCAGAAAAACCTGGAGAGACCATCAGCATTGGCGTGGTCTTTTCCAGGACGGTGTTCCACTGTAGAGTACATTTCCTGTAGGGTGATGGACCACCTCAACAGTTTTGTATTCTCATCCCTCATCTGCATTAGCCATCTGAGGGGTCTGTGGTCTGACTGAACCCAGAAGTGAGAAGCAAACAGGTATGGTGTCAGTTTCTTCAGTGCCCAGACCACTGCAAAGGCTTCCCTTTCTATTGCACTCCAACTCTGTTCCCGGGGAAGTAACCTCCTACTGAGCAAGTCTACAGGTTGATTCAGTCCCTCTTTGTTCAGCTCTGGGGGCAGGGCCCCTATGCGATGCTCTGAGGCATCTGTCTGGACAAGGAATTCTTTGGAGAAGTCAGGGACCTTGAGCACGGGTGCAGTGCACATGGCCTCCCTCATGGTGTCAAAAGCAGTCTGGCACACCTCTGTCCAGATCACCTATCTGGGCGGTCTCTTAGAGGTCAGCTCTGTCAAGGGTGCAACAACGGTGCCATACCCCTTGATGAATCTCCTGTAATAACCAGTAAGGCCTAAGAAGGCTCTCACCTCTGTCTGGGTCCTGTGGAGGTTGCCAAGCCAGGATGGTGTGGATTTTGGCTTGGAGGGGCTGCACCTTGCTTTCTCCCACTTGATGAACCATGTAGACCACTGAACCGTGCCCTTTCTGGCACTTACTGGCTTTGATAGTCAGGTCTGCCCTATACAGAGCCTGAAGCACTTCCCTGAGGTGGCACAGATGGTCCTCCCAGCTGGATCTGAAGTCTGCAATGTCATCTAGATAGGCAGCACTGAAGTTCTCCAACCCATCCTGGACCTGGTTGACCAACCTCTGGAAGATGGCAGAGGTGTTCTTCAACACGAAGGGCATTACCCATAACTGGAAGTGCCCTTCTGGGAAAGAGAACGCAGCCTCTCTTTAGCCCACTCAGTCAAGGCAATCTGCCAGAACTCAGATGTTAAGTCAAACGTGCTGAGGAACTTGGGAGCTCCCAACTTATCTATGAGCTCACCAGCTCAGGGGATGAGGTGTGCGTCATTCTTGGTGACTGCATTGAGCCCCAAAAAATCCACATAATAACTAAGTTTCGGGTGGTACCTGGAGGGGCAGCCTTGGTGACCAACACCACTGGGCTGCACCAAGGGCTGTTTGAGGGCTCAATAACACTTAACTCTAGCAATTTGGAGACCTCCATCTTAATGTTGGCTCTCAACATATCAGACCGCCTGTAGAGTTTACTCTTCACAGGTATGCTGTCCCCGGAATCAGTATCTTGGGTGCACCATATAGTGAGTCCTGGTGTAAGGGAGAATAGTGACTTTGAGCCAAACTGCCCCAACAAATGGAGGCAGTCTCTCTGCTGTTCTAGGGTCAGGGTAGGGGAGAGGCTGGTACCCTTCACTTATCCATCCTGCTCCTTGGAAGAAAGGAGGTCAGGGAGAGTTTCGCTCTCCTCCTCCACCCTATCGTCCATGACCAGGTGCATGGCTATCTCGGACCTCTCGTAGTGGGGCTTGAGGCGATTGACGTGCAAAACGCTTAAAGGGTTCTGGAGAGTCTTGAGGCCCACCAGGTAGGTGACCTCACTCTTGTCCTCTTTCACCCCATAGGGCCCAGACCAGCAGTCTTGCATGACCCTGGATTCTATAGGCTCCATCACCCACACTTTTTGGCCAGGCTGAAACTCGACCAGAGTGGCCTTCTGACCATACCACCATTTCATGACCTATTGACTGGCTTCTAGATTTTCTTAACTTTCATCCAGAAAAAACTTAATCTGGGTTTGGAGCGCCAGCATGTAGCTGACCACGTTATGGGGGCCTTCCTGGGAGATTGCATCCAGTCCTCATTCACAAGACTGAGAGGTCCTCTCACAGGGTGCCCGTACAGAAGATCAAAGGGGCTAAAGCCAGCCCTCTCATGTGGTACCTCCCTGTAGGCAAACAAAAGTCATGGCAAGAGGAGGTATCACTTCCAACTCAAGGGCTCTGATAGGCCCATGATCATGCCTTTTAGGGTCTTGTTGAACCTCAAAACAAGCCCATTAGTTTGGGGGTGTTACGGAGTGGAGAACTTATAGGTTACCCCACATTCCTTTTGCATGGACTTCATTTACATCGACATAAAGTTGGTACTTCGGTCAGATACAACCTTCTTGGGGAACCCCACATGGGTAAAGATCCCCTTCAGCGCCCTGGCCACTGCTAGCATAGTCAATGATCTCAGAGGTATAGTTTCTGGTTACTAAGTGGCATGGTTCACCAAAAGCAGGATGAACCTGTTGCCAAGAGCTGTCTTGGGGTCCATAAGCCCAACAATGCTGATGCCCAACCGTTCAAAGGGCATGCCAATGACAGGGAATGGTTGCAGGGAAGACGAGCTTCCCTCCTGACTTACCAATGGGCTGGAAGGTAGAGCATGACCTGCAGAGCGTATCTAAGGCCGTTGTCATCCGGGGCCAGTAAATGTAGGTGACAAGCCTTTCAAAGGTTTTATCCTGCCCTAGATGACCTGCCTAATCATGAGCCAGCTCGAGTAGGAAGGCCCTGTAGCACTGGTGGACCACCAACACATGGGTTGCACCAGGCTCAGGAAAATTAGGCTCGCTATAAAGGAGGTTATTCTCCCAATATATCAGGTGATCACCAGAGGTGTCATCAGCTGCCGGGGCCTCGGCCTGTGTCATAGGCCCTCAAGAGTAGGGCGCTCTATCTGCCCCTTGCAGATCTCCTTCCTGGTGGGACCCCCTTCCCTCTGCCAGTTAGTCAGCTCAGGTAGGTTCCCCAGGGTGGCAATGTCCTCCCCTGTTGGCTCAGGGGCGTTACCGTCATGTTCAGCCTTCTCCTGGACCGTGGGAGTCTCATGAGCAGGTCTTCCGTGCCCCTTGCACTTCATGTTTTTGGCAGGCACCTGGGCCGTGTTTCCAGGATTCAGGTCTTCCTGACTATTTTCTTGGGCGGCCATGGACTGTGTGGTCAGGAACACCCACTCAGGTATCCCTAACATCTCTAAGTGCAACTTGAGCTCCATCTCCTTCCAAATGCTGTACTCCAGGTCATTGCTAAACAGACACTCCACAGCCATGGATAGACTAACAGCTACCCTCAAAGAACCTTTGGACACAAGGGTAACCTCTAAGCTATCCCCCACACTATCTTGGACAATCTCCTCTCCAAGTGCTACACCAACCAACCCCGTGTCTGCCCACCAGTGAGGGGCTGTGCCCGCTTGGGACACTTGGCATTCCCCCTTGTGATGCCCAACCTGTTGACCTTCATAGCACTTAGGGGGTGCCTTCCCTGAGGACATACTATCAGGGAACCATTTCTTCTTCTGTTCTGGTGGGGATTTGCGAGTCCTGGTTCTTAAAGCTAGTTGGGAGACTTTTTTGAGAATGCCCTGTTTTTATATTTGTCTCCTCCCTCCTTCTTCTGCCCACCTTTGTGGTGATACCTCTAGATACCTTCTTATGGACTATAGAGCTGAGCCAGCAGTCTGCCTTAGCAAGTTCTCTGGGGTCAATAAGTTTGCTATCAACAAGGCGTTGGTGCAGATCTGCAAAACAAAGACTGAACATATGCTCTCTCGCAATCACATTTTACAGCCCCTTTTAATCCTTCAATTCACTGCCCTTCACCCAACCATCTCATCCAGGGCCTTTCAAAAAGAGTCCACACAATCCACCCACGACAGCTGGCCCAGCTTATGGGTGTCCCTAAACTTCTGTCTGTACTCCTCAGGGGTGAGGCCATACTTTCTGACAAGGGTGTCCTTCATGGGGGATACCTAATCCTGTCTCCCTTATCTAGGGACAGTAAGGCATTCCTTTTCTCACTAGGGATGTGCTTCCTGAGGCTCGCCCCTCAATCCTCCTCAGGGATCCTTTGCATCTGTAAAGTCACCTCATAAACTTCAAACCACTTGTAAACAGGTGCCTGCAACCCCCGCCACTTGGGGAGTGAAGGAAGCAGCAGTATTGAATTTTATCCCAAGATTGCGTACTACCATACTGTGCTGTTGTGACTGGCAACAGGTAGACCTTTGCCCATGCCGCCCATGCCGCCAGAGCCTTTTGGAGCTCCGCCTTCTTGGTGCTTCTTTTGGCTGGCAGTCCCCTCTCCTTAAAAATTCTTTGAACTCGGCCACTGTCTAGCTCTCCAGGTTGAGGTGCTCAAATTCCATTTTTGCAGGTGAAGTCCCAGCCACAACCAGTCAGGAAGAGTAAGGGTGATGAAAAAAGCAAAAAGGCAAATCAGGGAAAATGTAAGACTCGAATCGGTCTCAGATTATTTATCTGGGATTTTTAGTGTGATACAAAATTACAGTAGAGCCGGAGATAGGCAATATTAAAGATTTCCATGAAAATAGCACCAAAATGCTCAAAGCGCCAACTGTGGTTATCTGGTTGCTCCTGACAGGGACTGTTAGACCAGGTATCCTTAGTGTAGTTTTGCCCCTAACTTTTTGCCTGCAGACCTCCTGTTTTACTGACTTAATTTTTTCGGCTTTTGAATTATGCACACTTTACCACGGCTAACTAGTGCTAAAGTGCTTGTGCTCTCTCCTTAAAACATGGTAGAGCTGGGTTATACCCAATTGGCTTATCTAATTTACTTGTAAGTCCCTAATAAAGTGGAACTACCTGTGCCCAGGGCATGTATATTAAATGCTACTAGTGGGTCACAGCACTGATTGTGCCACCCACTTAAATAGTACTTTAAACATGTCTCATTGCAGCCTGTGTGTGCAGTTTTAAACTGCCATTTCAACAGGCAAAATAAACCTTGTGCCAGGCCTGAACCTACCTTTTTAATATATCTTGTGACCCCTAGGGTAGGCCCTGGACAGTCCAGAGGGCAGGATGAAATGTATTTAAAAAGAAGGACATGTACTTTTAAGTTTTACATGCCCTGGTATTGAAAACTCTTAAATTCATTTTCACTAACATTGGGGTTAACTTATTACATTTAATAAGCTGTAATTTCCCCAAATGGAAGCAGGTAACCAGTTCATGTTTGCTGTCTTTGGAATTGTAATGAAAAATCTTAACTTATGGTGAAGTCAGATTTTTTGTTACAATTGTGAAAATGCCGCTTTTATAAAGTTGACATGTTCCTAAGTTAGGCATGTAGGGCCCGATTCACAAAGGTAAACTGAGACGAAAATCTAACTTTACGACTTTCAATATTCACCAATTGCATTTACTAATGCCCTTTGTGAATACTGAAAGTCGTAAACTTAGACCTTTATCTCAGCTTACTTTTGTGAATTGGGCCCATAGTTCTTGAAATCAGGACAGCATTGACCGCATAAAGGAGATTCAGAATTGGGCAAACTCCTAGCTGGGGCTTGTCCTGACTTTTAACCACTCATTTTTTCCATAACATTGATATATAAGGTAAACAGAAAAGGAGAAAGGACACCTTCCTGTCACACTCCTCTCTGAATTCTAAGAGATTCTGTGCACTCGCCATCCGGGCCAAAATCCACCTTTGCTGAAACATCCCTATATATCTGTCATATCAATTGAACTAAAGGTTCCTCCAACACATTCTTAACATAATGGACCATAGCTTGGATTGATTAACCGAATCAAAGGCACTGCTAAGGTCCATAAATGCAAAGTGCAACAACCCTTTCCTGGCCATGGAGAATTTACTGATTATTAAATGTAAACATTGTTTGACTGCGCCCCTACCTTACCTGAAACTAAACTGGACATCCAATAGGATAGTGATCTCTTCTGCACAAGTTTCTAATCTAGGCAGTAGAACTCTCCCTACAACCTTGACTAGCTTGAGTGAAGCAAAGTAATTATACTATAAGTTTTTGGGGTCTGCTCTATACCCAATTTTAATTAGAACATTGGAATGTGGAGCACCCCATTAAATACAATGGAGTGCTCATGGCTTCTACGGGATGGTAGAAGCCCCCAGAACAACATTCCAATGTTGTTTTTGTTCACAGCTGCTGCTGTGAACAAAGGCCTCTCAGAGCCCGAAGTTGTTTAAACCCCCTCGGGCTCCAAAGGGCCTTTGTTTCTAGTAATTAGAACATTCTGCCCTCTAGGGGCGGAATGTTCTAATAGTCTTAGAGCCCTACTAGCGGGCTCTACCGGCCATTAAAGGCCCGCTCCCTTGTTAATGCTGGAGCGGGCCTTTAATGGCTGGTAGAGCCCACTAGGTCGGGCTAAAGGCTATAATATAGCTTTAATAATAGACTTGAACCATGTTCTTGGCAAACCGCTACTTACTACAGCTCACAAAACATTTGGTAAAATGAGGGCCCAAAGATCTGTGTTCCTATATATTTCTAATAAGACTCATCTAGGCCAGGGGCCTTGCCACTCTGGCTCATATTTATTGCTGAAAGTACCTCAGAAAATGTTTAATTGAAAGGGTTTAAAGGACAACAACTTGTCTTGTGCAGTAACACTCTCAGATAGTGTGTGAGCATAAATGGTACCAAAATATTCCACCCACTTGGCTGATGGGATCTTAGCCTGCAAAGAAGGAACTGCGACTACCCTAAAATGCAAAGAATTAATAACCTTCCAAATGGCAGTGCTATTCTTAGTCTCACTAGCAACCACTAGGGAGTCTCCTCTCTTATCAATGCTTTTCTAGCCTGTAAAGCTGTTTATATCTCAATCTACATCTTTCTTTCATCTATTTACCTTGTTCCTTGTGGACCCCCCTAGACAGCTAGGTACACCTAATAGTCTTAGCCCAAAAATGAATGGCATCCACATACATTGTATCCTTTATGCAGACGATTTGGTCATCATATATATGACAGAAATCGGTCTGCAGAGGAAATTAGATGTCTTCTCTTGGTAATGCAAACAGAAAAAAATGATTATAAATCTGGATAGAACAAAAGTGGTACAATTTGGGAAAAGAAATCCGAAGTTTAAGTGGTTTCTAGATAAAGCAGAAGTGAAGGTCGTCAATAGATACAAATATTTGTGGATGTGATTTAGGGTGAAACTGAAATGGAAAGATCATATGGAAGCACTACAAGCAAAGGTACTCACATCTATATGTGGTCTTATAAAATCTAATTAAGAGTATAGTGGGCCCTCTGTAAGTCATGTTTTAGCAGTATATGATCAATGAGCAGTGATCTGCCCTTAATTCCAATACGGTGTTGAAGTGGTCTGCCTAAGTGGTAAGACCAATTGGGATATGGAGGAGGTTAGATGTTTAAAAAAACCTTCTGTCTTTACCTTCTTCTACTATGATCCAAACCTTTAGAATGGAACCAGGCCTCACGGCATGGAGTTATTTAGCCTTCACAGAGGTGATCAAATTCTGGAATAATACTGAGCTGGGCACCTCCTTGAAGATTTCCACATTATATTGTAAGGAGATTTAGCTTAGAAACTGAATTGGGCCAAAACGCTTAAGAAAATGCTCACTGAAATTTGCAATAAGTTGAACACGTCACTAAATGCTAATCATATACCATGGATGAGTAAAGGTGAGCTACGTATATTGTGTCAAAAGATGGCAAGGAAAAAATGATGTGAGATATTTGAAGATAGCAAATCTGTAAACTTTCTGAGACAGATATGAATGAATTATGACATTTTCCCTCCTTAGATATTTTACCCAATGCAGCTCTAAGATTGCCACTTTTAAAATTCCGATGCAGTATCCACCCAATTCTGGCCCTCTCCACTCCCAACAGAGGGCCTCATTTACGAAAAGTGTTGCATCGCTGCGTGAAAACAGCAATGCAACACTTTTCAGTGCGCCCTCCTTGCGACACCATGGATGGTCCGTATTCACTGTACAGAAATCCATGTCACAAGGATTTACAGATATGTCAGTATTTCTGACGTATCTGTAGGCGCAAAAGTGGCGCATTGCTGGGGTGTGTCTGAAAACAGATGCAACTCCAGCAATGTGTCCTTTCACATGGGGCAAGCCCCATGTGAAAGGGCCTGCGTCACTCCTTATGCCTGCAGTGAAGCAGGCGTAAGGATTTGACGCAGTGGCGTCCTAGAAGTGGCATAGTGAAATCTCATGGATTTCACTGTGCCACTACCTCGGGCCTTTTTTGCAGGGGGAACGCCCACCCTGCATACATTATACTTGACGCAGGTATCATGTAGCGAAGGGGTTTACAAAGTGACGCTTCTGTCTACATGTGTCACTTTGTAAATATGGCGCAGTGTGGTACATATTTTACGCTGCCGCAGCATCACAAAAAGTGACGCAACGGCGGCGTAAAGGGCTCATAAATAAGGCCTTGTGTTTTTTCTATATGGTAATAACATTTGAAACAGCAGTTTAAATGTGAAATGTAAAGCCATCCATATTTTATTAGACTATCGGTTCTTTTTTATTATAACGTAACATTTCTTGAGACCTATATTAATGAAATATGGTGTTGAGACCAGGAGTCAAGCAGCCCACTTTTTACTGGAAATGATGTACCTTGACGTAACGTGTGCATTGGGAAGATATTTATCAGCAGTAAAGGAAGCGTTAGCTTGAATGAGGATTTTAAAGGAACAATGATGAGTTTACGTAAATGCTATAGAATTGGATTTGTGAATGAGGGGCAACCCGGCCTTTTAACTGTCTCCTTTGATGGTTTTATTATACCTCGTTATAACAACCATACCAGGGATACAAATACCTGTCAGGATCGAAGGTTTAAAAATGAATATTGTAAATAGCTATCATTATGGATTGTGCAATTTGTTTTATTGTTGTTTTAGCACTATAGTATTTTATTGTTTTTTTATGTATTTGTATCCTTATATTTTGTATATCTGTTGGATCTGTTTAAAAGACTAAGGACTAAATACACAAATAATTGACTCACTGACTGACAGGGTTCACTTTAGACCATCTAATCATTGTATCACTTTAGCTAATCTAATCATAATCATCGTTGTATCTAACATACAGCTTCAAAAAGAACTCATATGATTTTTTCAACCCTGTCCCATGCTGATTTTTAGCTAAATAAGGATTATAATCTCCTACACAGTTTGGAGATACAGTGAATCCAAAGGCAAAAGATGGCAAGTTGTCAGTGAATAATATAATATCAATAGTGCTGGCCTTGCCCCCTGCTGGTAAATGTAGGTACAGATGAAGCAGAAGGAGAGGGACATACCTCATGCACAAATGCAAAGTTGTATTTGGTGAGAAAATGATTTATAGCCACACCATACAAATTATGTTCAAATTGAGGCTGACTCTCCCCAAGAAAACCAACCATCCCTCACACCAGCAAAGATGAGTATTAAAATCCCAGGACCAAACAATATATAAATCCTTACACCTAGTATGTAAATAATCCCCCAAACTATTGTCTGCAGCATTAAAAATATCTCTTATATGATAACTAAACAAATTATTATAGAATTGATCACCAAAACTTCAAAGCCCCCAGTAAAACCTAACCCCAATATTTGATCATGTAGGGAATCTGACCAAAACTTCAGAACTTTCCCAGGACACAAATGTGAAACCAAAAATTGGGAGCACACCCTTTAGCTCTAACAGCTTGTGCGAGAAATGCAGGGTAATGGAATGTTACCTGGCTATCCACATGAAAAGTATGCACCGCCAATGTCCCCTGAAAGCAGAGAATATTGTGTCCTTTAACAAAAGAGATCCAATCTTGGTTATCAGGTTTAGCATTGATTCCCCTACATTCCATGAAACCCATGTGGAGGGCAGGAGGATGTACAGTGAGAGGAGACTTGCACATAGTCAAGCGTCTAATCTTGCTGCAGTGGGTTGTGGAAAAGTTTCACATGGGACAGTGACAATACTTGCATTACTACGCCCTGCGTCACACAGCTCAGACGGTGTGGGGGACGAAGACGGACATCCTGCAAACATCCCAAACATTGGAATTGGTGCTCTAAATGGACAGTGGCAAAGGTGCCATAATCTTGGTGTACTCAGTCCTGAGGGCAGACATGCGAAATACCCGATTAAATCAAAAGCAAAATAAGAAGCAGACTGTGACCACATGCTCGCTGACAGACAATGGCATTGCTCCACATGATCACTAGTAATGGTCAATTTTACCTAATGCAGTTCAACTTCATACAGTGAACATATATTTCTTCAGCAATACTTCATAAAAGACCCCGCAAAGCCTCAGAGTTGCCCCAAGTGCCATCAGACTCTGGCCACATATTTCCAATTGATGAGGGATTGCCTGCCAGTTCAGGCACACTGGATGCAGGTGGTTGATTGTTACCAAGTGAGCATCCAGATGAAACTCCACAGAAGTCCTTAGGCCTGCTTAATAGGGGTGGGTGCAAGTAACTCCAAACACAAACCGAAAAGGAAATGTATACATTTTATGCTTCTGTTAGTGAGGGGGTTACTGGCCATTCAATGGCCCAGTCCTCAAGCCCCACAGTCATTAACTGGAGAAGGGACATAGGGGGATGGTCTGTAGCGAAAAAAATTAGAATGAAATTAGTTCCACAAGACGATAAACTGGAGGAGGAGACAGAAATCTGGCAACAGCTGACCAAAACACTGCAGTTTCCAATGGACGAAATTCCACTTTTCATGTTAAATGACTCCTAAGCTTCATCGCAGCGAAGAATGCTGAACTGCCTAGATACTGTATGCAGGTGGGGATAACTAGCGGCTGAGGAAGTTGAAATGTTTTATGTAAATTAACCACAAGACAATGTAGAAATGAGTCTTAACATTAACATAGGAAATGCATGTAAATACAGATGTTAGAGAAAATGTGCTTTTATTAAACATGCAAAAAAGAGTAAAAGGCTGCACATTTCTGCAGAACGCTCCCATTTCTGTTGTTCTTTTCACTGCTAGGCCTCAATATTTTCTGTTATTCCTTCCTTTCCCTTCTAATATAAGAAATGCTTTTTGTAAATGCTGATTTAACTGAATAATTGAACTGTAGAACCTAACATCTTCGTGAAATGTGCTGTTTGCTGCAAAGTGCATTTCCTTCCTTTCTCACACCATATGACTTCATCGCATTTTCGATAGTTACCACAGCCACATGCTTATAATGAACAAGTATACTGCTATAGATTCAAGTTTCATGATCTAACCAGGACATGCTAGAATATTAATGTTTCATTTAATTGAGCAGCCCATTGTTACACAATGGGACACTGAACAGCTAACAGAGTGGGCTTGCAAAGGTTCTCATGAGAAACTTCCTAGATATATCATTTTGTAATACGCTTTAGCAACATTCAAATAACAACATGTCGACATGGACTTTTACCATGGGAATCCAGAGAGAGGACGGCGGACCATCGGAAGAGCCTTTCCTATTGACTAGAGATGATCCAACATTCAGAGTTTGCAACATGTTTTGTCCTTTTCTATTTAGTATCTGTTCATAGTTAGAGAGACAATGTATTCTATGCACATCTCCCCCCTGCCATGCCCTCTAGCACTTGACTGTGGTACTCTTGCCCGAAATTGCTGTGAGCTATTGCTAACAGTGATTTTCAGTTATTCTGATGCCTTTTTGGGGATTTTCCCCATGCTGATCATAGCTACTGCTGTGATTATTTCCTTCCAACTATGTTAACTGTTGCTACTGCAGCTGTTAGGGAACTCAACTGAGTTTTCAGAACTACTCTTTATGAGGAGTTCAACCTCTCATAGCTATTAGCCTGTTGCTTCAAATTTTCTCTTGCTCTTTTCCAAAGGAACTCTTTATGGGTTCTGGATAGGATAGGTTAGGAACTGATAGAGTGGAAATCCTATTTCATTTTTAGCGGCACATCATAATCATGTGTAGAGTGTACCCGCATATAATCATTTGCTGCATTAACGTGAAGTTTTAGAGTTGTGAAATGTATTAATATGAATATGTGGCGTATTTTAGGCCATTGACAAGTAGCAAGGAGAATTAACGTAGAAAATGAATGTAACTAGCAGAAAACATTAACATGAAGAATTTGTGTTGTGCAACTGACACATATTCAAGTATTAAATGCGTTTATTAATCTTGTTATTTCATACGTAGGTAAATGTATTAGTTGAAATTGCATAAAGCTTCCATGATGCTTTCTTTATGATAGCTAAAATTTTGTCGGCGTGAAATGCAAGTCCCTGAAAACTCTCGCTTTAGAATTAACAGTTTGAATTTCATGTGTGATGTGAAATCTGTTCTTTCTCACATTTTGTGTTGCAGGTGAAGAAGCGCTCTTTTAGGTAGATTAATGTCTTTGTTTTACTAGCTAGGCAAGGAGAGAAGAAGTTACAATCGTGTGGTTTTAGTCAATAAAGGACGCTTCACACAGGAGAAGGCCTGGGAACCAAGGACAAACTTTTGCGAGCGAGGTACATGGTCAACATCGTGGAAAAATACCTCCAGGACTGAACCCAGAGCAGATGGCGCGACTCGAATTGCATCATGGGAATGCTAGCTGTGGATAACTGGTTGTTGGAATTGGGGATAGTGCACCACTTCTTGCCTTCAGAGAGAGAGCATACTAAAACGAGCTCTGTCTTTGCGATAGTAGCTTTATGCTATCTGACCCATTGATGGTAGAGAGGCTTCTTAGGAAGACTCCACGCACTGACACCTTTTTTACCTTCCTTCGGAAAATGCTTATGTAGGGAGGTCACCTTAGTGCTAGAGTAGGGATAGATTTAATGCTTTTCACTCATCAACCCTCGATGCAGAGAAATTTGGACTCATGCTTCCTGATCTTCTGTATCTACTTGTAACTAATTGTGTTTTTTATGCTGCACCTACTAAACTGGATGTGCATATTTGGCTTCATGCTAATTACTTTGTATTTCCATACCCTCGTATTGAGGTGTCTTTATGTTCAGTTATTTTTGGCTTTGAATAAACCTAACTAACCTTCAGTAGTTGTCTGTGGGTTATTATGTATCAAGGAGGATTATTGGCTAATTGATTGTTTTCCTAAAGACTTTTCTCCCCTTTACACTTTCATGCTGCGAAAAAAAAACATTGGATTGTGACTCTAGAACAGGTCCAGAACTTATGGGCCCAACCCTTTGAGTTGGTATTAGAGTAGGATGGTTCGCACATGAAGTAAGGGGAGAATCTAGAAGTAATCTAGCATAGGTGGAGCCTAGAACCCCAAAGCCCCGAACTAGAGCCCAATGATTGAGAACGGAAGGCGACGGAATCTGGCGGAGACCGACGGAGTTTGATGGTGCGGCGAGATCAGCGGCGAAAGGAGCAGTGAGTATTAACAGGGTGTATGTAGTGTGTTAGATTGTGGAAATGATTTGATTGTGTGATGTATTTCGGAGTTCGGAGTGAGAGACGAGTGAATGTGGTTTCGGGCCGAACATGGTCCAAGGACTGAGATTTGAGTTGCAGGTCCCAAAGTGGCCTAAGATCCCGGGATATTAAAAGATGTAGAAGCCACCGAGATGGTGATTGTCTGACCAAAGAATTGAGGAGCTGTCGTGAGACGTCATCGGCAGTTCCACCTAAGACAGGGGACTTTGTGTGAATGGGACGTATTGGAATCGTCCAGTGCTGGGGTTAACTATGCTGATTTGGGTGATCCACGCTGGTCGAAGGGTCATCGAGCGTGAATGTTCTTGAGTGGTTGAATTCTATCGATCCTTTTAGATGGCAGACAATTAAGGATTTAAGATGATTGTGTGAGTGAATGTGTACAAAGAAATTGTGAAGGAGTGTGAGCTGCTGTGAGGAGTGAGTGACATCAGAGAGTGTTGTGCTGCGATAGGTCGATTGGTGTAACGTTGTGCTGGGATTGGTCGTAGTTATCGGGAAGTTTGCGGTTGAAAAACATTGATCCGTCCTAACTTGGTGAACAACAAATTGCATTTTGGAATCATGCAATGTTTTAGGGTGTTACAGGATCTTTTCAGGGGTGATGAAGGGGTTATTACTCAAGTGGGCGAAAAGGCGTCACCCAAGGATACTCCAGCCCACTATATGGCAACGAAAGTTGGGCTTCACACTATAATTTGGTTTCAAAATTGGTCTAAGATCACTGAAAAGGAGGGTGAATTGCCATTTCCACGCTTTGGTTTATTGTGGTTGGACGTATTGGATCAGCTCAGAGGAACATTGTTTGTGCTGCGACCTTTGCCTAGACCAACACAGTTTGAAGCATTAGATGCATGGATGCGTGCAGCTCATGCTAAGCAGAGGGAGAAATACCAAGGGAGATTGAGGAAAACTGTGAGGGCATATCAGGACGCACAGTGAGATACACAACTTAAAAGGTGGAGAGTGGATACCATTGAGGGAGAAAGGCTGCATCCAGTGCTGGTATGAGATGGAGGACACAGGATAGGAGCAGAAGGTAGGAGCAGAAGGCCAAATGGGAGTGATAATAGCGACAACGAAGACAGCTTGTTGGATGCTTTGTTAGCTGAGCGTCCTCCACCTTACAGTCCACAATCAGGAGTAGGGGTGGGCGAGACTCAGTAAGTGCAGAGAATGTGGGAGGTGTAGCAGCTCAAGTGGGTCCTGATCCAGGGGTCGTGGGAAGGATATCAGCAGGAGTAGGGGGGACAGGAGTGTCTACCTTGGGCGGTATGGAACAGAATGGTGTTAGTGCCACTTCACGGTTGCTGGAAGCTCTTACAGTACCGGTTACCATTGATCCTGTTGTTCCTGTTTACAACCCAAGCTCGGTGGGAAGCCTCAGTCACGAACAGCCCGTACAGGCTGAAGGGACTGGGTTGGGAAGAATAGGGAGCCTGACTGGGAATGGTCATTCTTTAGTGCCTGTGGAGTCCAGTACCCCTTTAGCGGCCACTGCTGACACTTCCGGAGTACGCATTGGTTCCAGTGCTATACAGTCTATACCTATGGTAAGCACTAGTTCAGATCTGAGAATGTGGGAAACTCCTATGAAAGGACCAAGTGGTGCGATTCTAGAAGCAAGCACAAGTCAGAAAGCCTCTGGAAATCAGCATGTCCTAGACGTTGCGGACTTGGAGTCTTGGTTGAGAGACCATAATAACAGTAAGGAGAGTCAGAGTAGTACGTTGAGTCAGGGTACCATCAAAGCTGCAATAAAGGCGAAGTTAGTGGATATAGTGAGACTGAAGGCTGAGGTAGACAAGCTCATCAGTGGGAATTTACCTTTAGACAGAATAGAGACCTATAAGCCAGATTATCTGTTGTTTGTAGCTAAGGAGGTCACCCCAAGGGGAAGACAAGCACATGAGAAGTTGTCGGAGTTGGCTCAGAGGTATGGAGTGGAATTGTCTCAAACAAAGACCTTACAGGGAAATCACAGGCTTACTTTCAGTGACCAAGAGCTAGAGGAAAAGAGAGTGACGGGGTTGAAGAAGCACATTTGAGAGTTGTTAATAGGAATAAGGGCCTGGGATATGTTGGATAAGTGGGAGGAGAGACGGTCAAAGAAGAAGAGTGCAGGAAAGGCGACAGGAAAGACACCACCTCCAGGAGGGGGAACACAGGAGTAGAGGCATATCCGTTACGGGAAGTGCCTAGTGGAGGGTATGTGCATTTTCCTTGGAGTAGGGGTGATGAATGATTTCTCCAGGTTGAGGGAGAAGCCTGCTGAATGGTATAAGCAAGTCGACCGCTTTGTTAAGATCTCTAAAGTGTTGTGGATTGATTTAAACACCTTATTCGAAACTGTGGTTCCTAGTGATCTATGGTCTGCTTGTAAGATAGCTGTTGAAAAGCCTGCTGCTGAGCCAGAGAGGGATCCAGTAAGTCATGGTCCTTTGCCATTGGTTATGAAGAAAGAACGATCAAGTGATCACATGGTTGCAGTCCAAAATAGCCCCACATAACATTGATTGGGTTAAGATAGATCGAACAACCCAGGAACCTAAAGAGTCAGTACATGCTTACTACGAGAGGCTGTTGCAAACTTTTAAGCAGTACAGTGGGCTAGATACGTATGACCCTAAAGACATGGGACAATTTGTGTCCAAATTTGTGACTGGATTGAGGTCGGAGATCATCTTCATGATCCAACAGCACCTAAATTGTTGGCAAAACAAATCTGTGGATGAAATCCTACGGTACGCCAAGTACTGCAGTGATGAGGTGGATTCCTAATATTAGATCCAAAGACAGGGGTAGATGTTGCAACTCTGAAGAAAACTACTGCCTGTCATTTTTGTCACAAGATCGGACATTGGAAGCACGAGTGTCGCCTTAATCCTTTGAATCAAGTGCAGGAAGAAAAACTTGTGCAGGTGGCGGAGGGAGTAAATCAGTTACCGACAGTGACTAGGCCAAGATCTCTTAATGCAGGAGGGAATCAGAACCAGTTAGTGCAAGTGCTCCAGCCTCCGAGAATCTCACAGGTACCCGAACTTATCATCAGATGCCCTTAATGGAAGCTCTGAGCGGATTTGATCCGGACCCGTCCTTATGACGGTGCCTGAGGGGGGAGGAAGACTGTACACTTGGCGCAGTCTTAGAGGTAGACCAGAGTTAACCATATGTAGAAGCATTACATTTTTGATTGATACTGGTGCTACTCATTCTCCTGTGAGATCTGCAGTAGCCCCAAACCTGCCCCTCTCTGGAAAATTGATCCAAGTTGTAGGAGTCTCTAACAAAAGAATGACTAACCCTTTGAAAGAAGAGGTGCCGGTGAAGATCGGAACCTTTCAGGATCACCATCTTGCTAGGGTATTACCTTTTGTGTAAATTGAACTGTACCATCTACTGCACACCTAAGGGAATTGAATTTCAGACAAATGATGAGGGCATTGCTTTCAAATTGGCTAATCAGAATCATTATACAGCCATGTTCCCTTTACTGACAGTGGAAGACATGCCTTTGGACCTGAGAGACACCGTCTCTCCAGTGGTAGTGAAATGAGGACATTATATGGTGTGAGGAAGCAAAGAAATACATTTATTTTAGAGCAACACATTTTAAAGTGATGAACAATTTTACAGTTAAAGGATTAGATCAGCAGTTTCTGAGAGAGATTTCATATTTATGTCAAGCAGAAGTCAACAAAATATTTTTCAGGCCTAGTCGTAGAAGCACATTAGGTATGAGAGCATACTACTTATTTAAGCTGCACATTCATTTTTTAACAAGTTCAAGAAATCATCTTCTCCTATGGTGAAAGCTACATGATTTATTTATCATATTCTAAAGAATCATTTTCTATGTTTTCTATTTTCTCTTCTAAGAGATACAATAAGAGTTAAACACATTTTCTGATGTCAGGCACATTTTCTTCATTGTTAACCAAGGCAAATTTCATGAAAAAAGTAGACTTTAACACCCTGAAGCCTCTAACCTGAGCCGTTCACTTGATAATACAGATTTTTCAAGCAAGACATGCAACTGGGAGGCACCTACATGAATACATGAATGCAAGTCACGTTTTTGGAGAATTTTTCTTTTAATCTTATCTGGGGTGAATATGCTTGCTTTGTAACATGAACATTTTGCAATTGAAACAACAATGCTGTGATGTACAGAACTGTGTTTTTCTGGCATAGGCCAAACTAGGCCTCAATAATGTCGTGGCTCCATCTTGGATTTAGAGTTTGGCGTTAACCAGGTTTTCACTTCTCATTGACACCATACACAGTAAAATGTGCAATGATGCTTTGAGTTGGCATGCTGCTCCTGAACAGCCTCAGAGGAAGTTCTTTAGTTAAATTGTTGCACTCCGAGGTCTTTTCCTGCTATGTATACTGTAGGCCTATTCATTCATAAGGCATCTATTGTTTATGTAACCAGATTTGTGCTATCATGTCCAATGACATTAGGTCAGAGGAGATTCATAAAATATTCACTTAGGGGGATAGTGCTAGAATGGTGGTATTATATGATGTTTTAAAATGCTGTATTATGATTTGATGTTATGTTGATACATTTTCTCACCCTATGGTGACTCTATGATTTCCATTGCTGTCTATGGTGAATTTTGTTACAAAAGGATGGGTTTGTGGGGGTGAGACAGATGATCTTCTGGTCTCCTCACTGTGCCCTAGAAATACTGCCCGATTTTCTATTGATTTGCTATATATTTTGAACTGAAACTATTTTTCAGATTTTGCCCTTGCACCATCTATTTATATGATTTCTGGCCTTTATGCTTTTGACTGAAATAATATGCATTTCAATTGACTTTCGCAATATATTTGCCTTCTCCATCACATTTTAATATTTTAATAAATTGTCATGGATTCTAAATCACTCATCTCAAGACTTTTTGAGGCAAGGCATATTCCTATTGATTGCCATTCGAAATGCTGTTTTGAACCTTATCTTTAGGGTCACATTTCCTTAGCTATTCTTGACAATAACACTGTCCCTGACCCTAAATTAGGTGCTTTGTTTCTAAAACATTATACTATAAGAAATAGCGCCAACAGTCAATCAATCAATCTTTTTTCGATTATTAAAAATAATCATAAAAGAGAATTAAAAACATGATAAAATACATTAAAGCAGATATACAATAGCTATAATTATTTATAAATGGGATACAAGTTCATTGTGTTATGCCAGGGCAGTGCCTTCTTTAAAAAGGCCCCCACAGAATAGCATACAACTGGATCAGACAGCATATGCCGGTCTAAGTTGTCGGAAACCTTGACTTTTTAAAATGGGTAATAGATATCTTCGTCTAAAAGGTTTAAAGTATTTGCAGAAGAGAGTAAAAGGCATCAGCATCTGAGAAGGGGTGTCATCACAGGGGCAGACCAAAATAAACTTCAGATCATGCTGTTGCAGCGGGAAACAGAGGCTACTTCTAATTGAACCGAAATGAAACTTGGTTAAGAGTGACTGTTCCCAAATGTTTCTCACCCGTAAAAGATAAGGTTCAGTCCCCCCACATTTTTTAAACATGAGATATTCTTTCAGAGTCAGTTTTTCAAGTTCTTTGCCTCTCTAACAGCAGACGTAGACCTCAAAAATAAATCTTTGACCCTTCTACTTTCCCCTTTGTCCAACAAATGTGGAGACAACTACAGCGCAGGCCTACCCAGCGCTTCAGCAGTATTCCTGATGTAGCTCAGCCATGGTATATTATGACCAGAATCACAGGCTAAGCAATCAGTAATGACATCACGATTGAATGCGGTATGTCGATTCCCCCATAGCTTAATCCAAAGGAGGAGTGGGGCAAGTTTTATACAATCTTCAACATAGGTTAGGCGCAATTCCTTGTGGAGGAAAAAAAAGGGGCTACCTGGTCCTACGCCTAACAATCTTCTACAAAAACGGCTCTCCTCTTCTTGTAAGCTGGATGTAATAATGAAGTCTGTGGCCAGGATGTAGTTTCAAGTAGATTTATTTAGTTGTAATCACAAGTTGTGTAGATCCTGTAGAACAGCCCCACCAGGAGCAGCCTCCCTGCTGCTCAGCCTATCTTCAACTGTCAACACTCGCCCCAGGCACCCAAGCATTCCAACATGTCCATCACACCAGCATTCCATACAGAACACTCAGACTGACTGAGCTGCTTTGGACCAGGTACATAGGAACAATATAAACACAACAACAGGATATTACATATCTTCTCCCCTTAAAATTGAAAATTAAATAAACAATACCAAAAGGAAACAACTATGCACAACAATGTACAAAAGAAGAAAATAGTCCAGAACACAGGGATGCAAGGTAAACACCACATCACGAGAGGGAACGAAGACTAAACAAAGGCGGAAAGAAGAATGAAAGATACAACCGAAATATCACACATCCTCCCCCTTTAATATTAAAAACGAATCGAAATGATTCAAGAATGTTAAACTCACAAGAACAAAGTGAGATACCACCACATGAAAAGACATGTGAAACATAAACTCATGAAAGATGCAAAAGAAGCATCCAACCATGCACCGCAAAGCAGGGCAAAGCACTGTGAAGAGAAAACATGGAAGACGCACCCCCATATCTCTATCACTATGGGTGAACTGCACCCCATGTAAAGATTCCTCATGTAAGGAACAACAAAGAAAACTGTGACGAAGGGACTGAAACCTAACTTGCCACCCCTCATGTAAGGGACAAAACATGCAAAAATGGGACTGTGACCCATAATGCAAACTGTGTAGACTGTGCAAAACTGTGAAGAAGGGACTGAAACCCAACTTGCCACCCCTCATGTTAGGGACAAAACATGCAAAGATGGGGCTGTGACCCATAATGCAAACTGTGTAGACCATGTAAAACTGTGAAGAAAGGCACTGAAACCCAAACACCCATTATGTCACCCCTCCTGTAAGGATAAATGACTTATCATAACCTCCCTCATGTAAGGGTAGTATATTTTTTAACGTAAAACTGTGTAAATGGGAAAGACACCCATTACCCATCATGACATCCCTCATGTAAGGGTTATGTGATTTGTAGTGTAGAAATGGGACTAAAACGCATTCCCATCCTTAATGTAAGGGTACACAAACACTATATGAAAATGGGCCTACTAACCCATAACGCAATCCCAGGCGTGCAGGGCTATGTAAAGGTCAAAGAATCAAAATAGCATAAGATGAAAGATGTAATGTCAGCATAACAAGAAAGTGAAACGGTTTGAAATATGCTGGCAAACATTTCTGACTAGTCTTTCTACAGAGGAAAGAAAACTTTGACCTAAAGATTCATAATAGAAAGACATCTGCCTGTGAGCAGTAATGGATGACCCTGCTAGATACATAAACCATAGTGACTACAACAGCAAAAATGACATCGGTGAGGAACATCTCACCCGTGGAAAAAAAAAAAAACACTGGCCACATCTTACGTAGTGTGTCAACCTAAGCTGGAATAGGGCCACTCTCCAAGGTGTAGAGGAGGAGAATGACTTACAACAATGATGTTCATGAGAACTTCTAAACAGCTGAGAGCTTCCAACAAAGTCGACAATAAAAACGTCAGCTCAAGAATAGTCAACTGTAGATTGTGTGTTGAGACGATGACTGAGCGGGGCAACAGGACCCCCTTACATTACCATTGGCAAGTGGAACTCTCGCCAGCAGAAATCTCCATATTGATAGCATGTGGAAATGCAGTCTCACAAGACTCTGCGACGGTTTTGAACTGCCATACCCACCTCCTGTCTTCATTTCCACCGGATTGCTGAATTGAGGCATACCACACGCTGTGTCAGCAATGCTTGCTGGCAGAACGTGCACACCGGAACAGCGAATGCCTCTGCAGAGTCTCCATGACAAAAACAAGCGATGATCACAGGGCTGCGGCAACTGGAAAACACAGCGAAATACTAATAAAGATTGTGAAGCAACTTGACTGAAAAAAAAACCAATGGCGACACTCCAGTGTGAAGAGTGGCGAAAGGTTCAGGATGCTGCAAAGCTTGTAGAGTGCTGCAGTCAAACCCAAGATGGCAGCACACAGCGGTGACGCTCGCCGGGTGGCTCACGGCACCTCCGTGCAGCAAAGCGTCCCCCAGCAGCTGGCAGAGCTGCATTGCAACAGATACGTCGTTGAAGTGTCTTCGCGCGACTCCATGGTGAAGGTGAGTCTGCGTGCGCTAAAAACGACTTGTTCCTCTGTTTTGAAACCGCACCACAGCGGTTTAACTGCCATTTTAACAGAGGTCTCATGTGAAATAATAAATAAGAGACCAAAATTGTCTCACCTCAGATGTCCCGCTCTGGCTGCCGGTATCAAGGCTGATTTTCAAACGAGTGTCACACCATTCCACGTAGCTGTAACATACAAATCCAGACCAAAGCATGTGTTGATACCTGGCATCAGAATGGTGAATGTGCTTAGGATCACACAAGTTGTCGCTGGAGTTACAGAAGATGTTGGTGAGCACGGCACGCCTAGGCTGAGGCTGTCTGATGTGAAGGACACTGGTGGGGCTGCAAGGCATGCTGCTCATGTTTCTCTTGTTAGATGTGGATACTTATACTTTTCAGTAAACACTTCCTCCTGGAAAAAATGCAATAATGAAGTCCGTGGCCAGGATGTAGTTTCAAATAGATTTATTTAGTTGTAATCACAAGTTGTGTAGATCCTGTAGAACAGCCCCACCAGGAGCAGCCTCCCTGCTGCTCAGCTCATCTTCAACTGTCAACACTCGCCCCAGGCACCCAAGCATTCCAAACATGTCCATTACACCAACATTCCATACAGAACACTCACACTGGCTGAGCAGCTATGAACCAGGTACATAGGAACAATATAGACACAACAACAGAGTATTACACTGGAGCAGTCCCGGTACCCTATATAGCAGAAATGTCAAAACTGGTAATCACTTAAGTTTATACACTTCTAATAGCTGCAGTACCGGCTTATTCCCAGCTCTAATCGTTGACCAAACAGGGCCCGACCAAGGGATGAAAGCGGAAACACTAGTTAGAAACGCAGGGTTACCAACTACCACAAGAATCTAAAGTTACTCCTAAATAAGTGAACTGACTGACCTGTGTAATGTTTTGGCCCTTAATTGGGATAGGTCTGGGTCTTCGATGTATTTTTACCACAAACCGTATAATGTGTCTTTGCTATTTTGATTTCTAGATCTAAGTCATCCATAAACATAACAAAAGTATCTATGAGACCACGAAGGCCTTTTGGTGTGCGGGAAAGCAAGACCACATCATCAGCATAAAACAGGGGTGGAACATATCTAGATTTCACTACAGGTCAATCCCTCCCCTGGGAGACTAAGAAAGGATGAAAGCCATTTATGTATAAATGAAATAAAATGGGGGTAAAACACATCCCTCGCATACACCCTGGGACAGGTCAAAAGGTTCAGTGCATTCACATTCTGTTCCATATCAGACTGAATCACTGACCCCATGATGTAGTGCACAGAGAAACTCTACCAGTAGATGGGGCAGGACTATCTTGGATAAAATGCTCCAGAGTTCGGAGCAGTTTACACAGTCAAAGGCACTGCTAAGGTCCATGAAGGCTATGTACAGCGTGCCTTTCTTAAGATTTGTATACTTCCCTATTATACGATGTAAAGTCAGGCACTGTTCCTGGGTTCCTAAACCATCTCTAAACAAATACTGCACAAGGCTAAGCATATCAATCTGCTGCGCCCAATCCTCAATCTTATGCAGGATAATACGCCCCATGATCATACCCACGGAGTCCAATCATGATATTGGTCTATACCATTGGGGCCCTGTCTATTATCTTTTTTAAAGACAGGATTTTATGGGAAACTGCAGCATTTAAGACATTAGTGATTATAGGTGCCCATAAGGGAATGTTCGCCTTGTAAAAGTCCATAGGGACTCCATCAGGACCTGGACCTGGACCTGGTGCCTTTTTAGATGGACTTGTGATGATGGCAGCAGTGACTTCTTTGAGACCAGATTTAATCTCCAAGGGAAACTGCGGGTGATCATCCACACCAACTTCCACTCGGCTTTCCCCACAAGAGTAAATCCGCCCGAAGTGGCCGAACCATCTGTCTGGGCTGATATTAGACCCCAGCCCCTCTTACATAATTGGGGTGGTTTTTCTTCCATTCACAATGCTCTAAAATCCACTAGTGTCCTTGTCCTTGCAGGTTTTAACTAAACTCTCCCATGTTGCTTCCTTGAGTGCCAATTTCCTATTTTTTATGGCTTGTGTTAGATTTGGGGGTCTCTAGTTGGCAGAGGTAGGTACCTTTGTCCAAATAGGGACCCTTGCGTCTAGTCAGGGTAAGGGGGTACACTCCTAAAATAACCCCTGCTCACCCCCTTGGTAGCTTGGCACGAGCAGACAGGCTTATCTCAGAGGCAGTGTGTAAAGCATTTGTGAACACATACAGTAATCAAGTGACAACACTACAGATGGACACCACACAGGTTGTATATTAAAAATAAGTATCTTTTATATAGATTTAAAACAAGACCACAAACGACAAAAATCCACAATAATGTACTTCAAAAATAGTAGAATTAGCTTAGTTCTCTTAAGATGTAAAATGCGTCGGTTCCTTACACGCAAGAACGGTGATGCGTCGGGTCCCTACTGCTGCGTAGGGGACACGATGCGTGCAAGCCCGACGGCCGTGCGGCGACTCAATGATTCTTCCGAGCCGCGACAGGCCCTGCGACACGCTTCCCGGTGATGCGGCGGCGTCTGATGCGACGTCTATCCTCTGCTCCGGCGATGCGAGGCGCTTCGGCAACGATGCGACGGCCGTGCGGCAACTCAACGATTCTTCTGAGCCGCGACAGGCCCTGCGACACGCTTCCCGGTGATGCAGCGGCGTCTGATGCGACGTCGATCCTCTTCTCCGGCGATGCGAGGCGCTTCGGCAACGATGCGACAGCGGCAGCGGCGGCGACACTCTTCTCCGTTGTTGCGGCGGCGTCTGATGCGACGTCGATCCTTTTCTTCGGCGATGCGAGGCGCTTCGGCTGCGGCGGCGACGCTTCTTCTTCGTGAGTCGCGCTTCCAACTCCTTGCGACACGCAGTCCCTCAGAAAGTCCAGCACAGCAGCAGGCACTTTCCAGAAAGACTCTTGGGGAGCTGGTTGGTGAAGTCTGTTGTCCCTGAGACTTCAGCAGGAGGCAAGCTCTTTCTCAAGCCCTTGGAGATCTTTTACAAGTTGATGAAAGTACACACAAAGTACCTTTCTCCTTTCTTTGGCAGTCAGGCAACCACTGCAGGCCAATCCCCCAAACAGCACTCAGCTTAGGGATAGTCTCCTCCTCAGTTTCTCTGGTTCCTCTCCTCAGCAAAGGTTCTTCTTGTTTCCCAAAGTGATCTAAAGTTCTGGGGTTTGGGTCCCCTCTTTTATACTAATTTTCCCTTTGTTCTCTGAAGGCAGAGAGGCCTTTGCCTAGTCCAAACCAGTTCTGGTCAGTCCTGGAGCACTTTGTTGACAAGACTCCTTCTTTCCTTTCACAGTGTAGGCCAGGGACATCAGACGCACCACAGGAGGTGGAGCAAGCATTGTGGAGGGAAGGCACAGCCCTATTCAGGTCCCAGGTGCAACTCCTCCCACCCATCTCCAAGCAGATCTCTCTATTCAGCCCTGTGCTGACTCACCCTGTCTCCTGGAATCTCCCAGCCCCTGTCACTCAAACTCCAGACAAGGAATACACAACCTAGGAGAGGCAGGCTTGGATAGTTAGGCAAGAAAATACCTACTTTCTAAAAGTGGTATTTTCAAACACAGTATGTTAAAACCAACTTCACTAAAAGATGTATTTTATCATTCTGAGTTCAGGCATACTAAATTCGTTTTTCTACCATGTTCCCTGGGTCAGTTAGGATTATAAGATGTAATAATCAAACTGCCCATTCTGAGCCTATGGGGAACAGGTAGCCTTGCAATAGTGAAAAACGAAAATGGCTGTAATTCACTATTAGGACATGCCACACACACCAGGGCATGTCCTACCTTATACTTACAATGCACCCTGCCCTTGGGCCTACCATAGGGGTGTCTGATATGAAGAAAAGGGAAGGTTTAGGGACTGGCAAGTGGGTGCACTTGCCCAGTCAACATGGCAGTACCAGACTGCACACAGGCTCTGCAATGGCAGACCTGAGACACACTTTTACAGGCTGCTTCTCTGGGTGGCACAACCAGTGCTGCAAGCCCACCAGCAGCATTGGATTTACAAGCCCTGGGCACACTCAGTGCACTGTACTTGGGTCTGACAAGTAAACCAATCCAGCCAATCATGGAGTCACTAACCCATACATCAATTTATACCAGAGAGCATATGCACTTTAGCACTGATCAGCAGTGGTAAAGTGCCCAGAATCATAAAACAGCCAACAACAGGTCAGAAAAATATAGGAGGAAGGCAAAAAGTTGAGGGATGACCCTGCAAAAGGGCCAAGTCCAACACAACCCACTTCCAGCCAAAACGCAGGGTAGACCAATCACTACCTTGATGGGCTTCCCTGCTTTGAGGCGATAGAACCTGGACCTGGCCCGCAACTGCAGGGGCATACTCCAGTTCTACGCCAATTTGAACCTATTGGAATCCCTCTGTCCATACTCTCAGGGCCCACCAAGTTAATCCATGGGAACCCTTCTCCTCACCTGTGGACACCACCTGTGCAGCACCTAACCTTAACTTGCTCACAGGTGTGTCCCAACAGACAGTCAGCAAGCCACAGTGGCCACTGACAGTGGTCAGGGATGAGACCCAGGCCTTATGCCTCTCAGGGCTCTCAAACCTCTGTGGCGTCAGAGAGCGAGGGGCAGTAGCCCCAGGTGCTTGGCACCCTTTGTCCACTCTCCCTCCTGTCAGGTCAGGTATGACATCCTGATACTGACCTACCAGCCCCGGGCCTGTACCCGGCGGCTGGACTGGAGACTGGGGTGGGCTTTCCCACACCCGCTCCTCCTCCTCCTCGTTGGGGCTCTGTACCCTCCCACCTGGAGTGGTACCCCCTTCCAGCATTGCCAGGGCACCTGTGGAAGGTGTCCTGCACAATTCGCCCACCAGTTCAGGGGTTCTATCCTGCAACTGGGCATCCCGGTCAGGGGGGACACCCTGAACCTGGCCCTCCAACCTAGGGTCTAAACCCTCCAGTTGAACCGGGGTCAGAGGCGAGGACTCCCTCCCTCTGCACCCCCTTCCAGAGTACTGCCCCTCCCATCAGGAGCGGTACCCCCAGAAGACAAACTTCTAGGGGCACTGTTAGCAGCTGCCCTTCCTCCAGGTCAGGGGACACCCTGAACCTGGCCCTCCAACCCAGGGTCTGTACCCTTAGGCTGGACCTGTGCCTGGCAATCCAGGACTTCCGGGGGGGTACACCAACCCCCCCCAGGGAAACACACTCCTCTAGAGTTGTGTAAGAATCTGACTGGCGCACCAGGACTTCCTTGGGAGCACGCATGCCTCCCCTGAGGGTAACACATAACTCATGTGTTGGTGATAGTCTGCCTGATGCAGATCTCCCAACCCCTGTCCATCTGACAGTGCGCGAAGATCCCCCAGCACAAAAGTGGTGTCACCATGGTCATTCACTGGTGACACAGCCCTTCTGGCTGGCCCCTGACCCACTGGTTCTTCCACTGGGGACTCCTTCCCCCTCTCACCCCTCAGTCTGGACTTCTGCACCCTCCACTTAGGAGTGGTACTGCTAGACACCAGAACTGAGGGAGGCCTGCTTACAGACACTCCCAGTTCACCAGATGCTAGGGGATCCCCCTCAACAGGCGGCCCATCAGGACAGACTAGGCTCCCCACCTGGTGTTCCCTTAACGAACCATCCAGGCCCTGAGACTGGGTTTCGGGCACCTTGGGACACGCAGCCCCACACTCACTCCTTCTCCACTGAGACAGGACGCGAGTCCCTACACCCCTCCCACTACACTGGGACCTAGCTGGGCTACTCTGAACCTCTTCCCCCACCTCACTTGGTTGGGAGAATCCTGAGCCACCTTCTTTCGGATCACCCCCAGATACCTCTTCAGATCCTCTAACATGCAGCCAGAGGTCTGTCTCCTTGGTGAGCTCCCTGGGGCCAGAGAACTCACTCTCCAACAGGTGTTGGCATCGCTCTGGAAAACAGGGACTTACAATATGCTCTCCCACAATTGGATCACACAGCCCCTTATAAGGGTTAACCAAACTATCCTTCACCTCACCATCCAGTGCCTTGCACGCGTACCCCACACCACTCTCCTGAGACTGGCAAGACAGTATCTGACTGTCTCTGTCACACAACCCACACTCTTCTGGGCGGTCTTCACACTCACACACCAGGACTTCAACCCTGGGGGAACCCCTCTCCCTGCACCTCTCATCTAGAGTCAGTAGAGTGTCCCTCCCACCAGTAGGACTATGAACCCCGGTGCCAGTTCCCCAATCCACCTCAGGGACACTGCGCACCACTGGAGCTACCTCATATCCTTGGACCTCCTGGTGTATATTAACCCCCTCCTTCAAGTCAGGCGCCACATCTCTGGGTGTGTGTACTACTCCCTCAGCACTAGAAAATTCAATATTGCTGCCACCATCTGAGCTGGATTCCACCTCCACCTCCAACTCAGCAAAGCTCACTCTCTGAGCTACACACATTTCTTGTTGCTGGGCTGAGACACTCATGGCCTCCAGCCCCTCGAGCTCTAAATCAAGCTCCCTCATTCTCAACTCATGCTCCATTTGCATCCTTTTTTCCTCTAGGGCCAATTTCCTATTTTCTAACTCCAGTTGCCCACCCAACTTGAGCTTGGCAAGCTCCAATTCGTGCATCCTGTTTTCCTTCCTGTCCGCCAACTCCTCTGGGGACAGGCCTTTGGCAGAAACACTGCTACCTGCTGGGGAGGTTGCTCTCCTCCCCTCTGGACCAAATGGCCTCTCCAGCTGCTCATCTGCATTCTCAACCCCGTCCTCATTCTCAGGGGTATTCCTTGCTTCGACCCAGGCCCTCAGCGCCTTTTGGAACTCATCCTTCTTGGTGAGACCGGTCATTGCAACTTTAAATTTTCTGCAGAAGTGCTTCAGCTGTTTCACATTGTAGCATTCTAGTTTCTCCTCTTCCCACTCATAATCAACCGATGCTATGGATGCTGCTTTATCCATTGTGGTTAAACTTGGCAGTTCTTTGCAAAAATAGAAAATCCCAGGAAAAACAATCTACCAAAAGTATGTGGTCGCGTTTTGGTCTGCACTCACTAGTAGTGTTCACCAATCACTGTACATGAGTCACAAATGCAAGTCCAGAATCCTCACAGCTGACCACTAATGTTAGATTTGGGGGTCTCTAGTTGGCAGAGGTAGGTACCTTTGTCCAAATAGGGACCCTTGCGTCTAGTCAGGGTAAGGGGCTACACTCCTAAAATAACCCCTGCTCACCCCCTTGGTAGCTTGGCACGAGCAGACAGGCTTATCTCAGAGGCAGTGTGTAAAGCATTTGTGAATCTCCAAGGGAAACTGCGGGTGATCATCCACACCAACTTCCACTCGGCTTTCCCCACAAGAGTAAATCCGCCCGAAGTGGCCGAACCATCTGTCTGGGCTGATATTAGACCCCAGCCCCTCTTACATAATTGGGGTGGTTTTTCTTCCATTCACAATGCTCTAAAATCCACTAGTGTCCTTGTCCTTGCAGGTTTTAACTAAACTCTCCCATGTTGCTTCCTTGAGTGCCAATTTCCTATTTTTATGGCTTGTGTTAGATTTGGGGGTCTCTAGTTGGCAGAGGTAGGTAGCTTTGTCCAAATAGGGACCCTTGCGTCTAGTCAGGGTAAGGGGGTACACTGCTAAAATAACCCCTGCTCACCCCGTTGGTAGATTGGCACGAGCAGACAGGCTTATCTTAGAGGCAGTGTGTAAAGCATTTGTGAACACATACAGTAATCAAGTGACAACACTACAGATGGACACCACACAGGTTGTATAATAAAAATAAGTATCTTTTATATAGATTTAACACAAGACCACAAACGACAAAAATCCACAATACTGTACTTCAAAAATGGTAGAATTAGCTTAGTTCTCTTAAGATGTAAAATGCGACACTTTGAGTTCAATGTACCTTTGGATGCGTAACGCTATACAACGAAAGTGTTGCAGGGAAGGTGATGCGTCGGTTCCTTACACGCAAGAACGGTGATGCGTCGGGTCCCTACTGCTGCGTAGGGGATGTGTCGGTTCTTCTCCGCGTGGGGAGGTGATGCATCGGTTTCTTACTGCGCTTTCGTGGCGATGCGACCAGCAGCGCCGTGATGCGATGAAGATCCGGTGCAATGAAACAAAGATGGCGTCTTCTTCTTGATGCGACACGATGCGGGCAAGCCCGACGGCCGTGCAGCGACTCAACGATTCTTCCGAGCCGCGACAGGCCCTGCGACACGCTTCCCGGTGATGCAGCGGCATCTGATGCGACGTCGATCCTCTTCTCCGGTGATGTGAGGCGCTTCGGCAACGATGCAACGGCCGTGCGGCGACTCAACGATTCTTCTGAGCCGCGACTGGCCCTGCGACACGCTTCCAGGTGATGCGGCGGCGTCTGATGCGACGTCAATCCTCTTCTCCGGCGATGCGAGGTGCTTCGGCAACGATGCGACAGCGGCAGCGGCGGCGACACTCTTCTCCGTTGTTGCGGCGGCGTCTGATGCGACGTCGATCCTTTTCTTCGGCGAAGCAAGGCGCTTCGGCTGCGGCGGCGACGCTTCTTCTTCGTGAGTCGTGCTTCCAGCTCCTTGCGAGACACAGTCCCTCAGAAAATCCAGCACAGCAGCAGGCACTTTCCAGAAAGACTCTTGGGGAGCTGGTTGGTGAAGTCTGTTGTCCCTGAGACTTCAGCAGGAGGCAAGCTCTTTCTCAAGCCCTTGGAGATCTTTTACAAGTTGATGAAAGTACACACAAAGTACCTTTCTCCTTTCTTTGGCAGTCAGGCAACCACTGCAGGCCAATCCCCCAAACAGCACTCAGCTTAGGGATAGTCTCCTCCTCAGTTTCTCTGGTTCCTCTCCTCAGCAAAGGTTCTTCTTGTTTCCCAAAGTGATCTAAAGTTCTGGAGTTTGGGTCCCCTCTTTTATACTCATTTTCCCTTTGTTCTCTGAAGGCAGAGAGGCCTTTGCCTAGTCCAAACCAGTTCTGGTCAGTCCTGGAGCACTTTGTTGACAAGACTCCTTCTTTCCTTTCACAGTGTAGGCCAGGGACATCAGACGCACCACAGGAGGTGGCGCCAGCATTGTGGAGGGAAGGCACAGCCCTATTCAGGTCCCAGGTGCAACTCCTCCCACCCATCTCCAAGCAGATCTCTCTATTCAGCCCTGTGCTGACTCACCCTGTCTCCTGGAATCCCCCAGCCCCTGTCACTCAAACTCCAGACAAGGAATACACAACCTAGCAGAGGCAGGCTTGGATAGTTAGGCAAGAAAATACCTACTTTCTAAAAGTGGTATTTTCAAACACAGAATGTTAAAACCAACTTCACTAAAAGATGTATTTTATCATTCTGAGTTCAGGCATACTAAATTCGTTTTTCTACCATGTTCCCTGGGTCAGTTAGGATTATAAGATGTAATAATCAAACTGCCCATTCTGGCCTATGGGGAACAGGTAGCCTTGCAATAGTGAAAAACGAAAATGGCTGTAATTCACTATTAGGACATGCCACACACACCAGGGCATGTCCTACCTTATACTTACAATGCACCCTGCCCTTGGGCCTACCATAGGGGTGTCTGATATGAAGAAAAGGGAAGGTTTAGGGACTGGCAAGTGGGTGCACTTGCCCAGTCAACATGGCAGTACCAGACTGCACACAGGCTCTGCAATGGCAGACCTGAGACACACTTTTACAGGCTGCTTCTCTGGGTGGCACAACCAGTGCTGCAAGCCCACCAGCAGCATTGGATTTACAAGCCCTGGGCACACTCAGTGCACTGCACTTGGGTCTGACAAGTAAACCAATCCAGCCAATCATGGAGTCACTAACCCATACATCAATTTATACCAGAGAGCATATGCACTTTAGCACTGATCAGCAGTGGTAAAGTGCCCAGAGTCATAAAACAGCCAACAACAGGTCAGAAAAAATATAGGAGGAAGGCAAAAAGTTGAGGGATGACCCTGCAAAAAGGGCCAAGTCCAACAGCTTGTCTATAATCTAACCTTGCCTCTATCAGTTGCTTACTCCTTGGATTGTTATTAAGAGCTATACGATGCTTCCTGTTTGCAGCTCTGCACGAATTATCAAACCACCCTTGGTGAGAATTTCTCACAGGCCTACGACGGCCTGTGATGAGGTTTCTGTTGAAAATATTTAATTGCCTAAAAGCCTTGGAGAATGTTCTGATGACATGGCATTAATTATTAGTAAGCGTTCAACAATGAGGATAAGATTTTATCCAACAATTGTGGTTAACACTATAGGAATATGCTAAGCTGTGTAGGGTTTTTTGTACATCAGAGAGTAGGCGCTCAGACTCTATAGGAATATGGGCTGCCTACCGACTTATCCAGAGCCCTTTATCCTTTAGGCTAAGGTCTGTCACTCCTGAGAGCTTAGGGGATTGGGTGTAGCAGGTAAACTAAGCACCATCTCAATAGGTCTGTAGTTGCTATAGCCGTTTTTGATCCTCCCCCGCAGAGTGAACATACTGATCTAAGTCCTTGGAAATAAAATTACAATCAGCAATTGTACCTAGGCCCCAGCCGACAAAAGTAGGGATCTGTTTAAGGAAGTCCCCTACAATTTCAGCTGTGTTATATAACTCAAAAGTAGATAGGTTGTGCAATAGCTTCAGACCCCTACGGTTGGTAATCTGGGAAATAAATGTATTATCTCTAACTGCAAAGGGATCATGCATTGTTGTGCTAGTACCCAGCTTAGCATTAAAAGCACCCCCTATAATCACATGGAATTTATTAAATAAACTCCCTGATCTAGATTTTAAAACTGATAAAATAGAAGATAAAGCACCAATCTGGCACCCTAAATCGTAAACTGGATCATAAAAATTGCTGAGAAAAAAGTTAAACTTCTTTGCAATAATAACCCACATAATTTGAATCCCTTGATAATTACAAGCAATTGGAACAACCTTAAAAAACTTTGCAATACGAATCATGATTACCACCCCCTCCACGTTCGACCCAGGCGATCGAATAGGTAAAGCAGAAAAACTTTTGATGACATTCCAGACAATATCCTCCTGAGACCAGGTTTCTTGCACCATTATTATAACAAATTTGAAGATATAATTAATCCAGTCCTGGTCTTGCAGCATAGTGTGTTAGCCAGCGATATTCCAGCAAACTAGATGTGTCAAAGGTTCTTTGCTGCAGGCCACGTCTGGGGATGCCAATACTACGGGATCAGTACAAGCCTTTGGTGTGTTTGTTGCACACTTGGGTGGGATGATTTCAGTTAACTGTCAATTGGTAGTCTCTAAGTTTCATAAGGGATAGAATCTTTTGGCAACTGTAAAGGGCGATCAAACATCAGTTGCCCTGGAAATTGACAGATGCCGCTGAAGCACAGGATCTAGCCTGGATTGTAAAGGTTTATAAAAGCACCTCAGCGGTACGATGTTTGTTACACCTGGACGTATGGCTCTGTCAATTGTTACATAGAATCAAACGATGCGCTAAGTTTGGGTGCCTATAATTAATAACAATGCAATCCCCCCAGTTGCTTGGATGAGGAGCCAATCCACCCTACCCTCCTAACAAATAAGATATCATTAAATTTTACAATATGGAAATCTGAATTTTGGGTTAGTCAATAGCAGACCTTATTTTTAACTTGGGGGGTGGATTCCACAGCAGATGGCGAGTGAGGGGGGCACATTGGTCAGAACAGCCACATATGGCAGTAGTAAGGAGGAAGATTTAAACGCAGCTGATCTGCCAGGTCAGACCAAGTTCTAACTGCTGATTCATGTTCAGGGGAATTACGCTGATCTTCGACTCTCCGTTGGAATAGACACTCCTCCCCATTCATGGGTTCCAAGGACTTAGGACAGTCATCATCACAGCATGCGAGGCATTTGTCATTAATAGGCCTTGCAGATGAAATCAGTGTACGGCTATCCAAGGCAGCCACAATATTCGTTTGGCCCTATAGACACGGCACTAGTAGTTGTTATCCCCTCGTTGCGTGCCCTGATTAATTCTTGGACAGAGGTTTAAAGTTTCTTCACCTTCTCAATCAAGGGAATAACACAGGCATCAACAGTAACCTTTATTTGCTCAAGTAGCTGGCCCCAGTTGGGATTAATGTTTCCATTATCTGGTTTCACGGGAAGTTAGTGTAGCTCAATGGCCGGGGATTGTTACCTGGGCACTTAATTACACTTTGCTTGCATTGCAGACAGGTTTTGACTGTCTTCTTTTTGCTGAGGGTCTTCCTTTGCTAGTGTGTGAGGTGATGGACCACTTAAACTCACTCTAAGTGGCAGATAATCTTGTGCCACAGCTTCCTCAGTTGGTCAACTACAGGTGGCCAAAGGTTCGCTTATAATGACTGGTAGCTAGTTAGCTGGGAGAGAAGTACTCAAGTGCTGACATTGGTCCAGAGAAGGACACCTTTCAGCTAGGTTGATCTCTTTGGAGATGACCCGAAATGCTCTGGCCAAAAAGGAGTCCGAAGTACTATTTTGGGGCACATAGTTGGATTTATCTTTGTCCATGCCCCAGGCATCTTTCTTTTTCCATGACCCTCTTAAAAGGCTAGGTGGATAGCTGGGTAGATGGCTACTAAATTGGACATCCACTGATAGATAAAGCACACACCAGGCCAGTTAAACAATTATAGGACTAGCTTACTAAGACAGTTGCTCAAAGTAATGTAATTCCAGCCAATTCCCATACAATAGTAGGTGTTAATAAGATGCTGCTCACCCATAAGGGTGAAGTCCTTGAGACCTAAAACCAAGGGAGGTGGCCCAGCCCAGCTTTATCCAGCCACAGACGGGTGCAGACGGGCACAGATGGGCCCGGTCTTTTCCTGGGCACGTGACCAGGTGCGTCCCACACGTGTCCCACCCTTCGGGCAGTTACCAGTCAATTTATGGGCCCTGCCTCCAGGAGCAGAGTGGCAATACTGTCCTCATTTGTGTGCTTAGGGTACCATCTGCATGGCTGTATTACCTACTATTGCTTCCCTCTTCTTTAAGGGTCCTCTTCTACCCTACTGCATACTGTGTCCCAATAGTCAAAATTTCACGAGTTTGAAGTCTGTCCCTAGACAAGTGACTATCCCTCCCAACATGCACCCTCTTTGCAGCCCTAGAGAAAGATGATCATTTCCATTATTTTGTGCCTTCTAAATACCCAGGGGCTTATTTACAAGCCCCTTGTGCCTCTGGTGCATCACTTTTTATGCTGCAGGGCAGAGTGCAGACCCATATTTACGAGGTCACGCAAATCTACTTTGCATGGCTTTTCATGTCCTCATAGATACGGTGTAAAACAATGCAGCACAAGTCACTGCGTTGCCTTACACTGTGTCAGGGAGGCGATCCATGGGCATTGCGGTGGGTGTTCCCACGCAACACTCATGGGTTTAGACACATTTCCAGATTTGCAAGGATCTGTAAACCTGGGAATGTGTCAAAACTGTATGCCTCCCCAGGGCAGGCGTAACGAGGAGAAATATGTTTATTTCTCCTAGTTTTTTCTCTTTCTATGTAGAAAAAGGAAAACGCCTCCATGGATTGTTTTTGTGCAGGAAGGTGTCCCTTCCTGCACAAAAACAATGCTGCCAACAACGCAGACACTCTTGCACCATGGTGATAGATGCCTGCTTTGGAGCTAGGCACCTTATTGTGTGTCTGTGCTGGCTGAAAGGACAGGAATGCACCTTATCTTGTAAATATGGTGCATTCCTGCCCTTTCCATTTTGCTGCCCTATGTCAAATCATTGCAAATGAGGCTCCCAGTTTTGTTCTCTGCATGCCCCTTTGTCTGGGCCTTTTTTATTCTCCTTCCTTTTGTGAACCCTAATATGCCATTATACATCTTTGACAGTAACATATTCATGAATTTTCCAGGAGAGTTCCTGCTCTCTTGCTGAATTCCCTCTCACGGGTCCTTCTCAGCTAGATCTTCTCATTATTGCATTGGGCAAATCTTGATGATTAAGGTGAGGCACCTCTTTTGCACTCCCCCACCCTTTCTCAAGTCATACTGCTGCACCCTGTCAGCCACCTCTAGGCGTAGTCTGAATATGGGTGCATCATTCAACTGCTTTTGGTCTTGTCATCGCAGAAAAACTCCAGCAATATATCATTGCCATACCAGCTGACTCGAACCCTCCTATTCTCACATCTGCCTGCACTGGTTGACTGATTGCTTCTTCTACCATGGTGGTGCTGTACCCACCCTATCTGGCCCCTTAGACCACTGTGATATTCAGAGAGCACAATGAGTTTTCCTTCACTTCTTCCTTTAGGTCATTGTATGCAATCCTGCATGCTGTCCGGCTTGCTGTGCTATTCTCTGATCTTTCATTGCCTTGTTTTCCACAGCTCTCAGATAGTTCAAACTGGTCATGAACATTGTGAGGAGGTGGTCACACAAATCCTAGTTGGCAATGAGTTTCAGGTTTTGGGGGCATTGCCTGAGAATGTGTGTTTCAAGGTGATAATTGTCTTAAATGTGGGTAGGTTTAGAGGAAGTGAAGCTGATCCTCTTAAGGTTTTACTTCCTCCAACTAAGGACAGTTTGTGGGCAGGCTTAACTAATATCCCACTACCTGCAAACCAGCCTCACCTTCAAGGATTATTCTGATCCACTGGTTTTATTGGGTTCATAAAGGTATTACAATGTGTGAGGATCTGCTGCCCAGTCTGGCCCCAATCACTGTGCTTCTGCCCAGTTATCTCTTTTTTTCTTCTGTCATTTCAATTTTCTGTTCTTATTACATCCTTCTGACGTTCTCCTCTCTCCTTTCGAGCACACCTGACAAACTGCACTGCACTCAGGATGCCCTACAGTGACCACCTGCCGCACAGTGCATCGCCTGCTATCAGATTTGGACTAGGCCTGCAGGGCGATTTGGTAGTGTCAGAAGGGCTGATCTGAGAGGTCAGTGTATTGGCCTGTTTTTAGGTCTCGGCTCTTGACAGCGCATGCACTGTCTCGAAAAGACATGTTGTATAGACTCTGTGAGCTTCAGCCCACCCCTAGGTTTTCCATTTGCTGGCTCCATCGTCGCTCACGTAATCTTTCTCCCCATTTGTCCATGGCATGCATGCGTCCTGCCTCTTCCTGTGATTAGCCCTCCTCGAGAGCATGGACCAATTACTATATCAATCCACTGGTCCCATTTAAGTCTGTTTTAGGAACTACTTTCTTATTTGTTGAAAAGCAATTCACACGATTGGTCCTGTTTTCACTCCCTCCGAACTCCGCTCCATTTCTATAAACGGGGCAGTAAATCTTGTTCTTATATCATTACATTTGCTGTGCATTCAAAGACAAAGGTCAAATGTCCACGTTCCGCATCATTTAGGTTAGCCACTAAAATTCAACACTAAGCACTAAAAAGTGGCCTGCCTTTGCCGTGTCAATCGCTATATTATCTTCATTGACAGCTGATTCTGTTTGCAGTGGTGCCCCTTTCTCCCAAGCGGCTCTTTTAAAGTAAGTGGCGGTTATCATGCCAGTAAGTTTAAACAGCACGTTTTTCCCCCCCACTCTTTGGCATTCAGTCTGCGTGTCTGCTGTCCAAGTTCTATACCAGCGCGTTCCTCGTGTCAGTTTCGTTCTCATTGTTGCGAGTTACTGCTTTCCATGCTGGTTTAGAGTTTTCTGCACATGCCGGTTTATACCCATTTGTAACAATGTAGCTTATCATGTACACAGGAGCATTTCGGCACACGTTTGTTCCCATGCAATGTGTTGCCACTAACACTGTATTTTCAATTACACCTACATATTTTTGTTTCAAGGGGTTCACTGGCGTTTTTTGTTGTTTTTTTTCTCTTATGATTTGAGCACACTCAGCATGCTTTGTCTGACATTGGATCACATTAACGGCAAGTATGTCCTTTTTTAGGAGTGAATTTGAACTTTCTGGCATGATATAACCATTACTCTCCTGCTGCTTCCTGGCTTTCCTACAAGTCACCTTTCTCTCTCGTGCCCTCACCAAGTTCTTCCTCCAATTCCTCTGGCCCTCCTCTCCATCTCTCCTCTCTATCTCTCCTCTCTTTTCTCTCTCCTCTCTCTTCCTCCTCTAGTTATGTTTGGAAGTGAACTCAAATGAACGCTTCTCTACCTCTCCTCTCGGGCAGGCAGGCACCCCCCTCTCTCCAGGGGCTGTCCAAGTTCCCTCTCACATAAGATTAATGCCCTCGGTTCCCTCCAATCATGGCAGCGCTCCCCTTGGAGACCTGGGACACAGCCAGTTCAATTAGCAAGAGCCCTTTGTGCCTTGTGTTGTCGCGTAGAGTTTAATTTTAATCAGAACAGTCTACAACTTGTGAAAGTAAACAACTAACATGGGCACACTTACTACTTACCCCAGAGCAGGAGCTGCCAGAAAAGTTATTTGCACCAGATCAAGAAACTTTTCTTTAAATGACGCAATACTGTACAGTGGCATCGAGTTTCTCCCACTGTGCAAAAATTCAAACAACCTCTTAAAAATTCAAACTTACATATATCTCATAGATGTGTGCTCCTGGGCGCACAATGTTGAGTAATAATCTGTGCACATAAATAAATTTTTCTACATAAATTCTTCATGTGAGTGTTAAATCAGATGTAGTCCAGTGGCTATCAGGTCTGTTATATTTTTTGTTGCAATTTTATATATTGCGAACCTGTCCCCTTTTTGTCACTATTGCAGTTTCCTGAGCTTTACGTGAGCCTCAGTTATATCACAAAACAGAACTTCATATTTTAAGATGAAACCATATTTAAGTGGTTCGTCTTGATGCCTCCTCCCGCCCTCCTGCTGCTGCCTCTTATGTTGGCTACCTAATCTCAAAAATAACTGCAACACTGCCCACTATGTGAGAATAGACCAACACCCCTGCCCTTTCCCAAACCCAAGTATCTGAGCCTCCTCCAGTTACACCAAGCACCAGAGATTACATGAACTTTTCATCCAGAACAAAGGCGTAAGTGCCAAAAACTAACGGGAGAGGCCATTCAATCACAGCCTCATGAATGTTGCTGGTTAGAGAGGGGCATCTTAACCCGCTCCACCTCCCCCAGGAATGTTTAATCACTGGATAACACAGATCTCAATCCAAACTACACTTTTGTTGGTTTAGGGGGGCACATTGCCCCCTCCAAATGCAGGCAAGATTGCCTGTGCCCTTACGAAGTCACCTTCTACTCCTCCTCTGTTTTATACAGGTCATTTTCATTTGGGAGGTTTAGCAAAGCAGGTCCCTCTACCAAATAAGACGTGTAGGCCCTGCGTTTAGAAAACACATCCTCGAACAACATTCTTCAGTGGTTAAAATAGCCCTTGTGTGGACTACTTGCTGGAGTAGAACACCTTAATTCCATGGTAATAATAACTCCTATTCTCTAACACCTAAAATGATAGAGGCTTGCAGCGTGGGCTGTGTAATATAAATCTGACATATTTGGAAAGGCCCAAAGACATTGACATTGACAACGCCAATTACTTGGACTTATTGGATTTGCCAGTGCTTGTTTAACTTAGTTGCCATTTATTGACATGAAGTTAGACTAGGTTGAGGTTACAGAGCAGCTGCACACTGGTTATCTACTTAGTTCGTGCATCGTATACCAGGCGTCACATGGAGGTACATTTTTTATCAATCTGTTGCTGCTTGTAACCATTTCGGTTGCATTTATTTACGTCCTGCTGTGTAAATAGTGACATTTCTCTGTATTTTCCCCAGTCACTGGCTACATACCACAGATTATGTATTAAGCACCAAGTGTTCATGCAAATATCAAAATATCTTTTCTATAGTAAGCGCTATATAAATATAAATTACAATTACAATTCAGGAAACTGCTAGTTAAATACCAGAGATTATATACTATTAAGATTGCTGCTGGGCAGATAAAGGAACTTCACTATTTACCTTTCTGCAGGCTAAAAATGAGAGATTGTGCTATTACCTCTTCATCCATTCATTATTATATGCAGTACGTGAGACGAGGCCTCACCACTACCACACTTAACAAGCACACTCTAACCCAGTGATACTCAAAGTGCAGCCTGGGGGCGGCATGTGGCCCTCCTGACCTTTAAATATGCCCCCCCTGGTCAACAGCAGAACTGAATTTGACTCAGCACAAACATTAAAAAGATGTTACATAAACAGACAAGCATTTAATTAAAGGTTAATTTGAGTTAAAGAAACGAAGTAACTAGGGATTTCTGCACAGCTTAAATTTAGAAACACCTTTATTTTATAAACATCTCGCAGCAAAAGTGTGAAAATATGATAAAGTTTGTTCAAAATTGAAAAAGTGTATATCATTACCATGCAGAACCACTTAGTACATCAAGTTAGATCGGTGTATTGAGAAGTTTTTTTTTTTAAAGTGATTGTTTTCAAACATGAATTTAGAAACTTTCATTCTCTCCCCCCAACCTGGCAGCAATGCCAATAGTGAACTAAGAGGCAAGTCAGTTGTTATGTGCACTATTTGGGTAGCCTGAGTTTAGATTATACATGAGCAACAGTATGGCTCGTTACATCAAACACAGGAGAAGGTTTTGTACAGCATGCATCCTGAAGTACTGGGTTGCAAGATCCTCATATGTGATAATGAAAAAGGAGGGAAGGTAAAATAAAACAATTGCCTAAAATCTCACAATTTAGTCAAGTGGAGAAGGTGGGATTAATCCCAAGTGTTTGGTTTCACATTGTCCAATTCATACACTAGATGTATATGCTTTGCTTCCCCTACATTCACCTTACTGCTAATACCCCCCAAACCCTGCCCACACTGCAGGCATCAATGCAGCCCTCTGTCACATCACAGACCAAACTTTGTGACCCCTGGGAAAATGTTTGTGAGTACCCATGTTCTAACCTAAGAACAATAGGCCCACCGCCCCACCCCTTACTACTAAAGGGAAACAAGGGAAAAGTAGTTGCTATTCTTTTTTTGAGCGCTTGTCCACACACACTCTGCACAAAGGAAGGCCTGTGTTATCTTTCAGATTGTCAGGTTGGGCCAGACTTTCTTATTTTTAATTTTCTTCTACTTGCTGAGGTGTTGCTTGTTTCATGAGGACTGAAAATCCAAAATTGAGCTTAGACAAGCATCCAGAACACTTCCGTCCCACCCCCACGTAGATTTTTTTAGGACAAAAAGTACTAAATTAAGGACGTCTGAGTACGATGTCTGAAAAAAGTATCTCTGTTCAGATTCGGACTGAGATAGAAATTAGGCCCAGTCACCAAAATAAAAGGTGCCCCCATTAGTGAATTAGATAGCTAAAAAAGAAGCCCAGGTTTGCAAATCGGGGCCGTTTTTGGTGTTTTGCAAGGTATGGAAGACTGTATGCATGTTTGCTTGCTACAGGCAGTGTTTGTTTTAATATCAGAGAAAAATCAACAGTAAAAGTTGGCCCAGCAGACCGTAAAACAGCCAAAAACCCAACCCACGCACTGACCAGTCAGACCAGCCCGTCAGGCACTTCCTGATTGCTTTAAAGGCCAGTCTGACCCTGTCTCTGTTCTGCATGTGTCTGCAGCCACACTACGGTGCAATGATTGTGTCTTACTGCGCACCTCTTCCTCGACAGCAACCTTTACTGGACGTCAGTGTCCTCTTTGTTTTGCTGATTGACGTAACTTCCGTTATTGAGGTGCCGACACACTCCTTGTCTACTGTTTAAGTAAGGAGAAGGCAGTGATATTAACATTAAAATAGTCTCCTGCCCTCACTTTCCCATGTACTTTTTTGAAGAAAGACATTTTCATATTTTATGTATGCATTTTGTGTCAAATTGAATTAACGTGATACTTATTGAAAATAGTGCCTTAATAGTGGCAAATAATTGAGCACAAATCATTGTCCTTTGGTGGTGAGAGGAAGGGAGCAGGGGACGTTCATCCAGTGGCTGAATTGTACAGTTTGTAGCCTTGGTTCAAATCCTCTCTTCCTCCTTGACCAACTTGTGACTTTACACAAATCAGTTTACTTCACTCTGCCTCATTCTGATTGAGTGACAAATCTGTGAGCACCTTGTGTCAGTTCAGGTAGTGTACTAAAAACTTCACTTATGTTTGCTTAATAGACAATAATGTTGCTCCACTTAACAATATTGGCCATGTATACAGTGCCAATGACAAACTTATATCTCTTGTTATACTCCTGGTGGTGTCACCAAAACATTGTGGTGAGGAAATGCTGGGGAAATGTTTTTATTTAAAACTATTACTTTTAACAGGCTAACAGATGTCAATGCAGTGATTTATTCTAATGTACCAAAGTGAAACACAACTGTTCAAGAAATAACGTGTTTGTAATTTGAAAGTATCTTTTTTGCATTTTGACTTCACATTTGCTATCGCATTTATGTGGCAAACATTTTGATTGCTCAACTCATGCTTTGCCTCTCTGAGGCTGACCAGACCCCAGCTTCACTCTGTCTTGGCTCCATTTTTAGGTGTCACTTGAAAATGCACTGTAGCTTGTGAAAAATGCTGTTAGCTTACAGTGGGCACACCCATTCCTTGCCATTGGTTGGCTTCATTGTCACTCTCATTTGCTTGCTTCTTATTCGTCTGCTTACGTAGGCTTTCCTTCCTCTACTTGTGTTTGCCCTTCCTCTGAAACAGGGACACATTACTTGTTTCCTGCCACTGCTCACTTTTCAGGTGCTACTTTATTGTTTTTGTTTAAGCACTCTACGAGAGTGTGTGGGCCTTCCAGCTGTCTCTTTTATGTACTTCTCCCTCCTCCTTGTTCCCCTTTCTTACCCTCCCAGCCCACTCTTAATTATCCTTTTCTCCACATCCACCACCTGCGCTGTTGTTGCTTCCCTCACCCGCATCCTCTAGTTTGATTCTGCACCTACACTATGGGAAAGGAAACACCTAGGCAAGGCGGTATTTAACACATTACAGATATATCAATTCCAGACGTACATGAAGACAACATTATTACCAAAAACCAACAGTTTTTTGGGGGGGAAATATTTCATTTTATTCACTTTTTTTCTTTTGTAGTAAAGAAATATATATCTTTTTTGACTTACAAAAATATATCATCCTCTGTTATATTTAGCAGTTGTCGCATTTTATTTCTTAAAAAACAATTCAATAGTATAATTCACCATGGTAATACATCAGTTATATAAAGCAGGTAAATTAATTCCAGACAAATTGTTGTCTATTTCTTATACAGTAACCACTGGTACGGAGTCCTGATGAAGGCTTTAGCCGAAACGCGCGTTGCCTGTCAACAAGCCGCCAGTTTTATTACACCAGCATAAAGAAGGATGATGTTAATATAGATTGTATAACCAAGGGTTAAAGAAGACTGTTAGTCTCTTATGTATTGTTAAATTGAGGAATAGTGCTATTTGATGTATTTATGATTATAAATGTGAAAATAAGGTTGCTATGAACAAAAATGAATACAGAAATATGACAACTGCTAAATATAACAGAGGATGATATATTTTTGTAAGTCAAAAAAAAGATATATATTTTTTTACTACAAAAGAAAGAAAGTGAATAAAATGAAATATTTCCCCCCAAAAAACTTGGGGGCATATTATCAAGGAATAGCGATATTTATAGCTAACCGCGCTTAGCACGAATTATTTTAACGCCGCCTATCACTGGAAAATATCGCTGAGATAACACCCTATTAACAAGGTTTATCTCCATAGCGATAAAATTTCCAGCGATAGCGGCAAAATGTGAGAATATCGCTGGAAAAGCAGCGATATTCTCGCATTAACGCAAGGATGGATTCAGCCTGACAATCCACCTCCTATACTTTAAACAGGTAAGTCATCCTCAGTAGCAGGTGTTAAAATCTAGCGATAAACGCGCTTAGCGCGATTTATTTTATTGCTTCGCCTGCCTTGTTTATAGGGGTTAGTTGTGTTAGCGACTGTTTACAGTCGCTTTTAGTGGGGAACGCCTACCTTGCATGTCATTAGCGATAATTATCGCTGACATGCAAGGCGATGTACAACCCGGCCGCTAACGCCTGAAAGCTGTCGCTAACGCCTGTTAGCGACAGCTTGCTAATAGGGCGTTAAAAATATCGCCGCTTTAGCAGCAAAAAGTGCCGCTAAAGCGGCGATAAAGCCCTTGATAATATGCCCCTCGGTTTTTGGTAATAATGTTGTCTTCATGTATGTCTGGAATTGATATATCTGTAATGTGTTAAATACCGCCTTGCCTAGGAGTCTCCTTTCCCATAGTGTATTTTCCCTGTCCAGGCTTTTCATCCTAGATGCAGGGGCCCCTTCTCTTTACAAATCTGATTCTGCACCTACACCTCTCCCGTGTCGCTTCTGCCCCCTCCTTTTATTCCCCCACCCGCTTTTCCTCTGTCAATGAAAGTGCCACCACTGCCCTCAGCATGGGAGCTGCTTCTGATGAAAAGTTATGTGTGTTCCTTGTTCTGTCCTCTACTGCCCATGGAATTGTAGCATCTTTAAAGGACTCCCCTGCACTGAGTGCATGCAGTGCAGCACTTCCTAGACATGCCTGTGCTCTCTGCCAGACAGCCATAGTTCAGCGGGTGCTGCTTGCCATGTGTGTGCCTGGCAGCAATGTCTTCACAGACCCCTCCAGAACTTAGGCTGCAGCCCTCTGCTGCGCTGCCTGGCAAGCACACTTTACCTACACTGCACTGTGACAACAGCTGTCCATTCAAGCATGTTCATGCATGGCAAGCATGACTTCGCAGACATGTCTCCCACATCCCTCAAGCCCTTTGAAGGCACTCCCCCTACACGCTGCTGCTCTGTATCAACAGCTCTCACTCTCAGAACATCGCCTGCTCTCTGTCCATCGTAGATATCTCTTCACAGATCCAATCACACACAGATGGCAGCCTAGCCTTCTGATGCTCTGTGTCTGGCACTTTTGCCTTCACCTGCATCTTAAAGGCTTTTGCTACTTTGTTCATGCCTGGCCCCTTCCACGTACCGCCCCTGTCCTAACATTTGCTGTTCTATGCTCGGTAGTATTCTTACACGGAGTACATCCAGCCACATGGCTATGGCAGCCTTGCCTTCACCAGCATCCACAAGGCTTTTGCAACTTTATGCATGGATTACACCCTCCGCTGAATGCTCATTCACTGCCCTCTTCTTTGTGGCAAACATCAAACACACGTCCCTCTTTACTTGTGGGAATGGCACCCATGCATTCGTCAGTATCCTAAAGCCCTTTTCTGCAGGACTGCCACCTTTCACAGACCACCCATGCTCTGCCACTTGCTGCTTCGTGATGCCAGCTGTTGTACACGGGTTGCCTCCTGCCCTCTGTGCATAGCAGAAATGCCTTTACCCTCATCCAAATGCCCTCTGAGGGTTTCTGTATGGTGCCATCCTACACAGGCTGCCTTACCTAAAGGACATGACTTGTGTACACAGAGAAGCAGACACCACCAACCCTGGTCTCTGCTGATCCATGCAACGGCGGCCATCCTACATTCCTCGTGTGTTTTCTGGACGGTTGTGATGCTCCACAGACCTCCCATGTCTTGCCGTCTGTTCCTTTATGTTTGGTAGTACCATTCACAATCCGACCAGGCCCCCTGGGGCTCCATGCATGGCAATTATGCCTTCACTAGCCTCCTAAAGCCCTCAGGTGTTTTCTGCACAGCTGCCACGCTCCACTGACCGCATAGTAAGGCCCTTCACAGACCGCCCTGCCCTTCCCTCTGCAGCTGTGCACACGGCAGCGCCCTACACAGGCCCCCTCCTGCCTCACATGGCAGCCATTGACAGTCCTGCTATGTGGTGCAATTAGGCTTCATTTCTGCTGACATATAGGGCTCCCCCGGTTTCTCTGTGGGGATTGTCTAGCCTCTTTGTACCAGGGCTGCACTGTGCCTCCCTGCTGTTGTCCTCAGCCATTTCAGATGTTAACAATGGATGCATTTGTTTTCACACACAAAGGGGGTGGAACAAATTTTTTTACATTTCAAGGCCACTTTTTGTTTTATCAGTATAATTTGAAAAACATTGGCAACACCAACTATCATTGTCCATCAAGTACATTTACGTTACTCAAATAGTCAGTTGAAACTGCTTAGCAACATGACCAATCATGTTCCTGTCAATATGTATCCAGCCAGGTCAGCAGACGATTACACCATTTTAGCTCTTACAATTTAGCCAAAATGACCAGAAATTGCGAATGCGGGTCTTTTTTCAGGTGATACCCTTGTGGGGCAGTGAGTTTACAAGTTATCACTTTAATGTTTTCACTTCAGTGTATCTCAGGCAGGACCTTGTTACTGGAAACCTTTTTCCTCAGAGCTTCAGTTTGTTGCATTTAGGAAACTTACTAGACCCATATGTGGTCTGAATGTCCCAGAGAAAGCTAATACTTCCCAAATGAGTGACCGATGGCTTTGTCAGTGCTTGTTTTCTGTCTTTGTGGCCCTGTTTTATCACCTTGTGGGACTAGAGAAGGCATTACAGTGAATAGAGAAGGCATTGCCCCTATAGAAAATAACATAGATAAGGTTAATTGGATAGATCACTTCTCAAAATTGTATACCGAAAACAAGTCCCTCTTCAGATCTGTCAGGGAAGCAATCTATAGTAGATAGAGGGAAGTCAGCCAATAATGAGGGATACGCTCCCATTACCGGTAATGAAGTAATTATGGCTATTAAAAAAATGTCACCTAACAAAGCTCCAGGCATTGACAGAATACCAGGTGATTTATGTTTGTTAAGTATCGACGCGTGGGGATGATATTTTTTGGTTCTTTTTAACCCCATTATGGAAGGGATGCCCATCCTTCTCTTATGGATGGGAGCTGAGATAATACTGATCTTTAAGAAAGGCTGTCCCCGTTCAATTACAGACCTATCAATCTTATTAATACTGTCCTAAAGACTTTTAGTAGAATAATACAGGGAAGACTGCAAGAATGGATGGATGCAAAGGAGATGTTAATGCCCCCTACAGGATAGTTTCCATAATTACACCTCTACTGTTGCCCAGGTTTGTAGCCTACAACTTCTCTACTGGAAAACTGTCACCTTGGAGAAAGGCAGACTACATGGTGTTTGTCGATATGAAATGAGCTTTTGACTTGGTTCCAAGGAAACTTTAATGGAAAGTGTCGTGTCACCAACTCCTCAGGATCGGAACGATGCTCAAAAATGGTCCACCTCTCGATAGCTTCAAGTCTGTATGCCGTGATAGCGCAGATCATTGAAGTGATCGAGCGAGGGAAGGAAAGGAAGGGGACAGCGGGGAGGGAGACCTGAAATGACAACTAACAATATCCTGTAAGCAGCAATTTGCAGATAAACCACTTGAGATATGAAATGCTTCTAATGTAACAGACAATATACCTGTAAAGGAAAATAACAAGAACTTGTCAGATGCGCCCTGGAAGTAATCACATTTCCTATTCATTCAGCATAGGAACAGGATCCAGAAGCCTTCTGGATAGGGCACATGCTGCTTGGCACACATATAGGAACAAAGAGATGTATGAGTGATCACCACAACACCCTGTCTAAAACATCGTATATGGCATAACATTCACAAGAGGTAGTTCATGTCTCCAAACCTACCCTCTTCACACTAGACCTGTCGTCACAGGGTAGTAAGAGACACCAATAAGACTCTTCAACCATTCCCTGTTCAAGCGGCCTGAACGTAGAGAGAAATAATCATTGAATAACAAAAACACGCACTATATGTGTAATTATCCCTCTGTATAGATGGATGGCGTAATCACATGTAATGCAGGGCATAGATTCCATAACGTTGAATATTTACATAACACACAATTGACGAATACAACATAGAACACAAAGCAACTGAAAGTGCCCCTCAAATCTGGACACATGCACGACCAACTTCGAAAGTTTGTTGGTTGTTTCTTAGCGTAGAAATAAGACTTCCTCCTGCACGAGACTTGTGTCTCACCAACAGTGAGGAACATGAGTTTTATGTCAAATACGGCACTCTAGAATCTCCAATTATATACATACTGCAGGTATCCCTACCACCTGCAAGAGAACACAAACGTGTGTCTCGCCAACAGAGAGGGACACCACAAGTATGTGTTTGAGGCCGTTCTTAGGTTTAGCTCGTAAGTCAGGAAAATGTCAACAAAGCAAATTCTCAGGTCAAGGAAACGTCGCCACAGAATTAGAACTGACGTTAGGTGGTGTTTCAACACCCTTACCAGACCCCCACGAGATGAGCAAAGGAACGCCTCACACCAAACCTCCAGCACACGGGACTCCAGAATTATCGGCAGCGCTGCAGGGTGGCGGAAATGCTTTTGAGTCCTTCCGCGTACCTGACGGCAGCGCGTCTTCTACAAGCAATCATGGGAAATGTAGTTTTTATTTCCGGACGTCCTCGAGGACGCACGGAAAATGTCAATGCGGCAAACTACCCAGTCTCGGGGTGAGACAGGGTTCAAGCCGACAGCCCGGAAGACCTGGGGGAATCATGACAGTACATCCTCCTTCAGAGAACCCTGTCGCACTTCTATGACTTTCCGGGGTTTTGTTTATGAAAAGCAGTGATCATCCTTGGAGCATGTATGTTGGTTAAAGGCTCCCAGGAATGTTCCTCAGGTCCATATCCTTTCCACGCTACCAGATACCATCTCTGTTTTCCCCTTAGCTTGGTATCCAGAATCCGTGATACCTCATATTCTTTTTCACCGTCCACCCACAACGGGATAGGTTTTCTCTTAACAGGCGTAACAGAGGGTTTTAGCAAAGACACATGAAACACAGGGTGAATTTTCATTGTAACAGGTAAGGCTAGTTTAAACGTTACAGGATTAACACATTTCAACACTTTGTAGGGGCCTATGTATTTAGGTTTAAATGCATTATTCTTCTTAAACTGAATATTCTTGGTCGATAACCAGGCAAGATCTCCTTTCTTATACTCAGGGCCCTGATGACGGTGCTTGTCAGCCCCCTGTTTATACCTAGTCTTTGCTGCTTGTAACTGTTTTTGCGTTTCTTTTAAGGTTTCTTGAATGCGTTTTACTCTATTTTGCACTTCAGGGAGGTTAGATGCAGAACACGGATGGCTAAAGGGGAGGAATCTTGGGTGGAACCCATAGGTAGCATAAAAAGGCGAGGTGTGTGTGGAACACTGTTGCGCGCTATTATAGGATACTTCTGCTAACCACAAATAATCAACCCAGGCATCAGTGTTAGTATCTACGTAGCACCGAAGGTACTGTTTTATGTTCTGGTTCACCCTCTCGGTTTGCCCGTCCGTTTGTGGATGAAAGCTCGTGGATAATGCAACTTGAATCCGTAATGCAGCACACCATACCTTCCAGAAACGTGCTGTAAATTGGGACCCTCTGTCTGACACTATCTTTTTTGGCAGGCCATGTAGTCTAACTACGTGCACTAATAATAACTTGGCGAGTTGTTCTGCTGAGGGTACCTTTTTGCATGCCACAAAGTGTCCCATCTTGGTGAGGTAATCTATAACTACCAAAACCATGGTGAATCCTTGATCTGGGGGAAGACCTACGATGAAATCAATGGATATGTTCTCCCAAGGACTTTCAGGAGTAGGTAAAGGCTGTAAGAGCCCTTGTGGTTTGTTGTGATCAGTCTTCATTTGTGCACAGACCTCGCACGATTTAACCCATGAAGCAATGTCTCTTCTCATGGCAGGCCACCAGAATTGTCTGTAGATTTTTTCTGTAGTTTTCTCCACGCCAATGTGGCCCACACAGGGAATCTCATGACACCATTGGTATACCTGCTTTTGCAGCGGTTTAGTGGGTATTAATATCTGATTTCCTTTTACAGGGATTCCTTGTTTGATTGTCCACTCCATGTGACATTTGAGCCAAGTCCTCCATTTGAATGTTTGGATTCCACAAGCAACTTTCCTTAAGAAATCGTTTGTTTGTACCGCACAAACAACTTTATCAGACGGTATAATGGCATGTTCCAAACAGTCCTTCTCTTCTCTTCTAGATTCCTGTCTGGTCAAAGCATCAGCTTTTTTGTTGTCTTTTCCGGGCCTGAAGGTAACGTTGAAATTGTACTCTTCAAAGAATAACATCCATCTTAGTTGTCGAGGCGTAAGATGTCTAGCGGAACGCATGAATTGGAGGTTGCGGTGATCAGTGTAGACTGTCACCTTTTCCCTGGCTCCTAATAGGAAATGCCGCCATTCTGTAAAGGCTGTCTTTATAGCCAGCAACTCCTTCTCTGCGATGGTGTAGTTTTTCTCTGCCTCGTTCAATTTGTGTGACATAAACGCAATGGGGTGTAATTGACCGGTGGTTTCATTGCGTTGGGATAGCACTGCTCCAATCGCGAACTCGGATGCATCCGCTTCTACTATATACGGTTTGTTTGGATTCGGATGAGCCAGCACTGGCGCTGAAGCAAAGGCCTGTTTTAATTCATCAAACGCGACTTGAGCCTCTTGAGACCAACGAAATGGATTATTCTTCCGTGTCAATTTGGTAAGGGGAGTAACCATCTTGGAGAATTGCTTGATGAATCGGCTGTAAAAATTGGCAAAGCCCAATAAACATTGAATGTCTCTAATGTTCTGAGGTCTGGGCCAGTCTGACTGCAAGAACCTTTCTCTCTGCCATTTCCTGACCTTGAGGCGTCAGCATCACGCCTAAGAATTCTACGGTGTCCACGTGGAATTCACATTTGCTTAATTTACAGTACAGGTGATTTTTTCGTAGGGCGTGTAATACGTTACTGACATGTTGCACATGTTTGTCTTCTGTTGATGAATAGACGAGAATGTCGTCTATGTATACGACGACGTAACGGTCCAGAAAGTCTCTTAAGAATTAATTGAGGAAATATTGAAACGCTGCGGGAGCATTGCATAGTCCGAAGGGCATTACCCGATATTCATATAGGCCGTAGCGAGTCTTGAACGCGGTCTTCCACTCATCCCCAGAACGCATCCTTACTAAATGGTACGCCCCTTTCAAATCAAGCTTGGTAAAAATCACAGCGTTCTTCACTTGTTCTAACAACACAGGTATTAGAGGCAGTGGATAGCGTTTTTTGACCGTGATGTCATTCAACGCTCGGAAGTCGATACACGTGCGCCTCTCTCCATTAGCCTTGGGGATGAAAAATAGTGGCGAAGCTGCAGGTGACTTTGAGGGGCGTATAAACCCCAATTCCAAATATTTATCCAGGTAACGTTGCAAATGGTCGTTCTCAGGTTCTGACAGGGCGTACACTCGCCCACAGGGAACTACTGCCCCCGGGATTAAATCGATTTGGCAATTGTATTGCATATGCGGAGGGAGCATCTCCGCCTGTATTTCATCGAATACATCCTCAAATGTTGAGTATTGTACGGGCAAAACCGTGTCTTTTTCTGCTGCGGTGGCAATACCTTGACAGGTGGAGAGAGCTTTGGACAGAGAGATGGAGGATCTTATGCAATGTTCGAGGCAATAGTCAGAGTCAAAAGAGAGTGTTTTGTTTCCCCAATCGATGGTAGGATTGTGTTGCCTTAGCCAGGGTAACCCTAAAATTATACCATATTGGGGGGCCTTGATTATCTGAAACACCATAGCTTCACAGTGATCTGATCCATGCAATACTTCGACTGGCTGAGACACGAAAGTAATCGGGCCGGATTCTAAGACCCTTCTGTCCACTGCCATAACGATTTCTGGGTGTGATTTCTTCATTAGTGTTATTCCCAGTTGTTTGGCCACATCTTCGTCCATGAATATATCGGTGGCTCCGGAATCGATCATATCAAAGTCTTTATTCCCATTGACTTCCTAACAGTAGTTTAATCGTGATAACAAAAAACCTCTTTTAATAGGTTTCTGAAATGACGTTCAGGGAGGGAATGGCGCTAAAGCTCAAGGGTTTCCCTCTTCCATCTCTCGAGCTCTCTAGTTTTCCTGTGTTTTCTTGGTGCTCGATACTTCAGTGCGTCTGAATCCCCCACGATTGTTTTGGGGCTTTAGAAGACACTCCCTAACAAAATGTCCCTTCTTACCACAATATAGACAAAGTCCGTTTTTTCTTCACGTGTCTCTTTCTTCTGGGGATAAAGCTGCACGGACAGTGCCTATTTCCATGGGTTCTGGTGTGGTTTTTGACGTTTGTTCTCCAAATCTGGGCCGTTCGAATCTGAAATATGGTTTGTCTTTCTTTTTCGTATCCCCTTTTCTGTCACTCAAACGATGATCTAATCTCAACGTAAGGTGCACTAATTTGGTACATGTTCTAGGTTGGGTATCGATCTGGGCTATGATGTCTTTTAGCTCGTCACATAGCCCTTGATAGTATATAGCGAATTGCTTTTCCTCGGGCCAGTTAGTTTCGGCTACCAGTCTCCTAAATGTAGTGATGTAGACATGCAGATCTTTGTTGCCCTGGCGTAACTCTAACAATTCTCTATCAGCTGATAGTGTGTGGGTTCGCCTATCAAATATGTTTTCGAATTCGTGTTTAAAAGCGTCCCAATCGTATAAAAGCGGGTCATCTTTCTGAACCAACGGAACTGCCCATAAAGCTGCATCCCCTGCTAGATACGAGATTAGGAAGGCTACCCTTGATTGGTTGGTAGTGAACACCTTGGCTTTACAATTGAAATGCAACAGCACCTGAGTGAGAAAAACCTGAGTTTTACTAGCCTCCCCATAGTATCTTTCTGGGGGAGCTAGGGGGATAGGAGTGGGCATCTCTACAGTTATAGGAGGTGAAAAAGGTGACACCCCTCCTATATCAAAAGGGTTTTTCTGCATGCGATCCACCTTGGCTTGTAAAGCCGCGGTCTCTACTCTAGATGCAATGAGTTCTTGTTGAACCACTTGCAACGTGGCCAACACATCCTCCAAAGTAGCCATGTTAAAGCAAGAGTCCGATCAGGAGGAGTAATATACGTGGGCCGATAATTCTGTCGTGTCACCAACTCCTCAGGATCGGAACGATGCTCAAAAATGGTCCACCTCTCGATAGCTTCAAGTCTGTATGCCGTGATAGCGCAGATCATTGAAGTGATCGAGCGAGGGAAGGAAAGGAAGGGGACAGCGGGGAGGGAGACCTGAAATGACAACAAACAATATCCTGTAAGCAGCAATTTGCAGAAAAACCACTTGAGATATGAAATGCTTCTAATGTAACAGACAATATACCTGTAAAGGAAAATAACAAGAACTTGTCAGATGCGCCCTGGGTAATCACATTTCCTATTCATTCAGCATAGGAACAGGATCCAGAAGCCTTCTGGATAGGGCACATGCTGCTTGGCACACATATAGGAACAAAGAGATGTATGAGTGATCACCACAACTCCCTGTCTAAAACATCGTATATGGCATAACATTCACAAGAGGTAGTTCATGTCTCTAAACCTACCCTCTTCACACTAGACCTGTCGTCACAGGGTAGTAAGAGACACCAATAAGACTCTTCAACCATTCCCTGTTCAAGCGGCCTGAACGTAGAGAGAAATAATCATTGAATAACAAAAACACGCACTATATGTGTAATTATCCCTCTGTATAGATGGATGGCGAATCACATGTAATGCAGGGCATAGATTCCATAATGTTGAATATTTACATAACACACAATTGACGAATACAACATAGAACACAAAGCAACTGAAAGTGCCCCTCAAATCTGGACACATGCACGACCAACTTCGAAAGTTTGTTGGTTGTTTCTTAGCGTAGGAAATAAGACTTCCTCCTGCACGAGACTTGTGTCTCACCAACAGTGAGGAACATGAGTGTTATGTCAAATACGGCACTCTAGAATCTCCAATTATATACATACTGCCGGTATCCCTACCACCTGCAAGAGAACACAAACGTGTGTCTCGCCAACAGAGAGGGACACCACAAGTATGTGTTTGAGGCCGTTCTTAGGTTTAGCTCGTAAGTCAGGAAAATGTCAACAAAGCAAATTCTCAGGTCAAGGAAACGTCGCCACAGAATTAGAACTGACGTTAGGTGGTGTTTCAACACCCTTGCCAGACCCCCACAAGATGAGCAAAGGAACGCCTCACACCAAACCTCCAGCACACGGGACTCCAGAATTATCGGCAGCGCTGCAGGGAGGCGGAAATGCTTTTGAGTCCTTCCGCGTCCCTGACGGCAGCGCGTCTTCTGCAAGGAATCATGGGAAATGTAGTTTTATTTCCGGACGTCCTCGAGGACGCACGGAAAACGTCAATGCGGCAAACTACCCAGTCTCGGGGTGAGACAGGGTTCAAGCCGACAGCCCGGAAGACCTGGGGGAATCATGACAGAAAGTCCTGGCTGAAATGGGAGCTCCAAACTACCGTTGTGCAATTTTAAAATGACTACATGAGCAGAACTATGCTCATGTCCATAGTGGCAGGCTGGGGAAGTCACCAACCCCTTTCCTGTACCTAGAGGAGTCAGGCAAGGGTGTGTATTAGCCCCAACCCTCTTCACATTGTTTATCAATGATCTTTTCCCGTATCTGAATCAGTGCAACAAAGATGCCCCCTACCTGGATAAAATGAAGGTGCCCTCCTTAATGTTTGTGGATGATACCTTGCTCATTTCCAAATCTCCTATGGGCCTCCAGAAGATCTTGAATCAATTCAATAGTTATTGCATACTTAGGGGTTTGGAAAGAAACATTGATAAGACAAAGTACATGGAATTTAACCCATGCTGCTCCACATGACCTAAACCTACGTTAAGCGAGACCCCCCTAGAGCAGGTACACACATTTGAGTACTTGGGGATTACTTTGAGTGATAATGTGGATTGACATGCACATATCTCCAAACGTAGACTCTCCCTTGAGCGATATAATGATGGGTTGCTGAAAATCTTTAGGGGGTCCTTTGATAAACCCATCTCTCTGATAAGGCAAATCCATAGACTCAAGGCCTTGGGCTGTACATTATATGGAGCAGAGCTCTGGGGACACGACAGTTAACGCACTAGACAGAGAATGGGTTCCTGAGGCAGCAATTTAACTTACTAACTAGTACGCCACTGATTCTACCTAGTGAGACAGTTCTTACAGGTGAATTTCCTGGAATTACCGCAAACATTACCTACAGCAAGCACAAATGCAGGCAGGCTCAAATACCCTTCACAACACACACACAGCAGGATTTGCAAATGTGGGCAAACTTTTACCTATATGAATCGTAGTGGAACCACTTTTTCATTGGTTCTCAGGCCTATTTTCCAGTGACGGCCGGTAAGTTTTGGAGGAAGGGGGGGCAGACGGGACATACTCTCATGGCCATGCACACATAACACTTAAAGCAATGTATTCACACACACGCATGCATGCACGCACACACATTCATTCACAACACTCTTCACCAAACATTCATACATACACGCACGCACGCACACAAACACATCCATTCAAAACACTCTTCACCAAACATTCATATATACACGCACACAAACACATCCATTCACAACACTCTTCACCAACCATTCATACATGTACGCATGCATGCACCAAACAGTTTAAAACTAAAACAAACACTTACCTGCAGCCAGCTCTCCTTCGGAGGTTCCAGAAAGATTGGGACTGCTGCCTTCCCTCATTGGCTGACCTAAGGTCAGCCAATGAGGAAAGGCAGCAGTCCCAACGTCATCACAGAGTGGGATGGGGTCAGTGAGACTGCTGACCCCACCCCACTCTGTGATGAAGTGTCACTGATTGACACTCAACCCTGGGCGCTTCAGGGCTTAAAACTGAGGCGCCCAGGTGCGAGGCAATCAGTGACGCCACCCCTTGTCACTGAGGGGAGGGCCTCAGGGACCTTTGCTAAGCTGAGGACGTTACGCCCACAGGAGCTGGGACTTCCTCAGCCCAGCAAAGTTCAGCTCAGGCAGCCAGGAGCCTGTGCTAAATGCGCATGTCTGCCTCCTGGCTGCTTGAACCGAAAGTGACCTTTGCGCAGCCTGACAGACACTGTTCCTGAGGGGCGAAAGGTGGAGGGGCGTGGCCCCTCAGCCCCAATGGACCGGCCGCTCCTGCTTTTTCTATCTACAATACCTGAGTCCTGCAAACTACTTGTTCTGTTGCGCTTTAAATGAGTGCAACATACACATTAAACACGTGACAGTCACGGTCACAACACCCAGGAGTTTTAAGGGAATCATTTGCAGACAACTCAACGAAAATCAAGTAACATTTTTTATCGTGCAAGCGCTCATATGAAGTTGTAAGCCAATCTTACAGAGTGAGGCTTTCAGCAATATTGGTGCCTGGCTTCAGTTAGCTCGCAATGAATTCGAACGGCAATAAAGGAAAGGGGGGGCCGCTCGGCCCCCCCGCACGTATGGCGGGGCGCCGGCCCCCCTCCTCCCCCTGCACTCTCGGTGGTGGGGCGTGCCCCTCCGCCGCGTCTTGATGACGCGGCGGGCGCGCCCACCGCCGATTGGTGCTGGCTCCTGCTGACCCGGAAGCAATCTAATTGCTTCCGGGGCAAAGGAGTGGAGCCAGAGTGGGCGGACCAGTTGGAACTGGTCTGCCCCAGAGGAGTTAAGAGGCCGGGGAGCGCGGGAGGCGCCCTCTTGTTCCCGCACTCCCCAGGCTTGCCCCGCGCCTCGCAAGGGCGCAGAATAATCTTTCTTATACGCCAGCCTCGCTAGGAGGCTGTACTTTAATTTCCCCCTTTTTTCTTTCAGACAGGATTTTTACGTCGCCGATTTCGGCAGCCGAGGAGTTACACGCCGGTTGCTGGTCAATTTCGCAATGATTGGAGCGCAGCGGCTAATTAGCCCCGCTGGAGCGCATTAATCAGTTTCCTTTGTTTTTCAGGATTAGGATCCCTTGCGGTCCCGATCGGCTAATTAAGAGGTACTGACACAGGTTAGCGCGAATCGAGGGGAGAGGACGTGGATCGGCTGCTAGATTACCAGCCTCGAGGAGGAGAGCGAGCGGATCATGCTCCCTGCTGTCCCGGCAAGCGCAGACTCTGTTTGACTCCAGCAGCACAGTTGGTAACTGAGGGCGAAGCAGGGTAGGCAGGGGCAGCTCATGGATGGGAGACCACAGGGGCAGATAGTCAATTTTTAGAGGGGGAAGCAAATAATTGCAGGTGAGCAATATTTTGCTAAAGCACTTGGACTGAAGGGTTTTTGACAAGGGTTCAAAGCCCATAACTTCCGTATTTAAAATTTTAAAAATTAATGGTGATAGATAGGAGATATGAGGTGGAGGTGGCACTGTTTTACTGAGGGGTGATCAACTATTAAGGCACAAGTCGGTACCCTAACTTACTTTTGGTCAAGGTATTTAACGTGGGGGTGTTGGGATCGGCTGCATACAAAAACAATGGCCTTTTTGAGAAGATTTGGAAGTGCTATACCCTAACTTACTTTTCACCCTAGGATCTCGGTAACGCGACTGAGCCAAAGGAGAGGGGCGCGGTGGACGACGCGATCCGGGGACACAGGCAGGCCTGCATTTCACTGCTTCTGGCGGGCCGCCGGGCTAGAGTGCGCTCGCCCAACACCCAGGTTAGCTGGTGTGTCGCGGTCACAGTTGCGTGGTGCTTACGGCCAGTCTGTGTACCTCCAACTCGGAGCAGGTAAACACCAGGCAGGCGCTAGTGGGCACTGAGACACCGCAGGGTTTTCAGTGTAGGGGGTAAGTGCAGGTGGTGTACTTGTTGCAGGGATGACTAGTGGTCGTGGCGCTAGGCGCTCCGGCATGGAGCTTATGCTGGAGGGCATGATGCGCAAGATGACAGCTATGGACGGGAGATGGGGGAAGGTTGACCAGATAGGCAAGAGTGTGGCAGAGCTCAGGCAAAGGATCGACGAACAGGTTGGGCCATCTGGGAGACCCAAGCGAATAATTGTGCCCCCGCAGCCAAGGGGGGATTTGGATGCGTTGCCCAAGCGGGTCAGGGCCAAGAAGGGTAGCGGTCGGGTCCCCAAGCCACACGGAGAGGGGGGGCCTTCTGGGGTGGTCCCTGAGGAAGGGCTTGGACCGCCGGTAGCTCCTTTGCCCGCTCCCATTATCCCGACAAACCTACCAGGTGACACCGGCTCCGGCCTCTCCGGCGCCAGTACCAAGCATAGTGCCTCCGGTGGTCCCAGCGGTAGTCCCGGTGGTACCCGCGCCGATTCCGGTACCCGGCTCGGGATCCCCATGCCAGTTACAGCACCCCCAGTGGTTGGTCGGGTACCTCCTGAGCTGGCAGGCGCAGATAGCGGCTGTACTGCCTTGGCTAGGGATAGGTGGGATGTTACCTTCTTCAGTGGGTGCCAGGGAGGTGGGAGAAGACCCCTCAGCGGAGGCTCAGAAAATGGTGGCAAAGATCATTATTGCACAGGGTGGCGGGGGGCCAAGCGCGCCCTTTACTCCACAAGCAACAGGTCCAGGCAGCGACTCTGGAAGGGACAAGATTGTTGAACCAACGCGACCCGCAGAAAGTGGTAAGGAGGTGGCATTACCAGTGCTGGGGGAAGGGACAATACCCTCCAGGAGGGAAAATCTGGCTCAACATGTGACACAGGAAGTGAAGGATTTGATCTGGGCGGGGAAATATGTCAATATGTTTTCCTTGCTAGTTGATAACAGAGAAATGGAGTATGCTAGGAAACAGAAAGACTGGATGTTGCCTAGCGAATGGCGGGGGAAATGGCGAGATTCAGGGTGGAGGAGACATTGATCAACTGGATTAGAGCCTTTTCTGTGTTTATGGCAATCACAGCCGAGCGCTTCCCGAACTTGCAGGCCGAAATGGCTTGTTACCAGAGTAGGATCACAACTTTCAGCGAGAAATATGGAGGGGATGGGTGGAAGGAGTACGACACTACTTTCAGGAAGGCTAAGGAGTTTGACCACGCATTAACATGGGATAGAGTGGATTCAATTTCATGGTATGGCCAGTTTACGGCAGGGAGTGCGGGGCCAAGCTGGAACAAAAGCTACCACTCCAATCACCAGCAGCCCTTTCGGTCACTCTCAGGGGGTGGCACAGCCACTAAGACGGGGAGCAGTGGGGGCGAAAAGGGGTGTGCTGGGATTTTAACAAGCGTACATGCACCAGGACACAGGGCACTTGCAAGTTCAGGCACGCATGTTCCATTTGTAACCATCCTTCCCACCCAGAAACAGTCTGCCGCAATAAAGGTAATGCCTCGGGAAGCAGGGGCAGAAAGAAGCAGGATTAGGGAGGAGGCCGTTTGGTAGCTCATTCACCCATCGACATTCTGGCTATGACTCCTTGGCTGAACAGGTACCCTGACCATGCCTCGGCGGCGATGTTACAGGAAGGATTTTGGCAGGGCTTTAGGATCCCAGCGGTGGGATATACCGGAACACCAGAATGTAGGAATCAACTTTCAGTTAAGCACAACCCAGAGGTGGTGGTGGCAAAAATAGCTAAAGAGCTGCGCCTGGGTAGGATAGCAGGGCCGTTTAATGACATCCCTGTACCGAATTTTGTTTGCTCGCCCCTCGGCGTGGTCCCCAAAAAGGAGGAGGGCGAGTACAGGCTCATTCATAACCTATCAGCACCCAGGGGTGCATCATTAAACGACGCCATAAATGAAGACATTTGTAGCGTTAAGTATGCGTCTTTTGACCAAGCAGTGGATATGTTGAGGGCTCTCGGACCGGGAGCCTTGATGGCCAAGTCGGACATAGAATCGGCTTTTCGGCTATTGCCAGTGCATCCCCTAGATCAGCATCTGCTGGGTTTCTCTTTTCAGAACAAATTCTATATGGATATGTGCATGCCCATGGGTTGTTCGGTTTCATGCGCCTACTTTGAGAAATTTAGTTCCTTTCTGGAATGGGCTTTTAGGCAAACGTCAGGGCACCTCCATGTCATGCATTACCTGGATGATTTTCTCTTTCTAGGGTCGGCGGGCTCACAGGAGTGTGGATGGGCATTGCAGGAATTTTGCGTGCTCATGCGTGCTTTTGGGGTCCCGCTGGCACCCGGAAAGACGGTGGGAACTGCAACCACATTGGAATTCTTAGGCATAGAATTGGACTCAGTGGAGGGCTGTTTCAGGTTGCCAAAAGACAAAATCACGAAATTTAGAGCAGCTCTCCAGCAAGGTTTGGCCAAAGACAGAGTGACGCTCCAGCAGCTACAACAGATTGTAGGCCAGCTGAATTTTGCATTAAGAGTCATACCCATGGCACGCCCCTTCTCCCGCTCAATCTCGCAGGCCATGACGGGCCTGCGAGAGAAACACCATCACACTAGATTGCTGGCTGAGGTCCGCCAGGACATGCGTATTTGGATCGCATTTCTGGAGGGCTTTAACGGCAGAGTGGTGTGGTGCGGTCCCCCGACTACATCTGCAGAGTTAGGTCTATGGACGGATGCTGCAGGCAGTGTGGGTTTTGGTGTCATACTGGGAAACAAGTGGGTGGCCCAACGGTGGCCGGTTTGGTGGGATGCGAGCGGCCTGACAGCTAATATCGGTTTCTTGGAGCTATTTCCAATATGGGTTGCATTAACAGTTTGGCCTGATCAGTTGTGTAATCGATCTGTAATCTTCTGGTCAGATAACATGACGGTAGTCGAATGTATCAACCAGCAGGCGGCACAATGTAGGTTTATACTCCGCCTACTTAAGGAGATTGTGTTGGTTTGCATGAAACTCAATGTACAGTTTAGGGCCAAACATGTCCCAGGGGTGTTGAATAACGCAGCCGATGCACTCTCTCGCTTTAAGATGCAGGTATTCAGGGAACACCTACCATCCGCAGAGGCGACGCCTGCACACTTCCCAGCAACACTCTGGCAAATTGGTGCCCCCAGCTACAGAACCTCGTGGCAGCTAGCCTAGCGCTCAGGACCAGGACAGCTTACGAAGGGGCGTTTTTGTCTTATTGCTCCTTTTGGGACGGGACTGGGCAGAGAAATGGGAGCATGAGGAGAATTTCGCAAAGTACCTAGATTCATTACATAAGGAGGGGCGCTCGGCAGCGACAGCTAGCAGACACAGGGCGGCCGTGTCTTTCATGGCACAACTCAGGGGGGCCAGAGATCCCACGAATAGTTTCGTCGTGCGGAAGGCACTAAAGGGGTGGAGGCGCCTGCAAGCAACCACCGCAGATTCCAGGCAACCGATAGGTTTAGACCGGCTGGCATCATTATTGAATGCCTTGTCCGACACCTGCAGTTCATATGGGGAAGTACTCTTGTTCAGAGCCGCCTTTACTTTGGCCTTTTATGGGGCATTCCGGGTAGGGGAACTGGTGGCTAGTAGCAAGCAGGACATGCTGGGGGGTCTTCGACTGGAACACACAAAAATATTGGGCGAGGTGCTGTTGATTACCATACGTAAATCAAAAACTGACCAGGAGGCCCGGGGGGACGGGCTGGTACTCCATCGGGCACGGGCTAATCCTTGCTGCCCAGTGTTCCAAGTAGAAGCCTTGATCAAACAGCGAGCGGGCGCGAAGGAGGGAGCATTGTTAATGCATGCAGACGGTACCCCACTGACCAGGTTCCAATTCCAAAGAGTACTGTCGATGACAATGGAAAGGGCTGGTTTCAATCCAAAGGATTTTGGGACGCATTCCTTCAGGATAGGTGCGGCCACCGAGGCGACTGCTAGAGGATTGCATGCGAGCAGCGTAAAAGGATTGGGAGATGGTCTTCCAACTGTTACAAACGTTATGTGCGGATGCACATGCTGTGAGGTGACAAGTAAGTTACGCTGACGCCTGTCTTGTTGTTTGCTTCTATTTCAGTTTCTCGAACCTGTCACGCAGGGCGGAAACTGTTGCCGGGTCACCAACAGCAAGTACCTTCAGCACGGCGGTCACAGGAACGGAGGAAGGAGACACAAGTGGTATGGGTGGTTGGTCACTCATTTGTAAAGCGCGTTAAATCTGTTTTCTTTTCAGGTAGCTATAGACAGAGGACGGAACAAGGAGGTTTCGAAGTTTCCTTTCATGGTAGGGGGGCCTATGCCTCAGTCAGTTTAGGGGTTCTTTACAGAGTTGCTCAATAGACACACCCCGCCGCCTGCAGTAGTTATCCTACACCTGGGGGCAACGATCTGGTGAAATTGGGCAGGAGGGTCCTGATGGAGGAGATAATATTGGAAGTAAACTGGCTAGCTAAAACATGCCAAGGCTGCACCATAGTGTGGTCTCAGATGATTCCCAGGCTCAAATGGAGGGGGGGGGACTCGGTCAGGGCGTTGAATCACTCGGTAAAGAGGATCAACAACAAGATAGAGAAATTATTTCGGTCACCTCAACTACAGAATATACCACATGGGTGTATCTGGGGGGAACAGTTCTTCTTGCAAGACGGGGTCCATCTGACTGGGGCAGGTAACCAACTTTTTCTGGAGGACATTTTCGCAGGGCTGGGAGGTTCTAAGTAGACATGACCTTTCGGAAGAGGAGGATAGGGGGGGGCCAGATAGTCGGTCAACTATGCTGGCCTGTGGCGGTAAGGTCATGATCGGTGAGCAGTCAATTTAAGGTCCTTAGGGGGCGTCACCATTCTGGAATGGGGTCGCCCAGGGGGAGGCGCAAGTGGTCTCTCCCAGAACTCCAGGGGCGGTACATCCGCTTGGTTGGATGGGTGCGGGGGAGGGGGGAGTCATGCTTTCTCTGGGCTGGTTAGCCACCCCGCACGTGCACCATGACGTCATTAAACGGCGCAGAGTGCAAGGGCCCACCCTTTTGGGTAATGGAGTTCATGGAGCGTACGGGGGTAACCGGGAGGGGGGGAAGTACCCTCTCGGTAAACGGGCCCTCTGCGCATGCACACTCATACGTGAGGGCGTAGCTGGTTAATAAGGATTTGACACCGGTTAGCGACCTTGCCGTAGGCCCAAAACTAGGTTATGCAGAAAAGTAATAAGTATGATGTTAGATTCGGTTAGGAAACACGCTGTATTAGACATTTGTTAAGGTTAGCCATTGATACCTGTCTACATTGATTGTACCTAATGTCTAATTTTCTGCATAAAAAATGCTTGTGTAAATATTGTTTATTTCAAATTTTAATTTGTTTTCATGTTTTAATAATACGGCCGGGGGGTCGCGAGACCCCCCGCCTTCCAAAGAAAACTCATCTCATGTTCAATTGCTTTAATTGTTTAACGGTGGTAATGCGCAGGACAGGGAGGGGGATTGGCGGTAGTCCCTGACCATATGCTGCATGTGCTTTACACTGTTCTGATATCAATGGACTGTGTAGCACCCGCATAGAGGAAAACGGCCCTGAAAATGTGAAAAGTATGCGCTGTGCATTACCCTCCTCCTACCACGTATCGTTTGTATCCCATATGCATACTTTTGAGTGATTGGCGAAGGGTGCGTGCAAAATGGAAGCCCATGGGCCTCACCCGAGATATCACCCTCAGAAAAAGTCTCTTCACATTGACTAGTTTCAGAATGAGAGACACAGAACAACCTTTTTACCCTTTATAAATTGTACACAACTTCAGCTTTGTTGTATTTTGTTACACAATAAATCCACTTTTTTGTGCAGTCATCATGCCTTCTCATTTCTTAATAATAAATATATTTTTTCGACCTCGTTACTGCTTTCAAGAAACACAAATCCAATTAGCTTAGTAATCAGTGTTCCTTATTCTTCATTCTCGTCATTATTTTGACAAATGTCAAATATGGTAAAACACAAAAAAAATAGTTCTAACAATCCTTTTGAACAGTACATCCTTGTGTCTTGTCCTTGTGATGCATTGAAACGAGCAAATATGAAACTAACAATTTGCAGTCAAATTTAAAATAAATTCGAAAAAAAGCTAAATCAGCATTCCTATTCCTTTTCTCCATAAAATCAGGTTAGACATCATTATTAGCTCATTTGCCGTAGAAGCCATCTTCCTTGTTGCTTTCAACGAAATGGCAATACTGAAAACACTTAATTGACTTCTTTAATCTATTAAAAAATGCATTCTCTTTAGAACTTTGAAGAAATGCATGGAGTTTTTAAACTCTTTTGTTGCATTTTTCACTTTGCATTCACAGAAATACAATTGCAGTTATGGAAGTTGCGGCTTTCAGAAGTCTTAGCCAGACATCAGCTTCAATCTCAGTCAATATATGGTACATTAACGGTGCCACAACATGGGGTTCGCCCTATTTATTTGTGAAAGCACAAATTCTAGTTCATCTCAGGTTCCCACGTCTCCCTGCTTCATGAACTATCTTACAACGTCCCTCTGTATGTTTTCCAAGCATCCCATATCTTCTCAGGGAGCCATTTTGCTAGCACTGAAATTAGTAGTTTTCACGACATTCATTATGAGGGGACAGAACAGGACATCATTGACTGGTGTGGCAGAGATGCCAAAGATTGTGTATAGACTTAGGTCCATATTGATCAAAGTTTTGCTTCGCCCTTGAGCCATGCAAGGTAACACAAGGGTAACGCAAAACGTGGAAGAGATTTACCAAGCCACGCAACGCCACCTTGTGTGGCCCTGCGGTGCTTGGTAAATCTGGAGTAATGCAGGCAGCGCAAGTCTCTGCAGTGTGCCCCAAGGAGGCATTCCATGGGTGTAGCCTGGGTGTTTCCATGCATCCACCCATGGATTTTGGCGCATTCCCAGATTTACCATGAGTGGTAGACCTGGTAATGCATCAAAATGCTACACCTTCCCAGGCAAGGCATAACTAGAAGAAATATATTTATTTCTCCTTGGTTTTTCCGCTTTCTATGTGTGCTGCATTCTGCAGCACATCTAGAAAGAGGAAAAAGCCCCAAAGGATTGTTTTTGTGTAGGAAGGTGTCCCTTGCTGCACAAAACAAATCCTACTTACAACACAGACACCCTTGCACAATGGTGCAAGGGTGCCTGCATTGGCGCCAGGCAGCGTAAATTGTGTCAGCGCAAGGAGAGCGCAGGAATGCACTATATCTTGATAGATATGGCGCATTCCTGCCCTCGCCCTTTCATGCAGCGCAGTGCGGCAAGGTGTCTTGCTGCTTTGCATAAAAAATTATAAATATAGCCAGAAATCTTCTTTCTCCCAAAAGGAAACACAGTTTGACACCCATACCCCACCACCAACTCTCTTAATACACTGCTGCACAGGACAGTTTCATGGTACGGTGAGTGCTGCAACTGTTCTACACTGGTGATATGTCACAGGGACGCTGCACCTAAGTGTGCAACCACTGCCCGCTGCCAGCCCTGTATATAAAGTAAGCAGTAGCTTTATTTTCAGGCCTGTACCTGCATTTCTGTGGTTTCTGCTATCTCCACACCACTTCCTACAACATATACAATATACAATATAACAAGGATGGCAAAGCCAATAGGTCTCATTTTAATTAGCTAACATGCAAACAACACACATCCATGCCTGCTTTGTAAGTATAACCTTATTAAAGCTAGACCTATTGACTATGTTGGTAATGGTGGTGGTACTTGGAGAAGTGTTGGTAATAATGATGGCGGTTGTAATTATGGTGGTGGTAGTGGCAATTGAGGTGTTGGTAATAGTTGAAGCAGTAATCATTGTGGTAATGCTGCTGTTGATAATGTTGATAGTAATGGGGAGTAGCAGCAATTGTAGTGATGCTGGTAATGATGTTCGTGTTAGTGCTAATCATACTGGTTTCTGGTAATGAGCCGGGTGATGACTGATTTGCATATGGCTGGGTCCAAACTGAAGTGGCATGGTGGGCGAAAAGGTATGGATTGGGATGCGGCCCAAGTGATCTCCAGTGGCTGAGATTAACTCAAGCATTCCATCCATCACTTTGTTTTTTGATGTCTTAAGTTTGATGGGTGTGCCTAGACGTAGATCCCATGCTCACTGTGCCACTGGAATCAAGCAATACCTGGGTGATAAGCCCATAATAAGGGCAAAACCGATCCTGGGTTGCTTATTTTTCCGATTCAGGGAGGACCTGGCCTGGCAGTTCGGGCTGGACTGTTCCCATTGGAGCGGGGTCAAGATGGATTTGCACATGTCTGGGTCCAAATTGAAGAGACATGGTGGGTGAAAAATGATGGCTTGGGATACGGCCAGAGTGATATCCAGTGGCTGAGATTAATTCAAGCATTCCATCCATCACTTTGTTTTTTGATGCCCTAAGTTTGACAGGTATGCCTCGACGTAGGTCCTGTGCTCACTGTGCCACTGGAATTAAGCTATACCTGGCTGATGAGCCCATAATAAGGGCAAAACTTGTCCTGGATTGCTTGTTTTCTGGTTCAGGGAGGACCTGGCCTGGCAGTTCAGGCTGGACTGTTCCCATTGAAATGGGGTAAAGACTGATTTGCATATGGCTAGGTCCAAACTGAAGTGACTTAGTGGGCGAAAAACAATGGACTTAGATGCGGCCCAGGTAATCGCCAATGGCTGAGATTAATGCAAGTATTCCATCCATCACATTGTTTATTGATGTTCTAAGTGTGACCGGTATGCCCAAACATGGGTTTGTTTTTTGTTGTTTTTTTATGGGAAATGGGAGGTTAGAGTTGAGCTGGATCGGTGATCTTGCGATAAGGGAGGCCAATTTCGAGTGAGGCCATCCCGAACTGTGAAAATAAAAAAGCAATTTGGCAGCAATTTTAAGGTCCGGTGCACACTAGTGTCATGGGAAAAATATTACAAAAGTAAAGAGCAGGAACAAATACCATAAGTTGTATTTGTAGTATACAGTGTATGTATGAGATTCATTGAATGTGTCAAAACCAAGTTTTTTTCCAAATGAAAATGAGTCCTTTTTGCAATGCAGGCACTGTGAAGGAGGCAGAATAATACACCAAGGCAAACTCAAGGAGATGATGGACGGAGCGCAGAAACATTTTAGACACTCACTCTCAGTCACAGATCTAAGTTGAATCCATCATCGTTCTTTAGCTCACTTCGCCACCCCAGTTGAGACCCAGCCATATGCAAATTAGTCTTAACCCTGTTCCTTATGGGAACAGGCCAGCCCAAGCTGGCATGCCAGGTCTTACCTGGACCAGAAACAAGCATCCTGGGACCCATTTCAGGGTAACACCCCTCATCAGCCAGGCTAGCTTGAATCCAGTGGCAAAGTGAGCAAGGGACCCACATCTGGGCATACCCTGCCAACTCAAGGCGAACAAAGCAAACACAAGGAGATGATGGATGGAGCACTGAAACTTTTCAGACACTCAACCCTAGTCACAGATCTGGGTTGAATCCATCATCGTTCTTTAGCTCACTTCGCCACCCCAGTTCAGACCCAGCCATATACAAATCAGTCTTGACCCTGTTCCTCATGGGAACAGTCCAGCCCGAACTGCCAAGCCAGGTCTTATCTGGACCGGAAACAAGCATCCAGGGACCGGTTTTGGGGTAGCACCCCTCATCAGCCAGGCTAGCTTGAATCCAGTGGCAAAATTCCTGAACATCAAGTTGCAGTAAATGTGTCAGGTTCGTGATCAAGAAGTGTCATTATGCTCTTTCTATTTAGATTATATCTGCTAGTGCTTAGTCGGGCAACCTTTAGCTTTGTAACCTGCCTCCTCTGCCAAATCGCTTCTCCTACCACCACTCACCAAGGAATAGTGGGGCAACATTCCGCCATTTCCTTGCAATGTCACTCTTCGCAATGAAATAGCCCAGCCCTAAGGGCAAATGTGCACTCCGACCGCGCTCCTACCCATCCATTATCCCCAGCATGGCAGCCTTGTGATCCAGGTGCGAAGTTGTGACGCAATACGACATCTAAGAAGGTATGCATTCTAGTCCAGTAACTGCCAATGATTGGGTAAGCCCAGATGATGTACAAGAATGTACCTTCTGTGTTATTGCACCTACTACTTCTGGCTAACAGTTATCTACCCATCCGTCACTGCTTGGACAGATAATATTATACTTGATGCAAATATATAAATTGTATGAGTCTGAGTCTGAAGAAACAGCCAACATCCTGTGGGCAATTTTGGCCTCGAGCCATTCATTATCATCCAAGTTTCCAAGGTTCCCATCCCCACTTATCTCTGAGACGCTGGAATGGGTTGTGGACATTAATGATTAGGAACCTATAGACAGGGCCACTGGATTCTGGATTTATCGCAGTTGCCACGTGATCCATCATCTCTTGCATAATCTGCAGATTTTAACAAATATTTTTTTTTTAGCTCAAACTGGTCAAAAGTTACTAAAAACATGGCAACACATGTTGTGCACTGGGATGGCCTTCATAAAGGTTGACTGGACATCCTTCTGTTGCTTATTGCTGTAATGTGGGTGTCAGACAGGTACTAAAGAGGTCATATCTTTGCTCAGATAGTGTTAACCTGTAAAAATGCCAAAATGATGAGGTCATTCTAACACAAAAAGTGTTGCATTACGCCCATAATTTGCCTTTTCTTGATGCATAATTCATTAAATCCTGCTACATAATTTGGTCCACCCCTGCCACATAATTTCAGTAGCCCTGCCTACAGATTCTTGATATCCTCTTTCTCCATATTTTCTCCATTGTAAGTTTTGCCTCCAAGGAGTGGAACTCAGGAACAGTGTTCAACTCAGCCATGTGGCTCTCCAAGGCCTGTCTGGGCTACACTTACATGAGGAACTGGCTCTTATGAAAGTCAATATTGGCTGTTAATTGTTCAAACGGTTTCATGTGGCTTTTAGCTTGGATGTCTCCAATTGTGGAGACTCCAATAAGATCCCAAGCATGAAAGCCGTGGAATCCAGTCACTTGTTTGAGTAATGTGCCATGCCATAGGGATGTCTCTACGGTTACCCTGCCCTGCCAGCCTCTATGCTTAATTGCCATATTCCAGCACTCAAGTTGGATTCTAGTAATCGAAGGGAAAGCGAGGCGCCATAGGTGCCATGTGGTTTCAGAAGAAGTAGCTACAGATGTACAGCAGTTTCACACTCGTCACAGAAGAGCCATGGGAATAAGTTGGAATAGCCAATAGTAAAATTGAAGGCTGGGATCCATAACCCACCGTCAAACATGGCCTGCATGCATTTGGCAAAGGACACACTAGGGGTCCCCCCAACCATAAAAGCGTGTCAATTAATTGTGCAACGTCTTTAAAAACAGATGTGCCGCACGACTTCTGCCAGGAATAAAACCGTTTTGGTTCGTATTATTTAGGGTACAGATTTTCCCAACTAGTTTGGAGGACTTTCGCTAGTATTTTGGCTTCATCATTGATAAGTGATATCGATCTATATGAGTCACATTGGTGTGAGGGTGCGCCGGATTAAGGATTATGCAATGTTATGTTTGCGTCGTGTAGGTCATGTGAAGATTCACCTTTGTCCAATGACTCTGCGTATGACGTGAGGAGATGTGGCAGTACCAGTGAGGAGAACTTTTTAGAAAATTCTAATGGGGTGCTGTTTGGTCTGTGTGTTTGTTTTGTCACACGCCATCAATGTGATTTAATGTTGCAACTCAGTTTCTGTGAGAGGCAAATCCAGTTTGTTGTCGTCAAAGACTGAAGGTGTTGGGATGTGGAAAACAGGAATGACTGGGCACTTCTGTTCTATCTGGAGTGATGTTTGACTCACATTGAGTGTCTAGCAAAGATATTTTTTGTCCAATCAGAAAAGAAGTTTGCCCACCTTGTCCTCCCATTGATATATTTTGTGTTGTGAGAGGAGCCAGGAGTAATTGGCTGTGTTTAGGAAGGTGTTCCTAAGGGTGTCCTTCGACGTGAACAAACATTGCAATAAGTCGTCACTCGGCTGCTCGACCAATGGGCTTCTAGAAGGTGGAGCCAGTCCTCAAGTTTGACCAACACATGCCCTATTTACCTCTCCTTGCTTTTGAAGTATGACATGGGCCTTTCCCTAATGACAGTCTTGAAGGCCTCCCACAGGACCACATGTGATGGTATTGAATCCTCATTGACTGCGAAGAATCTGGCTATGGCTTCCCTGAGCAGGCCAGCTAGATTGGAATCGTGTAGCCGGTTCATTGACACAATATCAATACCATAAATATCGTGATACCAAAATATTGTGTCAAAAATATCAATCACAAAAATATCATTTTCTATACATATAATGGTAAGTACAAGAATACCAAAAAATATACATCGTTTTACACTAATATCGAAAAATATATACAAAATTATAGTTTTTTACTATATATGTAGTTTAAATAGCTAAAATGTAAATATATTAACATATATATGTTAATATATATTAATATAATGTAAACAGAATATGTTTGAATAATATTTAAAAATATATATAAATATCCACTAATGTAAACAAACACACATATACATCAAAGCGTGCATGTGGATATGCTTTTATGCACATATAGAATGTAAAACTATTTTAACAAATATTAATTTTAACTTATATTATAATTGTATAATTGCCTTTAAATTTACCAGTATAACAATTATAAAGTACAGCAAATACACTGCAAACATTTTTTTAAATATTTCCATTTTTCTTATACATAAAAGGTAAACAATATATAAAAAAATTATTTTACTATAAATATCTTAACAATTACATACATTTATATCTATAGAAATATATATTTAAATACACAAACACATAATAATAATATATAAAACAATATTAATTAAAAAAATAAACTATATAAATAATAATTATACTATTCCCGCTCCAATTTATACAACAGTAGAGAAAGCCTTAAACTCAGGAGGGGTAAAATGTATTATTCCCACTCCAGTTGGTGCAACAGTAGGGAAAGCATTGGACTCAGGATGGGTTACATTTGCTATTCCCACTCCAGTCTGTGCAGGAGTAGCGAAAGTGTTGGACTAAGGGGGGGTTACATTTACTATTCCCACTACAGTCTGTGCAACTGTAGGGAAAGCGTTGGACTCAGGAGGGGTAAAATTTACTATTCCCACTCCAGTGTGTGCAACAGTAGGGAAAGCGTTGGATTCAGGAGGAGTAAACTTTACTATTCCCACTCCAGTCGGTGCAACAGTAAAGAGAGAGATAACATATTTTAACAACTCTATTAAATAACAAAAAATAGGAATATATAAATTGTGAAAGTTATATGTCTAAATTTTAACAAAAATTTAACAAGTTACATAATTATTACATCTTTTTTGTGAATATTATCAATTAAAACAAATAATATTAAGTTCTCCAAAATATCACACTATGGTCCCGATTATGATATCGGACAGTCGGACCTCCATCCGCTATTACGGTGGTCAGGAGATCGCCCGACAAGCAGTCGGCGGTCTGACCGCCCAATTACGATATGACCACCGTGGTGGCGGTCGGAAAGTGCTCCTTTACACTGTGCTTGTGGTGCAGCCCAGGAAAAGGGCCACAGCACAAGCTGCAGTTTAAAACATGGCCCACTGTGCATTAATGTGTGTGAGGGCACTACATGTGCCCCCAGGGCCACTTTGCAGTGGCCAACGAGGGACAGGGCCCTGTTTGTGGCCCCCAAAATCCCTTTCCGACAGCATTTTCATGGCAGTCGGACCGGTATGAAAAGGCTGTTGGAAAGGGACATTGTAATCCCGACAGCAGTGCCTGCCTTGCCACTGCCGGGATCACAATTCCGACCACCACCCCTTCAGGATCACTGATCCTGGCGGAGGTGGCGGTCTGTCCGCCGATAGACAAGGGTCCGACCGCCAGCATCTTAATGCAGTGGTCAGACGAATGGCTGCCAGTGGGTGGGACCACCACCAACACCCTGTCGGTGGTGGTCATACCTACATCATAATGAGGCCCTATATTCTCACAATCATAATAGTCAATAATTAAAATGCAATTGAAATTTTAAAATCATAACATAATTAACACATAACATGATAAATAACACAATTTTTAATAAATGAATGAATAATTTTAAATTTATTATTGCAAAAACAACTTCCCACCCTATACCTCTATGAACTAAACAACACACACCTAGAATGTAACTTAACAAACATGATAATTTCACAATTTACATAATTATCAATTAAATAATTAATAACTCTTTAATAATTAATTATCAAACATTATTTCTTAATTAATTTCCTAACCTGTACCCCTAAAAACCCAACAACCTACACCTAAAATATATCTTAAAAATGATAATAATGGCACAATTTACATAATTAATTATCATCAAACAATTAATGATAATTAATAATGTTTCTATTATTTCAATTAACTTCCTACCCATTAGCCCTAAAATGCGCCAACACACACCTGAAATATAGCTTAAAAATATCTTACTTACACAATTTACATAATGAATTATCAATTCAATAATTATTATTATTTAACATTAATTATTAATTAATTATATTTAATTTACTTCCCACTCTGTACCCCTACAAACCTCGCAATTGCACCTAAAACATAACTTAAAAAATAAGTTAATTACACAATTTGCATAATCAATTATCAATTAAATAATTAATAACTAAAATTCATTATTAATTCATTATAATTATTTTACTTCCCACCCTATTCCCCTAAAAACCCCACAACCCATACCTAAAATATATCTTAACAATTATAATAATTACACAATTTACATAATTAATTATCAATTAAACAATTAATGATAATTAATAATTTATTAATTATTTTAATTAACTTCCCACCTTTTAGCTCTACCAACGCAACAACATGCACCTGAAATATAACTTAAAAAATACCTTAATTACACAATTTACATAATTATTAATCAATTACATAATCATTATCAACTAGCATTAATTATTAATAAATTATAATTCATTAACTTCCCACCCTGTACGCCTACAAACCCCACAATTCACACCTAAAACATAGCTCAAAAATAAATTAATTACACAATTTGCATAATCAGTTATCAATTAAATAATTAAAAATTAAAATTAATTATTAATTCACTACAAATAATTTACTTTGCACCATGTTCCCCTACAAACCCCACAACCTGCACCTAAAGCTTTACTTAAAAAAATAAGTTAATTACACAATTTACATAATTATCAATTAAATAATTAATAATAATAAAAAAATAATTATTAAATAATTATAATTAATTTACTTCCCACCCTGTACCCCTACAAACCCTACAACCTGCTACAACACTAAAAATGACAATAAACAATTAAATTACATTTTAAAACTCCTACAAATTTGCAAACTATATTAAAACATTAACAATAATCATACAAACAATTTATAACATATACCATTAAAACATATACTAAAATACATAAAAATTATTAAAAAACGATATCATTACCAACAATATCTTTGTAAACAATATTAACAACATAGATAATTTTAACATCAATATTAACAACATAGATATTTTTGTAAACAATATTCATAACATAGATATTTTTAACATCGATATTACTTACCTTAGAAAATGTATATTCTTGGCAACAATATTCCTGCATCACCATATTAGTGGATCACAATATAAAAAATTCAATATTTCTACATTTCGATATTTTTTACTCGATATTTTGTCACCTGGTATTCAATCTTCATATTACATGACTTTCCCCCAACGCCTCCGGAGACACATCTCTAGAGGCGAATGAACAGAGAGTGCCCTAGGGAGAATCTGGACCCATGAGACAACAGCAGTCTCACTGGCTGGTAAGAAAATGTAGTCTATTCAGGACAGGGAGGAGTGAGCGATAGAATAATATGTGAATTGTCTAGTATGTTCATGCAATTTAAGCCACGTCACCAGGGCCCAGTGAGGAGGCGAAGTCTGATAGATAACTCAGCCTAGGTGAAAAAGCTCTGGAGTAGGTGTTCATTGCTGTAGCATGACGGAGTTATAGTCGCCTCTTATCACTGTGGTGCCCAAAGCGGCTTCCAATAGTTCAACTGAAATAGACTGGAGAGTGGTCTCCAGCAGCCAAGGGGGTGTGTAGACTCTGCTCAACATCAAGTTGGCCCTTTAAGAAGGCCTTCGATTACAAAGTATTGGCCAAGCGGGTCTGGATATGTCTTGCTAGATGTGAGAGGAAAAGTCATCATCTAAATTCTTAATCAGTAATAAAAAAAAATATTAAGCAGCATCAGTGTATGAAAAGAGTGTAGGCTGAAAAGGGTAGCATGGTTTTTGTACTGTTAGGTCATTTTCCCTTTAGAGAGAGGAGTGAAGACAGAGGGGGTGAAAGGGTAGAGCACATAATACTGAGGTGACTCTCACTTGAACAGTCTAACGCTTAATTTTTTGTCCTACTTTTAGCGAAGCAGTGGTCAAAGTTGTGGTTGTTGCTATGTCCAATGTTCACATAGTTTAATGACTCTCGCAACAAATTATCCATTGAACGAGACTATCCACACAGCTCTTACAGGTTACAGGTGTGAGGGGCACTGAGTGTCAAGGCAAAAAGATAGTGGGTTTGAAGGGACATGGTGAGAGGGGCACAATAGATAGTGGGCAGAGATGGTGAGGAGATATAGAGTAGGTTTTGTAAATAGTGGGTATAGAGACAGAATGGAAGTTGGCACAAAAGGTAGAGGGAGCACAGTGTGGGTAAGGGGCACAGGCTCGAGAGGTAACGGGAAGTACGATTACACAGAGGGTTGTAGCCTAGAGGCATGGCACACAGTGAATGAAGAGGCACACAATTGTCAAGGGGCACAGAATGGATGGAGACAAAAAGTGGATGAGGGAACAAAGTGGGTTGGTGCCCAGAATGGGTCAGAGGCACACGTTTTAGAAGGCATAGAAATTGGGTCAGGTGATACAGTAAGAGTGCGAGAGGAAGCACAGATTGGGCAAGAAACACTGGCTGCTTGGGTCACAGTGGGTGACAAGGAACCATTGACACAGATTGAGAAAAAGTTGGACCAAAGGTACTGGAGAGAGGACTTCAAGCAGAAGTGAATGCAATAACAAGAAACAAGAAATGCCTTCAAACATTAGATGGTTGAAAGATGCACTATCAGTCGATGCCTGGGTCGCATTTCCAATTGCAATATAGGTAATCTAATATACCTTCAGTAAGGAAGAAAATATGTACACAAGAAACTGTCCATACTCAAAATTAGCATGGTGTTCAATCTGTTGGTGAAGCACCAAAAGCATACCTAGCACACTAAGGGGCCGATTCCGATTCGGGCCGGAAATCTCTCCGACCGAGCCGGACCCGGAGAGATTTCCGACCGAATCGGACTCTAGCAGTCCGACCGAATGAGTACGATGCGCACGTATGCCATCGGACTCGATTCGGTCGGACTCCCATTGAAGTCAATGGGAGCCAGTCGTACGACGCGTACACGGGCTCCCATTGACTCAATGGGCACGACGCGAACAAGGGCGCCCCCTACAGCGTGTTCGCGGCGGTGCGGGTCGCGCCGTACATGCACGTGTAAGGGGACCCATGGGTCCCCCTGTGTGCGACTCGCGTGCCTACGCTTCCAGGGGGTCCGACACGGACCCCCAAAGTGCGGCTCCGACAGCTCCTTGGAGCCGGACTGCGCGAGTCGGTCGGAGCGGTCGCGATGCGCATCGTACTTACCCGGCCGGGAACGTCTCCATTGCGCGGTGCGAGTCGTCCCCGTGCGAGTCGGTCAGAGCGGTCGGGTCCTGCGAACGAGTCGGTCGGAGATTTCGCGAGCGCACGCATCGTACTCGCTCGCCCGGACGCACGTACGATTCAGCCGGGAAATAGGGCTCCGAATCGGATCCGGTAAAGCCAAATCCGATTCGGAGCCCTACCGGCCGAGATCGGAATCGGCCCCTAAGTTGCCCTTTTCTGACCAAATAAGCAAAATCACTGCCAATTGTGTTTACTCCTTTTTTTACTTTTGTAAAAAAAAAACTGCCATTTCTCCCAGTGGAGCTGCACAAAACAGTTATCCAGGTGGTGATTTTGTCAATTCTGCACTACTTTAATTCTTTTTATGTCAGACCTCCTACCATGCTATTGAATGAACTGCCACTCATTCAAAACAATGTGCCAAAGTTTTTATTGGCCATTTCGCTGCACCAATCCGCAGCTAATCATTTACATGCTCTCTACTGGCTTCCAGTGCACAAGACATGTATTATAAAGCCATTTGCATTTGCCATGAGTCCATTTCTGAGAAAGGACCTCTTGATGTCAGGTTGACTATTACTCCCTACATTCCCACATGTGGACTTTGCTCGACATTTGCCTACTTGGTCACCGGTCCCAGAATAAAAAACATAAAGCTCACACTGATGGCAAATCATTCTATCATGAAAGAGCAAATTTTATTTGCAAACAAAAACTCTTGTATTAAAATGTGCAAAAGCCTCTGCTTAAATAGCACCTATACTAAACACAAAGATTTGTAGTAGGTAATCATGCTTAAATGATTTAGGCCTAAAAGTGAAGTATATAATAAGTGCTGGTTTAAGTTAGCCTAACTATCGATGTCATGTTAACTGAAACTGAACTGAAACTGAAACTGAACCTGCGACAAAGTCTCCGCAGTTCTTGGAGGAATTAAAATACCAGCATTGTTGTTGGCAGATGACACACTGTTAATTTCCAAGATTCCCAAAGGTCTCCAGATCTTCCTGCAAAAATTCCGCTTATTTTGTTCGGATCATCGCCTCAAGAATCATCGAAAGTAAAACTAAAATGATGGCTATCCATCCTCATTGAGGCTTTAGAGGCACTATCTCCCTAAAAGGAAAGAGTTTCTGAGTTTGATTACCTCGGTATCCGACTGTCTAACTGTAATTCTTGGGTAAAATCAAGTCACTAAAAGCACTTTAATATTGAAACACCAAGCAGCAGCTTTACTACAATTTGCTAATAATTCATCCCTTCACCCAATTTCCCTTATACTTGAGGTGTGGAGGGCTCAAGCTGTGGCCGTTGCTACCTGTGGTGCAGAATTGTGGGGCCACAGTAATGTGGATGCTCTGGAAGTGGCAGAGAATCATTTTCTAAGCGGGATGCTTAAAATCACCAAAAGCTCCCCTTTAGTTTTTAGGCATGACCTAGGGGTTCGGCCTATAGCCCAATTAGTTCGGATGAGACCAATATTGTATTAATTTTGAGTCTGCTCAACCCCAGAGTTGGCCAATTACAGAGAGGGACTAAACAATGCTCTGGCCACGGCCCAGGGTGGGAGGAAGCTACCATGGTTGAACTTTGTTAAAGAGACGTTGGGGCATATTAGCAAGACCCACGTTAAAATTATCGCCGTTTTAGCGGCAGGAAACTGCCGCTAAAACGGCGATAATGGGCTTGCTAATATGCGTTATAGAATTCCAATAGAAGCCCAGGTTAGATGTGCAGGACATCTAACCTGTGCTTCTAATGGAATTCTATAACGCATATTAGCAAGCCCATTATCGCTGTTTTAGCGGCAGTTTCCTGCCGCTAAAACGGCGATAATTTTAACGTGGGTCTTGCTAATATGCCCCTTGTTTTTTATTTACTGCAGGCGGCATGAGGACAGCGTGCAGAACAAATGGCGTGTATCTGTGCAGGTGTGACTGAGGCGTGTGGCAGGAGGAAGTGAAAAACAGGTCCCTTGAAATCAACTCTAGTGCTGAGGGCTAACACTGTGCATGTATTTCACTTTGTCCCCTAGTACTTCCCATGCTGGGAAGCTTCTTGTCATCCCTCGCATTTTTTATCCGCAGAAAAGGCTGCCCTGCCCTGCGCCCGGTGACTGAGGCCGTGCCCCTGGTGTGCCACACTATCAGTGGTTCCCAAGGCTGGCCGGCCTGGGAAAAGCTGCGTGGACACGTTCCAAAATCAGCATTACATGCATTATTGTTCCTACTCTCCCTGATTAGAGCGCACAGAATGAAAACAACCGCAGCAGCCTCGCTTGCGTCCACTCCTCCCAGCACAAGGCAATCTTAGCCTGGGTTTCTTCTCGTTGAGGGTTCATAAACATTAACCATTCAGTGCCCGCTGCATCTCGCGTCCTGTGGTGCAGTATGGCTTCCCTGTGCCCGAGTGCAAGCCAGGAGAATGGGCCTCTTTGTTGTTGGTTGGGTAGTTAATTACATAAATGCTCAGGGCTGACGGGGTCCCTCGGTTCTCTTGTGTAACTGCACCTGCTGCACCATTGATAGATACGGCCTCTTGTGTGTCCCTGCCCCAAAGGCACACAGTTTCACCACCACTAACACGTTGACAGAGCTGCTTGCAGAACCTTGGACAGGAGCATAGCTAACAGCAGCAGGTGCACGGTGCACGAGCAGCTTGGCCCAGAGGTGAGAGGATTGCATCCTAATGAGGAAGAATTACTCCTACCATTCATGTGAGCTGCGTAAAAGGACGCTTTCTTGGAAGCACGCAGAACTCGATTTATATCAACCTCAGGTTAAGATGTGCACAGCATTTGTCTCTCTCAACAGCCTATCAATGAATTCAAATTCATCGAACCTACAGGTGGGCGAGCCACTGAATGCTCAAGCCAGTCTCGAGCCTGAAGCCTGGCTCAGCTCGAGGTCCTGTCAGAATCTCGAGCCCATGACCACTCTACTCAGGATAGGGCATTAAGGCGGGAGCTGTCTGTAGTGTCGTGACGCGGGCATATACGACACTCACACGAGGTATGGTCTAAGGGAACTTTATTTTCTATCGTCTGCCTGCAATCCCTCTCTACTTCGTACTGCCTTGACTCCTCCTGTTCCCCTTCCCTGTTCTCCTACCACCTATTACAAAAACCTATTACAAGTGCTGTGCCGGTCCTAGTGCCCGGCACGTCATACAACATTACATCTCCCCCTTCTTAGACAACTTGAAACACTTCAAAGTGTCTGTTCATATCTGGAGAGACACCCGGAAGAAACAACATAGTTACAGTTCTTCAATGAGGCGAACGGGTCTTCGGAGAAGTCGCTGTGGCCGGTGAGCCACCTCCTGAGTCGCCTGCTCCCCTTCACCAGGGGAGATGGAGGATCGATGCTCACTCCTTATCTCAGATGCATCCCCTTTCAACGCGCTGTCAGGCACAGCCAACGCTTCTCAAACAGTGGGCGTGCATTTCTGGAAGTGCGACACATTTCTTGTGATCCTCTTATCCTCTGATGTAGCTGTGACCATAGTCCCTTTTTGTTTTGTCACCAACAGGGGGCGATCATGATATCGACAGTCTGTTTTTCTTTGTTGGTCTTGCCGTACCAGCACCCAATCCCCTTCCTGAATGGATGACTGTGTAACTTTCTTCCGACTGTCTGCGTATTCTTTCATCTTCTCCTTTTTCAGTCTGTCTCTTGCTGCTAATTCTTCATGATCAGAGACTTGATGAGTACCATTAGCTATGTCTTCCCAGGCTGGTATTCTTGTGTGCACCGTGCGACCCAACATTAGGGTTGCGGGGCACCTGTCTGTGGTAGTATGCGGTGTGGTTCGATATGCTCGCAGCACCTCATTTAAAGCCACTTGAATATCACACTTTGACAGTTCTGCTTGCTGGATGTTTTTTTTTAGAGTGGCCATAAATCTTTCTATCATCCCATTGGCCTGTGGCCACAGGGGGGTGATCTTCCGGTGTCTGAAATTTAAGTGATTGGCAAATGCGGCAAAGTCTTGTCCATCGAATGGTGGGCCATTATCTGTTTTCACTACCTTCGGTATGCCCCATGCTGCGAAGACTTCATCCAGCACAGGTATCGTGGTGGCAGCTTTGGTTGGCGATGTGATGTGCGCAATCGGGAAACGTGAGTATTCATCCATTACGACCAGGATGTACTTGCCAGATTGCAACGGGCCAAAGAAGTCTACTGCAACATGTTGCCAGACGCCGTCCGGCAATTCTGACATTTGTGGGGGCGCAGGTGGCTCCTCTCGACTTACTAGCTGACATTGCGGGCAGTCTTTCAGTGTGAGTTCAACCATCTGGTCAAGCATAGGGAACCAGCCCCGCTCGCGCAGTGCTCTCTTCGTGGCTACAATGCCCCTGTGCCCTTCATGTGCTAGGTTGATAACTCCTTGGCGCAACTGTTTCGGAATGATGATTCGTTAGTCTCTTAGCAGAAGACCATCTGAGGTAATGGACAATTCATCCTTCACATGTCTGAAAGAGGACAGTTCATGACTGTCAGTTTGTTTGCTCTGTCCGGACTCTTCCAGATGTCTCCAGCTGTTTGTTTGGATGCCATATTTCACATTTTGTAACGTGACGTCTTCATTGGTGGCTTCAAGGATGGCTTCCAAAGGGACTGCTGGTGGTTTGGCTTGAGCCACTACGAAGTGAATGTATTCCTCCGCTAGTGGTGGATTTGATTTGGACGTTGACTTATGATGCCTCGACATATAGTCAGCTGGATTTGCAGCTTTTCCAGGTTTGTGGGCAATAGTATAAGTATACTCTTGAAGACGCATACCCCAACGCTCTATTCTGGGTGGCATTTTGGCATGGGGGTTTCCGAAGATCGTTAGCAAGGCCTGATGGTCCGTGATAAGCGTAAAATGTTTTCCGTAGATGAAAATGTGAAAATATTCGCAAGCCCAGACTACCTCCAGGCTTTCCTTTTCGGACTGAGAGTACGCTCTCTCTGTGTCTGTTAGGCTCTGGCTGGCATAGGCTACTATGTGTCGTTGATCACCCTCTCTGTCATACTGAGCTAATATGGCTCCAAGTCCCACAGGACTCGCATCCACAGTGATTTCAGTTTTCCGCCGAGGGTTGAAATAAGCAAGGTTGTTGGCAGACTCAACAGAAGCTTTGATCGAGTGAAAGGCTTGATCACATCTCGTGGTCCATTGGAATGGGTGGCCTTGTTTAGTCAACTTTCTCAGAGGATAACTGATAGTGGCGTAGTCCTTGATATAACGTGCGCAGTAGCTGGCCATGCCTAGAAACGAACGCACATCTCCAGCGTCTCCAGGCCTAGGGGTATCATTCAACGCTGCAATCTTTTCAGGATCAGGTCTCATGCCTGCGCCTGAGAAAATGTGTCCAAAGAACTATAATGTGGATTTGTGGAATTCGCATTTGTCTTTACTTAGTGTCAGGTTGGCATCCAAAAGAGCATGACAAACCCGGTCCAGCGCCTTGTCGTGTTCTTGTGTCATCGCTCCATACACGAGAATGTCATCACTGTAGTTTAGAGTGTTGGGAATGTGATGAATTACTCTTCTGATTGCCTCTTGAAAGATCTCGGCTGCAGACGAGACCCCAAAACTGAGCCTTTTGTATCTGAACAGGCCTTGGTGAGTCGAGAATGTGGTGATGTATATCGATTTTTCATGAATTTCAAGCTGGTGATAGCCCTTGTTGAGGTCTAGTTTGGAAAATATTTGCGCCCCATTGAGTGACGCAATCATGTCACTGATATGAGGTTACGGATGTCTCTCTCTTTCGATGGCGGGTGCTCTCATATCAACACAGAGACGCACTTTGCCAGGTGCGCCCTTTTTCGGTACTACAACCACTGGAGAAACCCAAGGAGTGGGTCCTGATGTTCTCTCAATGATGTCAGCCCGGAGAAGATCCTGTAATTCCTCCTCTACGGACTGTTGAAGATGAAAAGGAATTTTTCTGTGATGTTGTGCTATGGGTGTCACCCGTTCATTTATGTGCAATCGAACTTGACAATGAGCCATTTTCCCGAGCCCGGGAAATAGTTTTTGAAACTTGTGAACTATGTCAGGTTCGTCATCAACTCGGTACAGTATTTCTACTAATTGAAGTCGTTCCGCCGTGGACAAGCTGAGAAGACAATCTGCTTCAGGACCTTCAATGACATGAATGCGAGCTGGAATGGTCCTGTCTTTGTATGAGAGGTTAGTCTGAAATTGTCCTAAACAGGGGAGAGGTTCCTTGGACATCCATGTCTCTACTCGCACGGCAGCTTTGTGCAGGTGCGGTTGTGGAACCATTTTATTGTATTCTGCAACTGAAATGTAGTTGTCCAGTACAAACTTGGCCATGTGTGTGTCCATTTGAAGATGGAGCCGCGGGTATTTCTTCAGCCTGTCAGGATCCGCGACCATGCAGACGTATTCATCACTATCTTGCGATACTGGTGACAGCGACCTCGACTCTCGAGATTGTGATCGTCTCGATTTATAGGTGCCATGAGAACGAAGGCTAGACCTTGAGGATCCAGTGGAAGGATCTCTGCGGTCCCACACCGCCTTGGCATGATGGCGAGTGTTAAGTTGTCTTGATTGTCTGTGAGTGTCTCTGTGCGTGTCTTTGCGAGGTGCTCTGCAGACCTTCTCAAAATGATTGTCCCTGCCACACTTCCGACATCTTTGGCCTAGTGCAGGGCAAGTCTCAGTGTGAGGGAAATCATAGCCACAGCGATAGCATTTAAGTTGGCGCTCCGGTCTTTTGTCAGTCCGACTGGGACTGCGACGACGACGACTTGTCCGGTGTGAATGACCTTTGGATCTCGAGGATCGTTGCTTTGCAGGGGAAGACCTGTCTGTGTTGCGAGCCTGGAGCCGGAATGCCTGTTCTCATTTTTCACCTCTTCCAGCTTCCATTTGCTTCGCATGTTCTTCCGCCTGATCATGTACTCGCGTCATTTCTTCAATCTCGTCCAGGGAATAACTTTTCTTTAACAGGCGTCTACGTAATGACTCAGACTGACATCCTTCTATGATTCGCAGGCGAAGAGCGTCTTCCGTCGTGAAGGAGTCAAACTCACAGTACCGGGCCAAACGTCTGAGGCGCGTGATGAATGTTCCCATGGGTTCATCTTTTTCTTGAGAGGCCAAATTGAATGTGTACCGTTCATAATCAATGTTCCTTTTGTGAAGAAATTTCTTGCTTAGAACGTCACGCACGTCAGCGTAGGATGACGCAACATCAGCTGGAAGTTCCTTTATGATCTGACCAACTTCTTTCCCAATTAGATTGCGTAGTGCAATCAGGCGCTGGTCCTCATTGGTTACATGTGACCCTTTCATAAAGTCCTCAAAATCCTCTAGCCATTCCTGCCAGCGAAGGCCCATTCCTCCCCCAGATATGAGGACTAGGGGTTCTGGCGGGCGTAGAAAAGGAACTCCGAGCATGGTAAGGTTGTGACCTTCTCTCTGAGACGTTGATGTAGGGGACTCCTGCCTGGTGCTGGCGCCAGCGGATGCATGACGCTGTCTCGACGTTGGCGACCCAGACATGGTGTAGAGATATGCAATTTACAGTTAAGCCACTGATTAGCAGAGAGGTGTCTGAACACCGAAAAGCCTCACAGCGCCTGACACCTGGCACAGATGCAATAACGTTGACGATGGCAGCACTTAGAGTAGAGTGCAGGATCAGCTGCACGGGATCCGGGAGTGCAGCAGTCGCAATAGCTAGTATGTGCAAGCACTACCAGCATCAATAGTCGTCATGTACTTACAGCAGGAAAAATGTGAGGTCCATTCCACCATTTGTTATAGAATTTCAGTTTCCAGTAAATATCATGTCTTTAAGTCTTTTTGTGCCAGGTAATGTAGTTTTTAACGGTTGCCTGACTTCAAAATGGCCACCGTACAATCCTCGCAGGGGATTGGATGGGGCGCCTGACCCCAAGATGGCCGCCGGGGAAATCTCGCTCCTCGCGAGTACACAAGCCAGGATCGGTTTTGCTGGCAGCGCGGGAGCAAGTCAGGCACTGGGGACCTACTTGGAGCAGCTACCGGGTCCAGAACCAGGATCCATACGCCTCCCGAGGACGCTCACAGGCAGCAAAACATCAAGGCGGGCACTTCGCAGCCCGGATCATGCGCGACCGGGGTGGGCTCCCGGGCCGCGTCTACACAGACGCACAGCAGGCACAGCAGCAAACACACGCGACCGGGGTGGGCTCCCGGATCGTGGCACAGCAGCTCCGAGGCAGCGGAGCATTCACCAGGATGACGCCAGGTGGACGGCGGGCACAGCAGGATGAACACGCGACCGGGGTGGGCTCCTGGGTCACAGTACGGCTCTACAGCTCCGAGGCAGCGACACTCCTGCAGCAGTCACGTGTAACCAGGGTCCACGACCAACTCGTCGCCAGCTGTAGTGTCGTGACTCAAGCATATACGACACTCACACGAGGTATGGTCTAAGGGAACTTTATTTTCTATTGTCTGCCTGCAATCCCTCTCTACTTCGTACTGCCTTGACTCCTCCTGTTCCCCCTCCCTGTTCTCCTCCCACCTATTACAAGTGCTGTGCCGGTCCTAGTGCCCGGCACGTCATACAACATTACACTGTCGACTTTGGAATTGGGGAACCAGGTTCGAGTCTGGCGTTGGCTCAACCACCTGTGATTCTGGGCAAAATCACTTAGGGCCTCTTTTATAGCAGTTTGGCATTGGGCAGCGCAGCAAGGCACCTTGCTGTGCTGCCCTATGGCAAAGTGAAAGGGCAGGAATGCACCGTATTTAAACAATTGCATTCCTGCCCTTACAGACTGTGCTAGCGCTGTTTTGGCAGCTTAGCACTAACATAGACACCCTTGCACCATGGTGTAAGGGTGCCTCCGTTGCAGGCAGGATTGTGTTTGGGCTGGAAGTTGCCCCTTCCTGGACAAAAACAATCCTACGAGCCCTTTTTCTCTTTCCATGTGTGCTTTTATGCAGCACATATGGAAAGAGGAAAAACAAGTTGAAATGAACATATTTCTCCTCGTTACGCCTCACCTCAGGAGGCATACGGATTTGCCACTTCCCCAGGTTTACATCACTTTTCCTATCTGGGGCAGTGACAAATTCCATGGTGTTACGTGGGAAAAATCCCTACAACGCCCATGGAACGCCTCCTGGGTGCAGACTAAGGCAACACAGCGATTTACGCTGCGTCGTCATTTATTTATGAAGGTACTCAAAGCCACGCTGGGTGGCTTTGCGTGGCTTCATGACTCTTTAAGAGAACCCAGCGTCACACATGTACCACTTTACATGGTGTAAAAGTGACGCAGGGCTCTCATAAATAAGCCCCTTAATCTCCCCATGCATTTAAACAATGTAGGCGACCTGGTGTAATATAACTGGTGCTCATGTAATAAAGCGCTCTGACACCTTCGGGTCGAGATCGTGTTATAAAAAATCTAAAACTGCAGAAAAATATGCAAAGAGGTAAAAATAAAGCATTAACATAAGGAAAGACAAATCAATAGCCGTTTACAGATAAAAAGTAAACAAAAAACCTAGATAAATTGCGGGTTTCCCACTTAAATTGTGTGACTTTAGGCAAATATTTTATTCCCGGGATTTCATTTTTTATTTTGGAGACTTTATCATATTTTGTGTGTAGTTTGTTGTATGATTTACACAGCAAACATGTTCACGGCTCGGCTCTGATCGGCTCTCCCTGTTAACTTGTTGGCTTGCCCACCTCTAATACAACCTCCCCTAAACCCACCTCCATTGCATACAAAACAAAAAATAACAGGTCTATTAACTCCCTGTTCTGGTACTTCTTGCAAAGCCTTTACCAACTTTGTGCTCAGCCCGCTGGCAGTAGGCCCAGGCTACCAACCACTTCACTCCTTGTTATGTTTTTTTTCACTCTATTTCTCTGCTCTAAACCTTCTCTGCTCTCCCCTGGCTTAAACTGAGCTCTCGTTTTACTTGCCTCCAGCAACACAAGTTGTAACATACAAGTGTCCTAACTGTTACATGCTTGCAACCACTCATATTTGTGTACCGGTGCGAGCGATGGGTCTTTATTGTGTAGAGGGATAGTTAATTCCTTGTGGCGCTGATGAGTCACCTGCCTGCATCATGCGCTATGTGAATCGCCTGCTCCCTCCATGCAGCAGGGAGTTCTCCGTCCAGAACGCACCTTGTAGCTGACTAATCCTATGAGCAAGGGTACATGTTGCCAGTGGTGGCTGCCACTAACAAAGGGTGGTAGGGCGGGTGGGGGAGCGAGCACAGGATGGGAGGGCTGCGGGGGGACGGGTTATTAATAATTTTAAAAACGTACATGATGCCGTCGGCCATCTCCCGCGTCGCGTTGCTCCTACTGGCCTCTTCTTCCTGGTTCCCTGCAGCACCTGGGACAAACTCTCAGCCAATCCCGGTGCTGCAGAGCAGCGCGGGGATTTGTCTGAGCAGGCAGGAAAGACGCCCTGCTCAGACCAGGGAGTCTGTGGGGGTTTCTCTAGCCCGGCTGCTCAATGCAGCCGGGCTGGAGAAACCTAAGTGTGCATGTGTGTTTTGGTTGGCCTGATACGGCTGGCCAAACACACATGAGCATTTAGGAAGTGCACACGCACTCCTCCTCCACCATTCCGTGCCCCGCCCCTCCAAGCAAAAGCTGGCTAACAAAAAAAAAACGATGCTAGATCATTGTTTTATTTTTCGTTTGTTGTTGGCAAGGCAGTGGAGCAATGCTCCTCCACTATTGCAGGAGGAGCGGCCACTGGATTAGAGTAGCGTAGAGTGGTGCAGAGCAGAGTGCAGTGGTATGTAGTAAAGCTGCGCAGAGTAGAGTGGCATAGAGTAGAGTGGCAGAGAGTTCAGTGGTAGAGAGTGCAGCGCTGCCGAGTAGAGTGTCATAGAGTGCAGTGGTGTAGAGTAGAGTGGCATAGAGTACATTGTGTAGAGTGCAGTGGTGTACAGAGGTGCAGAGTAAATTGACATGGTGTGCAATGGTGTAGAGTACAGTAGCATAGAGTGCAGTGGCAAAGAGTAGAGTATAGTGGCATACAGTGCAGTGGTGAAGAGTAGATTGACATAGACTGCAGTGGCTTAGAGTATATTGGTTTTGAGTAAAGTGGTGTAGATTGAAGTAGCTCAGAGTGCAGTGGAATAGAGTGCAGTTGTGTAAGGTGCAGTGGGGCAGAGTGGAATGGAGTTAGGTAGACTGCAGTGGCATAGAGTAGATTGTTTCAAAGAAGAGGGACATGGCATAGAGTGCAGTGGTATAGAGTAGAGTGACAGTGCAGAGGTGCAGAGTAGATTAGATTGGCTTAGAGTGGATTGATGTAGAGTGCAGTGGTGTAGAATAGATTAATGCAGATTTCAGTGACGTAGAGATCAGAGACATAGAGCTCAACGGCATAAAGTAGATTGGCAGAGAGCACACCATTGCCGAGTATACTGTCATAGAGTGCAGTGGTGTATAGGAGTGGCTTGGAGTGCATTGGTGAAGAGTGCAGTGGCGCCGAGTAGAGTGGCGTAGAGAGCAGTGGCACAAAGTAGAGTGCGGTGGCGTAGAATGCAGTGGTGTAGAGTGCAATGGCATAGAGTAGAGTGGCGTAGAGAGCAGAAGTATACAGTACAGTTGTGCAGAGTAGAATAGAGTGGCGTAGAGTGCAGTGACAGAGTACAATGGCATAGCAGTGGCTTAGCGTATAGTGGCATAGAGTGCAGTGGTACAGAGTAGATTGGTGTAGGCTGCATTGGTTTTGAGTAGAGTGGTGTAGAGTGCATTGCCGTAGAGTACAGTGATGTATAGTAGCATAGAGTGCAGTGGGAAAGAGTTAGCACACCTAATACTAAATAGCTCTGATCGATTTGCAGCCTGGGGAATACAAATATCAGCTTCTACTGCACCCCGTTACCCATTTCCTCTGAAAGAAATTCAAATGTATCAAGTCAAAAGGAAAGTAAATCAGACAGCAGTACCCACACAGGTCTATTCAATTTTACAAAATGCAAAAGGTAGGAGTGGTATAGTCCAGACCCCAGATAGACCAGCCAAAGATCCACACGGGGAAATTGGCTCAAATTCAGACCAATGGAAGTGGCTTCCCAGCGTACTTAGCAACAAGAGGAGTGACTGACAAAAGAAAGATACGGCCAGTAGCTTTGAATGTGGTGCTATACATATGCTATCCTGGGACATTGATGGGGCAAAGCAACTAACTTGAGGAGGGCCTTCCGCTCCAGGAGTGGGCAAATTGTGATATAATAGCTCTGCAAGAGACGTGGTTGCAGGAAGAACTACCAATAGCAGGCTTCACTCATTACACAGTAGCAGCAGAAAAATGTAATCAATACGGCCGTGCAATAGGTGGGTGGACAGTCTACGTATCAACAGCTCTAAAAATTATAACCAAACAGTTGAACTCTCATGACCCTAGTATACAACTAGTTAAATTCACGGACTAATATTCAGATAAAAAAGGTACAATAATATTGATCAATTATTACACACAACCGAAGCTCCGAACTAAAAAGGAGAAAAATGCTCTTCTAAGTAAAACAATATCAGGTCTGCGTTGCGCCGAGCCCGCTTGGAATTTAATAGTGACAGGAGATTTCAATTCTAACCTGATATTTACGCCGAACGAAGATGAAATTCTGACAGCAGAATATACGTACTGGTGTGTAAAACAGCAATATCAAGCTGGGACGACTCGCATAGACCGTATTGGACAGCGATTAGCAACAGACCTTGAATATCAAGGCATGCGAGTACTTAATGGAAGAACGGAAGAAGACAACCCGCCGAAAAAAACATACTACGGCCCAAGGGCACAAACGATACTCGACTTTACAATTATAACACTCCCTTTAATGCCACTGCTGACCCGCTTTTATATAGAGTATACCACCTTGAGCGATCACTCGTTTCAACACATCATATTTAATTTAAATTTGGCAAGATTTCAGTCTGCTAGTATACCAGAGGGCCAAATAAACTCAACAAATTTAAAACGCCTTAACTTAAGTGGACAGACGAAACTAAAACAGATTGGTTCTCAATAATAAAAGATCTTCTGGCTGAATTGGCAAATGAACCTATGAATAGGATTCAAGCTTGGTCTCTCTTTCTAAGTAAATTAACAACAAAAATGAAAGCACCCCAAGTTAAGGTTAAAAGACATGATCCAATTAAAGAGTTACCAAACGAAGTGCAAAAATTAAAAAGGGACCTTAAAAGAACACAAAGGAAGTTGCAATAAAAAAAAAACGAAGGGACAACATGGGAGACATTTCTACAGTTAAGAAAACAATACAAAAAGAAGATATGGGAATTCAAAAAAGTGAAAACGGAGAGCTTTTGGTCCAAATTAAGTTATAGTGTAAGGCATCCGAACTTGAATACATTTTGGCAAACGATAAATCAACTGACCAGGCATCGAAACATATTAATGTCAAACGTTCAGGAGCAGGAATGGGTCAACTTTCTCACTCAGAAATTCAATCAGAAGACACCTAGCGTTCAGCTGAAACAATCTAAAGCAGATATCCCAAATAAGTCACAATTACTGGACATAGGTGATTGTCAATTACTATCAATTGGCACGATCCAGTCACCAGGGCAAGAACGGGTCCCACTAATAAATCACCCCACTATACAACAGAGGACATAATAAATATAATAAATAAAGGCAAAAGTGACGGAGCTCCTGGCCCGCATGGTATTCCGCAAGCCACTTACAAATATGACTCTGAATACTGGAGTATACACTTAGAGAAGCTTTATGCTGATGTTGAGATCAACAATCAAATTCCTGACAGTTGGCAAGGATCAATTATAACCCCTATTTATAAAGGAGGAGGTAGAACCAACCCTTCAAATTACAGGCTAATTGCTCTACAGGATGTTGAAGCTAAATATTTTGCCTCACTAATCCTTGAAGATCTGGTCAACTGGTCAGGGGAAGGCAACTTGATCCCAAAAACCAAACAGGCTTCAGAAAGGGGATTGGAACTATCTCTAACATTCTGTCAATCTCTCTGATAGCAGAAAAATGCAAGAACAAGAAACAGGATCTGCACCTTTGTTTCATAGACTTAAAAGCTGCATTTGACAGTGTGGACCGGTAACTATTGTGGGCAAAATTAAAAGCCTGGGACATACCGGAGAGAATCCTAAGGGGTTTATTGTTATTTTATACAGATACTTGGGTCAGAGTGAAACTGGGAGATGGTGCTAGAATCTCAAGGAAAGTGTACACGACCACAGGCCTGAAACAGGGGTGTGTGTTGGCCCCGCACCTGTTTAACTTATTCATATCAGACCTATCTGGAAAGCTCGACAGAATTAACTCCAATTCACCGCACTTAGGTAAGCTGCAACTCTCGCACCTTGCCTATGCAGACGACATTGTCCTTTTAAGTCTAATTAAGGTTGGTCTGACCAGGCTATTAATCGAACTTTCTGAGTTTCTGTCCACAAACAAGCTGGAACTCAACATTTTCAAAACAAAAACAATGCTTATTACCAACCGGCTAGCCCCACAACATAACATCTGGTTAAAAGGCAAACTATTGGAGAACGTATCCAGCTACAAGTACTTGGGATATTATATAGATGACAAGTTATCCCTTTGTGACCAGAAAAACTACATGACACAATGAGCGGGGGCCTTAACATTTTCCTTCAGGTCGTTGGCAAAGAAACTGGGGGGACCATCACTAAGGCCGCTCCTGTCGATTATAGCCACCAAAGAACTGCCAACTTTATCTTACGGTAGTGCTGCTATGCATGAGAATGATTCTGCGATTCTTAATAACCTAATAACAAGTATTTATAAAAAGGTTTTTCAACTCCCCAAGACCACCTCGCCAGCGCAAATGCGCCTCAGCGGTGTAGAGTGGAGCGATACAGAGTTCAGTGGCATAGAGTTCAGTGGCATAGAGTGGCATAAAGTACAGCGGAATAAAGTAGAGTGGCATAAAGTAGAGTGGGAGAGAGTGTTGCATTGCAGAGTATACTGTCGTAGAGTGCATTGGTGTGTAAGAGTGGCGTGGAGTGCATTGACAAAGAGTGTAGTGGCGCAGAGTAGAGTGGTATAGAGAGCAGTGGCATAGAGTACAGTGGTGCAGAGTACAATAGAATGGCATAGAGTGCAGTGACATAGAGTAGAATAGAGTGGCTTGGAGTGTAGTGACAGAGTACAATGACATAGAGTGCAGTGGCATAGAGTATAGTGGCATAGAGCGCAGTGGTACAGAGTAGATTGGCATAGAGTGCATTGGTTTTGAGTAGAGTGGTGTAGAGTGCATTGTCGTATAGTGCAGTGACGTACAGTAGCATAAAGGGCAGTAGCATAGAGTGGTGCTGAGCAGATTGCAGTGGTGTAGAGTGCAATGGCGTAGAGTGGAGTGGTGCAGAGTGGAGTAGAGTGGAGTGGTACAGGGTAGAGTGGACCAGTCCAGGGTAGAGTGGAGAGTTGCAGAGTGTTGTGATGTCGAGTGCAGTGGTGTAGAGTACAGTAGAGTGGCACAAAGTTGAGTGGTGCAGAATAAAGTGCAGTGGCATAGAGTGCAGTGGCAGAGTGAAGTCATGCAGAGTAGAGTGTCAGAGTGCAGTGTCATAGAGCCCTGGGTAGTAGAGTGCAGGGTCGTAGAGTGGTGCAGTATAGAGTGGTGCAGAGTAGAGTGGTGCAGAGAGCAGTGACAGAGTACAGTGGTGAAGAGTAGAATAGAGTGGTGTAGAGTGCAGTGACTTAGAGAGCAGTGGTGTGGAGTGAGGTAGCGTGCAGTGGCATAGAGTGCAGTGGCATAGAGTAGAATGTTGTAGAGTATAGGGGCATAAAGTGCTGTGGTGCAAAGTAGTTGGTGTAAGTGCAGTGACTGTGTACGGTGCATCGGTTTTGAGTAAAGTAGTGTCAAGTGCATTGTCATAGAGTGCAGTGGTTTAAAGTACAGTGGCATAGCATAGATTGCATAGATGTAGAGTGCAGTGGCGTAGAGTGCAGTGGCATAGAGTGGAGTGGCAAAGAGTGCAGTGGCATAGAGTAGACTGTTTCAGAGTAGAGTGCAGTGGTGCAGGGCAGAGTATAGTGGTGCTGAGTAGAGAGCATTGGCATATAGTAGACTGGTGTAGAATAAAGTGGCGTAGCATTGATTGCAATGGCATAGAGTACAGTGGCGTCAAGTGGAGTAGAGTGGTATAGAGTGCAGTGGCATAGAGTGCAGTGGCGTACAGTAGATTGTTTCAGAGTAGAGTGAAGAAGTGTATAAAGGAGTGGTGCAGGGTAAAGTGGAGTGCTATAGAGTAGTGGCATAGAGTGCATTAGCCTAGAGTACAGTGTTGCAGAGTGGACTGGTGTAGTGTGCAGTTGCGGAGAGTGCAGTGGTTCATAGTAGATTTGAGTAGAATGCACTGCCATAGAGTTCAGTGGTGGACAGTAGATTAGAGTAGCGTAGCGTGGTGCAGAGTAGAGTGCAGTGACATGTAGTAAAGTTGCACAGAGTAGAGTGGCATAGAGTAGAGTGCAGAAAGTTCAGTGGTAGAGAGTGCAGCGCTGCAGAGTAGAGTGTCATAGAGTGCAGTGGTGTAGAGTAGAGTGGCATAGAGTACATTGTGTAGAGTGCAGTGGTGTACAGAGGTGCAGAGTAAAGTGACATGGTGTGCAATGGTGTAGAGTACAGTAGCATAGAGTGTAGTGGCAAAGAGTAGAGTATAGTGGTGTACAGTGCAGTGGTGAAGAGTAGATTGACATAGACTGCAGTGGCTTAGAGTATATTGGTTTTGAGTAAAGTGGTGTAGATTGAAGTAGCTCAGAGTACAGTGGAATAGAGTGCAGTTGTGTAAGGTGCAGTGGGCCGGAGTGGAATGGAGTTAAGTAGACTGCAGTGGCATAGAGTAGATTGTTTCAAAGTAGAGTGACATGGCATAGAGTGCAGTGGTATAGAGTAGAGTGTCATAGAGTGCAGTGATGCAGAGTAGATTAGATTGGCTTGGAGTGGATTGATGTAGAGTGCAGTGGTGTAGAATGGATTAATGCAGATTTCAGTGACGTAGAGATCAGAGACATAGAGCTCAGCGGCATAAAGTAGATTGGCAGAGAGCACACCATTGCCGAGTATACTGTTATAGAGTGCAGTGGTGTATAGGAGTGGGATGGAGTGCATTGGTGAAGAGTGCAGTGGCGCCGAGTAGAGTGGCGTAGAGAGCAGTGGCACAAAGTAGAGTGCGGTGGCGTAGAATGCAGTGGTGTAGAGTGCAATGGCATAGAGTAGAGTGGCGTAGAGAGCAGAAGTATACAGTACAGTTGTGCAGAGTAGAATAGAGTGGCGTAGAGTGCAGTGACAGAGTACAATGGCATAGCAGTGGCTTAGCGTATAGTGGCATAGAGTGCAGTGGTACAGAGTAGATTGGTGTAGGCTGCATTGGTTTGGAGTAGAGTGGTGTAGAGTGCATTGCCGTAGAGTACAGTGATGTAGAGTAGCGTAGAGTGCAGTGGGAAAGAGTTAGCACACCTAATACTAAATAGCTCTGATCGATTTGCAGCCTGGGGAATACAAATATCAGCTCCTACTGCACCCCGTTACCCATTTCCTCTGAAAGAAGTTCAAATGTATCAAGTCAAAAGGAAAGTAAATCAGACAGCAGTACCCACACAGGTCTATTCAATTTTACAAAATGCAAAAGGTAGGAGTGGTATAGTCCAGACCCCAGATAGACCAGCCAAAGATCCACATGGGGAAATTGGCTCAAATTCAGACCAATGGAAGTGGCTTCCCAGCGTACTTAGCAACAAGAGGAGTGACTGACAAAAGAAAGATACGGCCAGTAGCTTTGAATGTGGTGCTATACATATGCTATCCTGGGACATAGATGGGGCAAAGCAACTACTTGAGGAGGGCCTTCCGCTCCAGGAGTGGGCAAATTGTGATATAATAGCTCTGCAAGAGACGTGGTCGCAGGAAGAACTAGCAATAGCAGGCTTCACTCATTACACAGTAGCAGCAGAAAAATGTAATCAATACGGCCGTGCAATAGGTGGGTTGACAGTCTACGTATCAACAACTCTAAAAATTATAACCAAACAGTTGAAATCTCCGGACCCTAGTATACAGCTAGTTAAATTCACGGACTTATATTCAGATAAAAAAAGTACAATAATATTGATCAATTATTACACACAACCGAAGCTCCGAACTAAAAAGGAGAAAAATGCTCTTCTAAGTAAAACAATATCAGGTCTGCGTTGCGCCGAGCCCGTTTGGAATCTAATAGTGACAGGAGATTTCAATTCTAACCTGATATTCACGCCGAACGAAGATGAAATTCTGACAGCAGAATATACATACTGGTGTGTACAACAGCAATCTCAAGCTGGGATGACTCGCATAGACCATATTGGACAGCGATTAGCAACAGACCTTGAATATCAAGGCATGCGAGTACTTAATGGAAGAACAGAAGAAGACAACCCGCCGAAAAAAACATACTACGGCCCAAGGGCACAAACGATACTCGACTTTACAATTATAACACTCCCTTTAATGCCGCTGCTGACCCGCTTTTATATAGAGTATACCACCTTGAGCGATCACTCGTTTCAACACATCATATTTATTTTAAATTTGGCAAGATTTCAGTCTGCTAGTATACCAGAGGGCCAAATAAACTCAACAAATTTAAAACGCCTTAAATGGACAGACGAAATTAAAACAGATTGGTTCTCAATAATAAAAGATCTTCTGGCTGAATTGGCAAATGAACCTATGAATAGGATTCAAGCTTGGTCTCTCTTTCTAAGTAAATTTACAACAAAAATGAAAGCACCCCAAGTTAAGGTTAAAAGACATGATCCAATTAAAGAGTTACCAAACGAAGTGCAAAAATTAAAAAGGGACCTTAAAAGAACACAAAGGAAGTTGCAATAAAAAAAACCCGAAGGGACAACATGGGAGACATTTCTACAGTTAAGAAAACAATACAAAAAGAAGATATGGGAATTCAAAAAAGTGAAAACGGAGAGCTTTTGGTCCAAATTAATTTATAGTGTAAAGCATCCAAACTTGAATAAATTTTGGCAAACGATAAATCAACTGACCAGGCATCGAAACATATTAATGTTAAACGTTCAGGAGCAGGAATGGGTCAACTTTCTCACTCAGAAATTCAAACAGAAGACACCTAGCGTTCAGCTGAAACAATCTAAAGCAGATATCACAAATAAGTCACAATTACTGGACATAGGCGATTGTCAATTACTATCAATTGGCACGATCTAGTCACCAGGGCAAGAACGGGTCCCACTAATAAATCACCCCCACTATACAACAGAGGACATAATAAATATAATAAATAAAGGCAAAAGTGACGGAGCTCCTGGCCCGAATGGTATTCCGCAAGCCACTTACAAATATAACTCTGAATACTAGAGTATGCCTAGAGAAGCTTTATGCTGATGTTGAGATCAACAATCAAATTCCTGACAGTTGGCAAGGATCAATTATAATCCCTATTTATAAAGGAGGAGGTAGAACTAACCCTTCAAATTACAGGCTAATTGCTCTACAGGATGTTGAAGCTAAATATTTTGCCTCACTAATCCTTGAAGATCTGGTCAACTGGTCAGGGGAAGGCAACTTGATCCCAAAAAACCAAACAGGCTTCAGAAAGGGGATTGGAACTATCTCTAACATTCTGTCAATCTCTCTGATAGCAGAAAAATGCAAGAACAAGAAACAGGATCTGCACCTTTGTTTCATAGACTTAAAAGCTGCATTTGACAGTGTGGACCGGAAACTGTTGTGGGCAAAATTAAAAGCCTGGGACATACCGGAGAGAATCCTAAGGGGTTTATTGTTATTTTATATAGATACTTGGGTCAGAGTGAAACTGGGAGATGGTGCTAGAATCTCAAGGAAAGTGTACACGACCACGGGCCTGAAACAGGGGTGTGTGTTGGCCCCGCATCTGTTTAACTTATTCATATCAGAGCTATCTGGAAAGCTCGACAGAATTAACTCCAATTCACCGCACTTAGGCAAGCTACAACTCTTGCACCTAGCCTATGCAGACGACATCGTCCTTTTGAGGTTGGTCTGACCAGGCTATTATTCGAACTTTCTGAGTTTCTGTCCACAAACAAGCTGAAACTCAACATTTTCAAAACAAAAACAATGCTTATTACCAACCGGCTAGCCCCACAACATAACATCTGGTTAAAAGGCAAACTATTGGAGAACGTATCCAGCTACAAGTACTTGGGATATTATATAGATGACAAGTTATCCCTTCGTGACCAGAAAAACTACATGACACAATGAGCGGGGGCCTTAACATTTTCCTTCAGGTCGTTGGCAAAGAAACTGGGGGGACCATCACTAAGGCCGCTCCTGTCGATTATAGCCGCCAAAGAACTGCCAACTTTATCTTACGGTAGTGCTGCTATGCATGGGAATGATTCTGCGATTCTTAATAACCTAATAACAAGTATTTATAAAAAGGTTTTGCAACTCCCCACGACCACCTCGCCAGCGCAAATGCACCTAGAATTCAGGTTAATGAATGAATCATTGGGTAGACTTTATACGTATATAAAGGACTGGTGCCGGATAAAACAAAACACGGAGGAAAATAGCTTCAACGAATCATTATGGTTGGAACTGGAAAAGGATAAAAAATCCCCGGCCAGCCAATTTTTGGACAACGCACTCAAGGCAACTTGTACAAATGATCTCTGGAATAAAAACATGCCTTTTCCAACATTCAAGCTAGTAATAAATAAAGCAGCAAAATGTCATTCTCTGATACTGGATAAAAGCATTTTCTCCCAAAGATCTCACTCGTGGACAGTGATTAATAACTACAAAGTCCTTAAACCGGCGTCCTACCTAGATTCTACATTCTCTATCCACATAAAAAGACAATTAATGGCACTGCGGTTTGGGAAGTTCCCTACACTGGCTGATGCACTGCTCGGGAAGCACATTGAGTCAAAGGAATGCCTTCTTTTCGACAGTCAAAAAGAAGACCTTATTCATGTCATTTGTCACTGTAAGAAACTGCAACCAGCGCGAGTCACGTACTTAAGGAGAACTTTCTTGGATAGAGGAATAAGCTCCTGTAGAACTGCCGTCATTAGAGGACTGGATCCATCCGACCCCCAAATGAACTGTAAACTAATAAAGTTTCTACGCGCTCATGACCAAGCAGTGAAAGCAGAAGCACTTTAATGAGGTAACCTTAACAGGGGAGGAAAGCCACTCCAACTCGCTACTGTACAGAGTAGGAGACGACACAGGCGGCCATCACCGATTGCCTGAATTAACAAAGTGGCCCCCCTTCAGTAGTAGTGCCAGTACAATTTTGTTAGTTAATGGACTAAGTGACTTACAGACGTAATTCATAGCCAGGCATGAAAGTAAATAATTAGACTGACATCGTAAATGTTTACTTTTATCACATGCACTTTATTGTTATTTTAGCACACTCAGTTGGTAAAACAAGGAAGTAAGAGCAAAGTTTATACGTGTTATATACTGATTTTATATTCATTGCTTTTTATATATGTCATGATGATTTTATTCTGTAAAATGTTAACTTGGTTTAAATTTTTGAGTGAAGGATGTCGTCTTATGTAAAATTGTTATGGTTTTAACTAACTATACAATAAACTAATAATCAATTGAGTGGTACAGAGCAGATTGCAGTGGTGTAGAGTGCAATAGCGTAGAGTAGAGTGGAGTGGCGCAGAGTGGAGTAGAGTGGTGTTGAGTGAAGTGGCATAGAGTGGAGTGGTACAGGGTAGATTTGAGTAGGGCAGGGTAGAGTGGAGAGTTTTAAAGTGCAGTGGAGTAGAGTGCAGGGGCGTAGAGTGCAGTAGAGTGGCGCAGAGTTGAGTGGTGCAGAGTAAAGTGCAGTGGCATAGAGTGAAGTAGCAGAGTGCAGTCGCAGACTGCAGTCATCCAGAGGAGAGTTTCAGAGTACAGGGTCATAGAGCACAGGGTAGTAGAGTGCAGGGTTGTATAGTGATGCAGAGTAGAGTGACATAGAGTGCAGTGGTGTAGAGTGCAATGGCATAGGGTAGAAAGTTGTAGCCTATTGAGGCATAAAGTGCAGTGGGTGCAAAGTAGTTGGCGTAAGTACAGTGGCATAGGGTGCATTGGTTTTGAGTAAAGTTGTGTCGAGTACATTGGCATAGAGTGTAGTGGTTTAGAGTACAGTGGCATAGCGTAAATTGCAGAGACAAAGAGTGCAGTGATGTAAAGTTGAGTGGCGTAGAGTGCAGTGGCATAAAGTGCAGTGGCATAGAGTAGGTTGTTTCAAAGTAGAGTGGAGTGGTGCAGGGAAGAGTATAATGGTGCAGGGTAGAGTGCAGTGGCATAGAGAAGAGTGGTGTAGAGTTGACCAGCGTTAATTGCAGTGGCATAGAGTGGAGTGGCGCAGAGTGGATTAGAGTGGCGCAGAGTGTAGTGACATAGAGTGCAGTGGTGAAGAGTAGATTGTTTCAGAGTAGAGTGAAGTGGTGTAAAGTGGAGTGGTACAGGGTATAGTGGAGTGGTATAGAGTAGTGGCATAGAGTGCATTGGCGCAGAGTGCAGTGTTGCAGAGTGAAGTTGGCAAGAGTGGAGTGGTGTATAGTGCATTGGCAAAGAGTGCATTGGTGCATAGTAGAGATGGTACAATGCACTGGCATAGAGTAGAATTATGCAGAGTAGAGTAGAGAAACGTAGAGTGAAGTGGAGCAGAGTGCAGTGGTGTACGGTAGATTAGAGTGGCATAGACAGCAGTAGAGTGGCGTAGAGTAGAGTGCAGTGGCATAGAGTAAAGTGGTGCAGAGTAGAGTGGCATAGAGTAGAGTGGTATAGAGTTCAGTTGCAGAGAGTGCAGTGCAGCAGAATAGTGTCGTAGAGTGCAGTGGTGTAGAGTAGAGTGGCGTAGAGTGCATTGGTTTAGAGTGCAGTGGCGTACAGAGATGCAGATTACAGTGACATAGAGTGCAATGGTGCAAAGTAGAGTGCAGTGGCAAAGAGTAGAGTATAGTGGCAGTCAGTGCATTGGTCCAGTGGCATAGACTATATTGGTTTTGTGTAAAATGGTGTAGAGTGCAGTGGCGTAGAGTGCAGTGGCACATATTGGAATAGAGTTACGTAGACTGCAGTGGCATAGAGTAGATTGTTTCAAAGTACAGTGAAGTTGCATAGAGTGCAGTAGTATAGAGCAGAGTGTCGTAGAGTGATAGTGGTGCAGAGTAGATTAGAGTGGCTTAGAGTGGATTGATGTAGAGTGCAGTGGTGTAGAATGCAGTGATGCAGAGTTCAGTGGCATAGAGTTCAGTGGCATAGAGTTCAGTGGTGTAGAGTGGCATAAAGTAGAGTGGCATAAAACAGAGTGGAAGAGAGTGCAGTGTTACAGAGTATACTGTTGTAGAGTGCAGTGGTGTATAGTAGAGTGGCGTGGAGTTTATTGGCATAGATTCCAGTGGCGCAGAGTAGAGTGGCATAGAGTGCAGTGGCGCAAAGTAGAGTGGCACAGAGTGCAGTGACATAGAGTAGAGTGGTGTAGAGAGCAGTGGTGTAGAGTACATTGGTGCAGAGAAGAATAGAGTGGCGTGGAGTGCCGTGACGCAGAGTAGAATAGAGTGGCATAGAGTGCAGTGACCGAGTACAATGGTGTAGAGTGCAGTGGCTTCGAGTATAGTGCCATTGAGTGCTGTGGTGCAGAGTAGATTGGTGTAGAGTGAATTGGTTTTGAGTAAAGTGGTGTAGAGTGCATTGGCATAGAGTGCATTGTTGCAGAGTAGGGTGGCACAGTGAAGTGGTGCGGAGTGGTGTAGACTGCAGTGGTGATGAGTGCAATGCTGCATTGTAGAGTAGTGCGGGGTAGAGTGCATTGGCACAGAGAAGAGTGGAGTTGTGTAGAGTAGAATGGAGGACTGTAGGGTAAAGAGGCGTAGAGTGCAGTGGAGCAGAGAAAAGTGCAGTGACACTGAGTGGAGGGGCATAGTGTGGAACGGTGCATAGTAGAGTGCAGTGGCGTAGAGTGGTGCAGAGCAGAGTGGAGTTAGGTAACCTGGAGTATGCATGGTATGGTACCGTACTGCCATTACAGACAACACATCTTCAATTGAAGTGGCCATTACATTTGCACTCTCATACATTTTTACTGATAAATGTACACAATTCAAAAACGATAATGTGTGTAAATGTCATCACCCAATGTATTGATTTGATTGTCAGCACAGTACATTTACAGACTTTTTTTAATAGCACACAACAAAATTTTAATACCATGGTACAGCCTTCCTCAAGCAGACCCGCAGTAGCAGGCATGATTGTCACATTAATCATTTCACTTTGAAATCAGAGAATGAAAAATAAACGCCTAGCTCCATGGAAGAAATAGCCTGACATTTAACCTCTGTCTTTGAATGAACAGCAAATGTGAAAAGATAAGAACAAGAATTAAAGGCCTGTGTAGAGAAAGCTAGTTTGTGGAAGAATACAGTAATCAAGGTTTGGGCAATGAGAGGGACGAACTCCAGCTGGGCAGCCTAAAGCAAATACAGCCAGCAAATAGAAAGCTAGAAAATGTGAGTTACAAACCACAAAGCCAGTGGTAATCAGCGGGCGGAATGCATTCCTAGGTCAACTTTCTGAATGTCCCCTAGATGTCTTTAGAGCTGTCTGGTAGGCTGTGACCTAATGAGTGCATACACCATTAGCTCACTTTTTTCATAATAGTCCCTTGTTTGAATGGTGCCACACATGCCATAGAGTCAGGTGAAGGCAGTTATAACCTGCATGTCTAACATTCGTGAGGAGGTCAGAGAATGTATATCCATTTGGGGATTATGAGGGTCATAGTGCACGAGGTGCAGTGGCACTGGGGCCAATGGTTGTGACCACTGAACCCTAATTATGCCTGTATTTTGCTACCAAACCGAAGCTGGGGTGGAAGGATCATGTTCCTTTCTTGCAGTGGGGTTAACAGTGCCCTTGCTACAACAACGGCTGCATAAGGTGCTTGGTGTGGCCTTCCTAAAATTAGCGTTTTTACAGGTTATTCAAAATGACATCTAAATACCTAACATCTATATTGCCACAAAGTAAATTACTTACGTGGAGTACACTTTTAACGAAATGCCATAGCTCACTTTAACAAGTCAGTTAATTAAGGTAAATGTTATGAACGCAGCATTATCGTGGGAGCGTTATGAAAGCATGCGCTCTGTGCACTTTGAACCACTGATGAATGGACATTCAATATCTAGGCTTATATTAAGAATGCACTATTATCCATTCATGTTTTTATTGAGGAATACTCTATTTAGGAATCACTGAAATGAGAACTGGATTACAATTTTTGGAGTTGTTGATCTGGAAATATTGTATACGTGTTGCTGTTTTGAGTTTGGCAAGTTTTTTTTTTTAATAAACCAACAGTAAAGTAATTTTGAAATGACATGGAGGGATTTGAGACTGCTAGCCCAGAGAGCAGTACTCTTCAACGCTGATCAGCCACTGAGCTGTTCTACAAGCTGGGTTATTCTTGCACATAAAACTGGCTGGTGGGCGGGTCCGGAAGTGCTTTTGTTCCCTTGTAGAGCATTGCCTGGCAGATCAGGCTCAGTACTGATTTGAATAAAGCAAGCCTGTGCCTAGAGTGGCACAACGTGCGAAAAACGTGCAGCTGTAATGCTTCCCAGATCGATTGCAAGTGATTACAACTATTTGCAAGCTGCCTTCACCACTTTTTGTGGAAAAGGCATGCAAACCAAAAATACGAGTAATTAATGAATAAGGAGCCACATGCTGTATACAAGTATTTATACTTATTAATTATCAGTATTTAACAGTAGCAAACTCTTACAGAGTCCTTTAGACAAAGGATGCCAATACACCACGTTTAACAATGTGTTGGAAGCTGTGCATGTTTGATAAATACAGTGGGATCGATTCACAAAGGTAAACTGAGACGAAAGTCTAACTTTACAACTTTTGGTATTCACAAAGGGCATTTACGAGTAGTAAAGGTAGACATTTGTCTCAGTTTGACTTAAGTTTTGGTCTTAAGTCTAACTAAGACAAAACTTAAGTTAAACTGAGACAAAAGTCTAAGGGGGATATTCACAAGGAAGTGGCGGAGAGAGGCGTTAGCCTTCTTGGCTTAACGCCTCTCTCCGCCACTTCGGAAAAGCAAGGCTGCACCATATTCACAAGGACATGGTGCAGCCTTGCTTTTCCCCCTGCGATGGCGCTAAGTTTCACAACTTAGCGCCAGCGCAGGCACCCTTGCACTCTGCAAGCAGGGAGGTTTGTTTATGTACAGGAAGGTGTCCCTTCCTGCACATAAACAAACCTAAAATGCCAGTTTGTAACTTACATGTGTGCTGTTTCATGCAGCACACATGTAAGTTACAAAACGGCATTTTTAAAAAAAGGTTTGTTTATGTACAGGAAGGGACACCTTCCTGTACATAAACAAACCATGGCATTTTGCATTTTCCATTTTCCATGTGTGCTAAAATGCAAAAACGAGGAGAAATAAAGCATTTCTCCTCGTATCGCTAACTTAAGACCAGGGTTTTCCTGGTCTTAAGTTTAGCGTTAGCTCCTATTTACGCTCCCCTTGTGAATAGGGGGCAGCGTAAATATCAATGGGTGTTGTGGTGGAACGCCCACCACAACACCCACTGCACGCCCCTTTCACGCTAAACACAGCGTGAAAGGGGGCCTATTCACAAGGCAGCGTTAAGCCACGTTATACGGCTTAACGCTGCCTTGTGAATAAGGCGAGGCCCCTATCGCCACCACAACGTCACTGAAAGTGACGTTGTGGTGGAGATAGGGGCTTGTGAATATGCCCCTAACTTTCCTACTTGTAAATGCCCTTTGTGAATGCCGAAATTCGTAAAGTTAGACTTTCGTCTCAGTTTACCTTTGTGAATCTGACCCAGTGTGTGCAGCCACTGAATTATCACAAGTGGAATTAGTTTTGGCACTTGTGCCCGTACAATTCGCAATGGCATAAATACCATGTGCCATCAGCACCAGTGTTAATTCCACTAGCACAAACATTAATTACACCAAAACAACTTGATCATGTGATCAGGAGATAGTGTGCGAAATTAGCACCTAAAAATTTCAATCAGATTAGTGGATGTGGTACGTTATCCAAAAACAGCCACAGGTGTGCAACGCACATATTCTTGGAGTATTTAAACCACGGAAGCAGTGCAAAATATGGGTGCTAATGGCGTTCATACCAGATTTAGCACTATTGTCTAGTGAGAGTCTAGGGAAAACAAGATCATTCTGTTTTAGCCCAGGAAATTGGAAGCAGGTTTTGTCTACTTGCAACTGTCCATGTCAATTTTAGGAAACGTGGTAATAATGGAAGCAATAAAAGCACCAAAACCCCACACTCCCTCCCTTTTATCACTTTGTTTAGGGCTGTCCAACGTAGGGATCAATATAGGGATACATGCCACAATTGTAGAATATCCGCATAAGCAACATTTACGTGCAATGGATCTAAATGGAACTCATTCAAATTGTGACTATCCTGAAAAACTAGGAAGGGTGTAGCGCTCATGAACCAATTCCACAAACCACTGATGTAGATCGTAACCTTAGGCAAGGACGCACCTGAAATCCTGCACAAATATTATTTGAAGGACCAAAGTGGTATAAAGGACCCTTGTATATATGTAAATATAGCTGATTAGACCACATAAAACACAAAGCACTGGCAAAGACAAATGGTATCACCTATATGCTTTGTCAATATGCGTATTTGCAATGCAGAAAAGTATCGGATAAAAACTATATAAAAGCACACGTGCCATGATGCTACAGCGGCCGTCTTGTGATGACCTATATGTGCATTTGCATCACTAGTCATGCATGCGCATACATTAATACACAAAGGCCATTTTGTTTTTTAATTTACCATTTCAAGATAGTGGATTCAGTAAATTAAAAAAAAAATATTTGGTGCATAAAGGTTCAGCTGCCGGGCACTCCTAAACAGTTTAACCAGAAAATAAAAAAGTAAAAAAGGGAGGAGCGCAAGAGCACCACTGTCAGCAGAACACAGAGATGCATTAGACGCTAATGTTATTCTCAAATGCGGCATGCGGTCGGTAAGTGCGCCCCCCTGGCCAACATCAGCACTGGTCTGCTGCATACTCTTCATAGCAGTAACATAAAAAATATGTTAAATAAATGGAGAAGCATTATCTAAAGGTGAATTGCTGCTAAAGAGAGGAAGTAACTAGGGTGTCCTGCACTGCTTAACTTTAGGAACACCTCCACTTATACAGACATCTTGCATCAGGCTCTTCAAAATTTAAAAGTGTATTTCATTAACGTGCAGAACTGTTTCACCTTAGTAAATCAGATTATATCAGTGCATTGAGAAGTATTTTTCTTTAAAAGTGCTAGTTTTCAAACATGAATTTTAATACAGTCATGCTTTTCTCCACCCTGGTGCCAATGCCAATAGTGAACTAAGAGGCAAGTCACTTGTTATGTGTACCTTTTGGATGACCAAGGTTGCAAGTATACATGAACAACATTACAGTTTATTAAATCAAACACAGGAGAAGGTTTTGTACGTCGCACATCCTGAAGTCATGTATTTCGAGGTCTTATATGTATTAATGAAGGAAAAGTAAAATAAAGCAATTGCTTAGGATTACACAATTTGGTCAAGTGGGGAAGCAAGGATTGATCCCAGGTTTTCTGGTTCCACATTGTGCCATTCAATTCAGACAGTAGATGTACATGCATCGCATCTCCTACACCAAACTTCTTACCCCCACCACCCCTACTGGCATCAATGTGGCCCTCCGTCACACCACTGCCCAAACTTTTTGGGCCCCTGGGAAAATGTTTGTGAGTACCCATGCATTAGAGTAACAGGGGTTTATTTTTTAAAAACAGAGTGGAGAGGGGTGGGGGAAACAATGGGCAGAGAAGCTCGGGTGGGACAGCAACACAGCAAAGGGGTAGTAGCACACAGATACAATGGGGAGATTGTAAGAAAACATATGCATTCCCATCAAGTGTTAAAAGAACAAGAAAAAAGTGGTTCCCAGAATGTAAGCAATGGAAGGACACAAGTCATCCAATCAAAACGTGGCAAAGAAGAAATGCTCACAAGACAGGACAGCTAAATAATTGTCGAGGAAAGCCATCAAATAAGAAGCAAGGAAGTGAGATAAACAAGAAAGCCATCAATTAAGAGCAAGGGCCTCACCCACAGCTGGATCACTGACAAAATATCGAAGGTCAAAAAATCGACCTACAAAAATATCGCAACAAAAATATCGATGTCAATAATATCGAAATCCTATCTACAACATGGTAAGTACAAAAATATCGAAAAAACAATATCGATTGTCAAAAGTATCGTTATAAAAAATATCGTTTTTTTTTGTTAAAAATAATATGTAAAATAAACTAAATAATACTTATAATTAAAATAAACATAGTTAAAAATATTTTATAATTTTTTTAATTAATAAGTAACATATAATTAAATAAAACATTAATTAAACATATACATATAATATATAATATATATACTTACTTTATAATGAGTTTCAATAATTATTTTAATAAATTATTAAAAAATATTATAAATTACAAATACATCTATACACATAAAACAATAACATAAATAAAAATTAAATAATTATAATAACAAATTAAAAAAATTAAGGGGCCCATTACGATGGCGGGCGGAAGCACCACCGCCGTGCTGGCGGATGCAAAAGCACCAGTTACCGCCGGCACGCAGCAGTCCACACGCCCGTCCAATTACGATGCGAAAAGTAGGCCAAACACCGCCGGCAAGCCAGCAACACCGTCCGCCATCAAAGTGCGCCCGTACACGTAGCGGCGCAGCCCAACTGACACACACCGTCCGACGAAACACGTCCCGCCCGGCGCATAAATTACGATGCCGCAAACAAACGGCTCCCACGGCCAAGAGATACCGTACGACAAACCGAAGCGGTAACACGGATGCCGAGCACGGACAACGAAGAAGCGGCTCCCCGAGCATGAATCCAGCACTGCAGGCCCTCCCCATGCTCCTGCTGATGCACCACCAAGGACGCAACGTACCGCGGAGACGCAGGTAGGCACACACACAACAAGTGCACGCAAACAGCGCACACAGTGCAAGGGCGGAAAAAGCGGACAACCCCCACCAGCGCGTGTACACTACACATCCACCATTGCATCCACATATGACACACAGGCCAAATCGTAACATCGCGTAACACATGTGTACACACCACCTGGGACTAGGAACCAACCACCCCGTCACGGCCCCAAAGCGCCGATGACGCCGCCACACATGCGCACAACGCAGAGGCCAACTGCAGCGCCATGCATGCGTCGCACACAGACACAGGGACACAACCAAGCAGCACACACATCAGCCCCACCCCGAACGCACATGACACGTGACAGGCCTGCCACAGACATGTCCCCAACGCCCAATTCACGGACAACACCCAACGCCACACAACCGACGCACACATGTCAGTGAAGACACGCAACAGCAGGACACACCCCAGTGTAACAAACATGGCGTAGCACACAGCGGCGGCAACACAAACTAGGAGAAGCAGGGCCCCTTCGGGAAGAGGAACGCCAGTACCACACTGAAACACCCATACCACCCTGCACATATGAACAAGACATATAAAACGGAACACCAAAGAGCCCGGGGACCGACAACAGGTGGCCCAAGAATAACATTCACACACAAGGCCCAACGCAGAGCGGAAAGGCAGCCTGCCGCCCACACAAGGGAGAGCAGACAGCACTGAATGACCTTCCATTCCAACTCCGAAACCACAGCCCTACGACAGAAGCCGGTGAATACAGCCATTGTCCAAGAATAGACCAACACAGGCATGCCGAGGAGACCGACCACAGGGCAGATAGCGCATATCACAGAAGCACACAACGGACGGGGAAGAAAGAAGAAAACACTCCCCCATGTCGGCCACATGCAAGTTAATTGGAAGGAGTCACACATCACTGACCTTGAACTGTCTGAGAAGCATGTGGGAAGAGGGCCCGTGTCCTCCAAACAAGCCAACAGAACACAAGTCCTGTCTCCCTACGACTACACAGAGCTCACAGCAACCTCGGAGCGTGCACATTGCAGACTGCACACACAGCCGGAGCACGCCACCACAACGCACCGCTGCGAAATGGCAACCGCAACACACCTACCCAACTACGCCGAACAGCTCAAGCTGTACAAAACCAACCTGTTCCATACATTGGGATGCGATCTCCTGTCCCTGCTGAACGTAAGTTACCGACTGACTTACCGCATCACATTGTTCAGCTGCGTCATGCCCGTCTTCTACTGTCGGAGGTGTCCCTACCAGCATCCCGTCGAGATATGCCTCTCCAACCCGGCATGTCTGAAGGCGGACCTGCTACCACTACTCCTCCCTCTGGACGCACATGACAGGGCCTGCTCTGCCTATGGGGGCATGGCGTATGTGGCCAACATCGCACCCGCACTGAAATGGGACCACTGTGCCTCCACACGACGGATCATCGAGAACAGCTACATCGAATGTCACCCAGCATGCCCCATCATGGTCCTCCAAGGGACAACTTACGAACAACACCTTGACAGCCACCATCCGCTACATTGGCTGGCAAACATGTACACCACCAATGACATGGAAGCCCTGCTGGACGGCATCGCATACCTGACAACCTGTAAATTCGTCGGACCACAACGCAGGTTCCCCGAGTGACCTATGATGTCCAACCCCGCACCCATGCTTAGCTTCCGCAAGGACTGGCCAGTCACCACCACAACAGCCATACCAAACGACCGGCAACTGTAACCACACCATCAACGACATCGCCATGACATCGGATATGACCGGGACATGCACACTGTTCCCCATCACATCCAGGAACACCGCATGCATCGTGGGAGGCAGTGGCATGGGCTCTGTGTATCGCACCCACATGGACGGAACTGCACGAACAACCAGGACACGACATGGATCCAGCGCACATGGACACACACACCGCTCAGTGGACATGAATAGGTCACCTGGAGTCTGTGGGTGCTGCACCCCTCCCACCCCCGCCCCGGGAATCCCATACCAGGACCTTTGCATGGATGACAAGTGCATACAACAACAACACGACCCCAGTGACTGTGACATGTCCAGTAACCACCACAGTGCAACAACAAGTGGCACGCCGCTGCATGCACGCAAGCACATGCCCTGATGTCATCTCACATGCACGCGTGCATGAGGAACAACCGCAGCAAACCTGTCACATGGAACTGAGATGGACTGTGCCCATGATGCCAAGCGGTCTGGTAGGCTACATGTATACCGTCTGTGTCAAAGTCCACAGCTCCGCAGCAATACGTAAATGTACATTAGCACAGCCTTGGCCAAGCAGATGTCACTCTGAAGCCCACATCCCACATGCAACAGCCAATCACATGTAACCCCACACCCTATCCCATTTGCAATCATGCTCAGTATATCCTCAACATGTATTCCGCTGCCAGTAGTGTCCACTATACTGCATCACAGAGGACAGAAGACTCAATATAATGTTTGAAACCAAAACTGTCTCCGCTGACTCATTTCACAAGTACGAATGAGAGAGGATGAGAGTATGTGAAGTACACGGCAGTCATGACATGACCATGTAGTCCACTGGTATTGGATGTCAACGCAAATGAGTAGCACTACTGTGGAAGACACACATGTGTCGTGTGAAGTCGTATGGACGCAGTGCTCAGGTGGGTGGGTGCGACGGGTAGATGCGCACATGCCAAGTTGGAGCACGCCGTGTTGGGAGGGGTCATGAACAGTACACCACCGCTTCCCTGGGCATTGTGAGAGGACACCTGTCGGGGGGGGAGTGAACACGTGTGTGCACAGCGTACAAAGCGGTACCAGGCGCACCTCAGCCCACCCTCTGTGGACAAGCTGGATCCTGTTGTGCGCCCGCCATGCCCCTTGACAAGGCACACACAGCCCCAGTCGACCAGGTGTAACCCCAACATAGTCAATCCGCACAGGCGATACAGGGCACGGGATGGCAGTGGAGCATGGTGTGTGAGAGGTCTCCTCGCGCTCCTCCTGGTCATATCACGCAGGCAATAGAACCTCAACGTCTAGCATGGCACAAGTCAAATGGAAGTGTAGGGGGGACGCACCACAGCACGAGCAGCACTGACGTCACGGGAGGTGGCTCGCACCATCCCATCCATTGCCCATCATACCAACCACGCCACATGCCATTGCGACTAAGTGCAAGCGCGTGCGCCACCACCCCTGAGCCCTCCCCAGAGAGGCCAAAGAGTGAATGTGTGGGCCATCAGTCACAGACGGACGCGGCATGGCCGCAAGGGCAGCCACAGCCACTGGGTGTCGCAGGTGGCGGATCCGGAAGGCGAAGACTGTGATGCATAGTCCATGCAGGCCGGGTCTCCATTTGGGGCACCACGCAGGTGGACGGCGTCCCGCAACACATCATACCCTGAGACAGCCCACTCGTGCAACTGGACCCACACATACACTCCTTGCCCTCTCTGGTGCGAGCTTGGGGCTGCCTGTGCAAGCGATAGCCTCGCAGGTGAGCATGCATATTGGGGGAGCGAGGGGAGGACATGAGGGCTGGGGCGAAGATGACTGTATCACTGTCAGTTAGTACAAGGGATGACCCAGATGTGGAAAGGAAGAGACGTGTCCCGTGTGTACTGCAACTAGTCGCCAATCCAACTACCCCCCATGTCCGGAATGTAAGCCCGCACCTAGGCCCGCCCATCCGCCACATCGAACATACCACCAGCACGACAACCTTCCCATTCGAAACACTGACTGGGGGTGGCGACCAGTGTACAATCATGTGTAGCCTACCCACGCGTACATGTGGGCCCTCCATGATCCATGTCACCTGCGGCAAAGTCATGACATGCGCAATGAGGGAAGTGAGGAGAGCTGTCCGTCCCACGCGCAGAAGGTGCATCAGCTCCACAGACCCAGCAGCGAGTCCAGCAGGGGTCACATGTGCAGGGGCAGCTGTGCCTGGTGTGAAGGCACATGCATATAGACAGCACATCGACCAATGTGTAGTCTGCCCACATCTACAGTCCATCATCATGCGGACATAGGAATTGAACACAGGGCAACACATCTTAGTTGGTGCACCCACCGTGACCAACAATGCGCAATCATCGACGTACCCGCCCTGTGCATGGCCCCCCACCCAACGGAGGCACATCCAGTGCCACCATCCCACACACACAAGCCTTCCACGGAACATGCTGTGTCCAATGGTCAGTACAGAGTCAGCGCCCATCTGGTGGATCCTGAACAGGAGACACATGCACACACATGCCAGCTCCCACTATGTACGTCTGCCACCTGGCACGTGCAATGTAACCTCTCACCTGTGACGTGTGACTGCAAGCACACAGCCGTCTTGGCATGGGGCTGTCAATGTGGACACCTGTCAATGTTTCGGGAGGTGTGATCCGTACAGTGCTGTACATAGGGTGCAGTGCTGACACCTACTACTGTCTCATATCCCCTCGTGCCACAGGTCCCACTTGTTTTGGCCGCTCAGCCTGTGCCCACATCGTCGTCGTCGTGTGCCATACTCATCCAGCCGCGGAAGCAGTTCCATGCTCAGCAGACATTCATGTTGCCGTGGCGTTGCCGCTTGACGGATATGCAGTCAGTCCCCATCAGCACGCCCCGCAAGTCATTGGGGCCTAGATCCCCATGTGCATGCACATGGCAGTGGTTTGTATCACTAGCCATTGCCATTGTTGGGAGACCTGTGTAAGTGTATTGTGGCCGTGCCGTCCCAGCTTGACAGCTGGGCTGTGGCTCATGTGCTTGCTCAGTCATGTCAGTGATGTGTATGCGAAATTGCTATGTGTCGTGTTGCTTTGACATGTGTCCTCTGCCATTGTCCCTAGGCGGAGACCGAACATTGACCGCCCATACCAATTGCTGGCGGACATGGACGATACAGAGGTTATTAGGAAGTTTCGGCTGGACAGGCCAACCCTGCATCGACTGTGTGCCATGTTAGAACCCCATCTCCGTCCCCGCAGGGTGTATCCGACTGCTGTCACCCCCACGGCTAAGGTGATGGCCGCCATGCATTTCTTCGCCACTGGGTCATTCCAGCACACAGTGGGCATTGGAGGAGGGATGTCCCAGCCCATGTTCAGCAAGGTGCTGAGGGATGTACTGGCAGCCATGATGCTGTACCGAAACAGGTACATCCGCTTCCCCAGGGCTCGTGAATTGGCGGCAGTGAAGGGTGCATTCTATGCCCTTGGCAGAATCCCACACGTCGTTGGAGCCATTGACTGCACACATGTCGGCCTTGTTCCACCACAGGCCACTGAGCACCTGTACCGCAACAGGAAGCACACGCACTCCCTGAATGTGCAAGTGGTGTGCCTTGCGGACATGGTGATCACCCACGTGTGTGCAAAGTTCCCAGGCTCGGCCCATGACGCACACATAATGCGCAACAGCATCTTGCCACGACTGATGTCCAATATGCAACAGGATCGTGCCTGTATTGTCGGTGAGTATGTGGAGTGGTGTAGCGTGCTGGTTGTGCGATGCTGTCCCCTGTCCAGTTGGAATTGCAACGGTTCTCTGTGTCCCTCACACCCAGGTGACTCTGCGTACCCGAATGGGGCATGGCTGCTCAGTCCATTGAGGAATCCTCGCACCCCAGCAGACGATCGCTACAATGAGGCACATGGGAGGACCAGACGTGTGGTCGAGCGTACCTTTGGCCTCCTCAAGTCCAGGTTCAGGTGCCTGGACCGCACCGGGGTGCGCTGGCGTACTCCCCACAGAAGGTGTGCCGGATAGTGGTGGCGTGCTGCATGCTGCACAATCTGGCCATTCGGAAGCAGATCCCCCTCATCGTGGATGACGGAGATCAACCAGGGCCCCAGCCCGCAGACCAGGACAGCTCGAGTGAGGAGGACAGCGGAGAGGAGGAAGCTGGTAATGTGCAGCAGCAGCTCATCGCCCGCTACTTCACTTGACGGTGAGTGTCCATGTACGACGGCTGATGTGGCTGTATCTGTGCAGGTGTGTGTGTGCTGTGTCAGGGTGGCCGTTTGTTCACTGCGTGCTGTGTGTCAACGCTCCATGGCCAGGGTAGTATGCCACTGTTGGTGGCTGTGGCATTGTGCCCTATTGCTCTGTGCGATGTGTGTACATTGCTTGTAGTTGTTGACATGTACTGTGTGATGGGTGTGTGACACACTCATTGAATGTGCTCCTGTTCTGTCTCCCACCCCTAGGTCCCTACAGGCCCTCCGGATTCAATTGCCATGCCACGCATCAGGTGCCTTTCCGCCCAAGGTGGCCGTTGTATTCCGTACAAATAAAACACAGGGCACAAACAGCAGTTAGTGAAAAAGGTGCATTTATTACAAACTGTGACATGTGATTGTGTGTAAGGTGATGACAAAAGTGGTGCGTGCAGTGACAATGAGCTGTCGGTCATGGCTGCGTGATGATCAGGGTGTACCCACTGGTTCTATGTCCATAGTCCAACACACACATGCCATCCAGATGGCTGTGTGGAGTGGGATCGTAGTCCAAGTCAATGCAGTGGCTGGTCAAGGAAGGCTGGCGGAAGGCTGGCTGGCTGCCTCACTTGCGTTTGGAGCGTGCGAAGTCCTCCCTGGAGATCTGTTCCCACTTCGGACGGCCCCTTCCACGTTTGCGAGGGGGGGTGCCTGCTTGCGACATGCTGGTGGTTGAGGTGTGCTCACTGGCTGTGGACGCAGGGGAACTGGACACTGCTGCTCCACCCTGCGCCCCAGCAGGTGGTGGCGGAGGGGGAGCTGCTGTCCCTGGCAGTGACCTCACCGCCACCACCAGCTGGCCCATGAGGTCCACGAGTTGGCCCATACGGGCGTCCATGGACCTCAGCACCCCCAGCACCTCCCGCGTGTCTGAAGCAGACCGGACCCATTGTCCTTGGGCCTCTTCATAGGCCCCAAGGACTCTGGCCATTTGAGGCAGGGCATGGCTCCCAGGGGAGGCTGGCGTTTCCCTGACCCTGCTCCTCCTACCAGTCCTGCTGCCACCGGCCTGCCCACTAGCCACATTGCTCACCACGGTCCTCGCTGTGGCTCCCAGGGTGGATCCAGTCGGCCGGGCCACCACCTGCGCTGGGGCTGGTGCCAGCGAAGACGTGGTGGTGGTGGCGGCGGTGGTGGTCGGTGCGGCGATGGTGGCGGTTGCGGCAGTGGTAGTGGCCACAATGACCGTGGGTGTGGCCGCAACGACAGTGGCAGCAGGGGGCTGGGAATGTTCAGCAGCCCTGGATGATGGGTTGGTGGGTAGGAGGGGTCCTGGGGAGCGGCTGGGCCCTGCCACACCAGATGGGCCTGCTTGGTGGTCCGTGTCCGAAGAGGAGGACAGATCCTCCAGATCCGTGTGTCCTCGTTGGGGGCTTGTAGGCTGGCTGTGCTGGCTGCTGGCTCCATCCCCAGCATCCAGCAGTTCGTCACCTGTGGAGAGAATGAGATTTGTTATTGTGTTGCACCTGGCGAAGTATGTAGTTGTCGTCTGACATTAACAGTTCGTGCAATCTCGTACATGGGTTTCCCGGAGGCGTGTGTGTGGCTGTAGCATTTGTAGTTGTGTGTGCTTGGCAATGGGACTGTGTGCTGTGCACATGTGGCATGGGACGGATTGGCCATGCCGATGGGTGTGTTGCTGTGCCCCTACTTATTGTGACTCTGGTGTATGCGGGCTCCTGGCCCATCCTGGGTCTGGTTTGTACTTTGCTTTTGGTGTTCAGATGGGACGCTTAGGAACGCATATGGCAACATGGGGGCCATGCCCCAGATTCGCATTTGGGAGGGGATATGCTTTTGGGGTTCAAATGGAACGCTTAGGAACGCATATGGCAACATGGGGGCCATGCCCCAGATTCGCATTTGGGAGGGGATATGCTTTTGGGGTTCAAATGGAACGCTTAGGAACGCATATGGCAACATGGGGGCCATGCCCCAGATTCGCATTTGGGAGGGGATATGCTTTTGGGGTTCAAATGGAACGCTTAGGAACGCATATGGCAACATGGGGGCCATGCCCCAGATTCGCATTTGGGAGGGATATGCTTTTGGGGTTCAAATGGAACGCTTAGGAACGCATATGGCAACATGGGGGCCATGCCCCAGATTCGCATTTGGGAGGGGATATGCTTTTGGGGTTCAAATGGAACGCTTAGGAACGCATATGGCAACATGGGGGCCATGCCCCAGATTCGCATTTGGGAGGGGATATGCTTTTGGGGTTCAAATGGAACGCTTAGGAACGCATATGGCAACATGGGGGCCATGCCCCAGATTCGCATTTGGGAGGGGATATGCTTTTGGGGTTCAAATGGAACGCTTAGGAACGCATATGGCAACATGGGGGCCATGCCCCAGATTCGCATTTGGGAGGGGATATGCTTTTGGGGTTCAAATGGAACGCTTAGGAACGCATATGGCAACATGGGGGCCATGCCCCAGTTTCGCATTTGGGAGGGGATATGCTTTTGGGGTTCAAATGGAACGCTTAGGAACGCATATGGCAACATGGGGGCCATGCCCCAGATTCGCATTTGGGAGGGGATATGCTTTTGGGGTTCAAATGGAACGCTTAGGAACGCATATGGCAACATGGGGCCATGCCCCAGATTCGCATTTGGGAGGGGATATGCTTTTGGGGTTCAAATGGAACGCTTAGGAACGCATATGGCAACATGGGGGCCATGCCCCAGATTCGCATTTGGGAGGGGATATGCTTTTGGGGTTCAAATGGAACGCTTAGGAACGCATATGGCAACATGGGGGCCATGCCCCAGATTCGCATTTGGGAGGGAATATGCTTTTGGGGTACATGCTGTGAGCCATGGGTGCCGAACGTGACATGTGTTGTGGCAGCATGACAGTGCATGGTTTGAGGTGTGTGCATGCTTGACATGGCCTGCATATTTGCTGTCTGTTGTGATTACTGGACATGGCATTGGACGCATCGTTATGAGTGAGTGATGGTTGTGTGCCAGCCAACGTATTGCAGTTGTCCCATCTCCTTGGTGTGCGTGCTGCCCTGTGCCATGTGCATCACTGCAGTGCTCGGGGGGGTGTGGCCCATGTTGTGTGTTGTTGCTCACAGTGTGTCGTGCGCTTCATTGACTTCTGGCACATGGTTGGTCATGGGCATGTATCTTAGCGTGACTGCTGTATGTGTGGCAGCTGTGCGGATGACATGCCTTTCATGAGACTGGGGCTGACGGATGGATGGTATGTTGTATGTGCATGGTGTGTCTGTGTGTTTGATGGGTTCAGTGGTGTTCGTGTGCATATATGTTGTTCCGCTCTGTTGCGTCTAGTGTTGTTTGTCTTACATAGGCGTAGTTGTGGGGTGTGTGGTTGACAGGCAGTAGGGGCTACATGGACAGGACTTCAATGGTGTTTCGGTTGTGTGTGATGAGTTGCACAGTGGCTGCCGTGTGGTACTATATTCAGTGTGGCTTGTGCATGCAGACGTGGCTCCTTGGGTGTTGCTATGTATGTGATGGGTCATGTGGGGTGTGAGTCTGTTGTTCATGTCCGTGTGCACATTGTTCACTTGTTCGTGACGGTGGGCGGTGCTGCGTGTTCGTCTGCTACGTGACATGTCCCATGTGTTGGTCGTGTTATGGTCCTCATGCCTCCAGTAATCCAGCCCTGTCCAGTTTCCCACCTGCAAGTTGTTCGTGCATGCACTGTACTGGATGCCACATGGCTCTAAGCGGGGGTGCTCCATGTTGCAGGTCTGTGGGGGTGGGGGGGTGTTGTGGGTCGTGGGGTGGCTGTACACCCACTGACACCGATTGCTGTGGACCGTGATGTCTGCCTTTCGGCTGTCGTTGTGCACTGCGGTGGCTGACACGTGGCTGTGGGGTGTGGGGGATGCTCCTCCTTGCTGTGCTGTGGGACTGGGGCCTGGTGTGTGTTGTACTTGGGCTGTCCACCCTCCCACCCACTGCACTTTGTGTTCCTGCCACTTACCTGTTACTTGTCGGTTAGTGCAGCTGTGGCGGACACATGGGTGTGGTGGGTGCTCGTTGTGGCGCTTCTGGCATATTTGGGGACCTGTTGGTGGTTACGTGGCTGGCTGAGTGTACACATGTCCCCACGTATGTTACAGTTGTTCGGTTTGGGCTGTGTGTGGTGGTGTCTGTTGCATGTGTGTGTGATGTGTTGTGTATTGTGTGCTGGACATGGGGGTGTTTGTCCCTGGGAGCTGTGGCATGGTGGTAGTGCATGTGAGTACATAGCGGTGTGCTGGTATACATTAGTTTGTACTTACCAGCCTCCACTCCCCTGCTAATCCGGCGAGGATCTCCGGATGTATTATGACTCGCACCTTCTCCTCCCACGCTTTGAAGGTCTTAAAGAGCGCGGGATTCCCTCCGCCAGTGACGGCAGCCAGCTCTCTGTTTTTGCCCTCCTTCTTCTTGACCAGGCTCTTTACGTCATTCCAACGTTTGTTTATTTCACCTCTGTTCCTGGGCAGGGTCCCGACTGCATTGACCTGGTCTACGATCCGGTTCCACATTCTGTTTCTGGTGGCTAGTGGTGTGTGCTGGACCATGTTCCCATAGATTTGTGGGTACACCTTGATGATCTCGTCGACCATGACCGTCAGCTCAATGGGCGTGTACTTGGGCATTCTTTGTGGTGCCATGGTGTTTGTGGTGCTGGTGCGGTGTGTGTTGTGTAATGTGCAGGGGGTTTGTGGTGCCGGTGTTTGGTGGTGGTGGTGGTGGTGGTGGTGGTGGTGGTAGTGATGTGTGCGTTTCTGTGGTGTGCTGCTGTCCTTGCTGTGTCACTGTGTCCTCTCCTCTCCTCTCTGGTTTGCAATGTAGCAAGGGGTTGTGGTCTGTGGGAGTGCTGCTTTTGTACTCACCTATGTGGGTGTGTCCTCATGGTCTGTTGTTTTCAGGTGTGTTGTGTCTGGGGTTCTGGCCTTTGTATTTTTTGTTTGTCCGGGGGGTGTTTTCGGGATGTGTACTGTGCTTGTGTATTTGTGCGTGCCTTGCTGTGTGGACTTGTTGGCCATGTTGTGTGCTATTGGTTTTGTGAGCGGATGGTTTCTGTGCAGGTACGTGGGCGCCATGGCTTCTGCTGTGTCGATTCTCATCGGCGTTGTTTGCGCTGGCGGGCGGTATATTTGTGGTTTTTCCGCGCTCATGGCGGTGCGATCGTAATTTCACGTGCGGTGTGTCGGCCGTGAGGGCGGGCGGTTTTGTGTTGTCGTGCGTGTTTCCGTCCGTGGCGGGCGGTTTGACTCCGACTCGGACGTTGGCGGGCGGTATTTTGTGTGATTTTTCCGCCGATGGCGGTTTTCGGTTTGTGTAATCGTAATGGCGTGGTCGGTGTTCAGGCGGTGTGTGCGGGCGGATTTTTGCCGCTTCCATGCCTGGCGGATTTTTTTACGCCGGGTATCGTAATGGGCCCCTTAATTTACTTTTAATATTTTGGAAATTAATTATATACTATATTAACTAAAATAATACAAAAAATATTAAATAGCGTAGGGAATAAAACTACTATTACAACCCCCAAAAAAACAACAGTAAGTTAAATGTTGGATAGCGTAGGGGTAAAAATTACTATTCCCACTCCAGAGAGTGCAACAGTAGGGAAAGTGTTGGATAGCGTAGGGGTAAAAATTACTATTCCAACTCCAGAGAGTGCAACAGTAGGGAAAGTGTTGGATAGCGTAGGGGTAGAAATTACTATTCCCACTCCAGGGAGTGCAACAGTAGGGAAAGCGTTGGATAGCGTGAGGGTAAAAATTACTATTCCCACTCCAGTGAGTGCAACAGTAGGGAAAGTGTTGGATAGCGTAGGGGTAAACATTACTATTCCCACTCCAGAGAGTGCAACAGTAGGGAAAGTGGTGGATAGCGTAGGGGTAAAAATTACTATTCCCACTCTAGAGAGTGCAACAGTAGGGAAAGTGTTGGATAGCGTAGAGGTAAAAATTACTATTCCCACTCCAGTGAGTGCAACAGTAGGGAAAGTGTTGGATAGCGTAGGGGTAAAAATTACTATTCCCACTCCAGGGAGTGCAACAGTAGGGAAAGTGTTGGATAGCGTAGGGGTAAAAATTACTATTCCCACTCCAGAGAGTGCAACAGTAGGGAAAGTGTTGGATAGCGTAGGGGTAAAAATTACTATTCCAACTCCAGAGAGTGCAACAGTAGGGGAAGTGTTGGATAGCGTAGAAGTTACAAATAACATACTTATAAATAAATTAATTTTTTAAAATAATTAATTAATTATTAAATAACTCTAAACTATTTACCAATACCAATAAATAATTATTAAAAACATAATTACCAATAGAAAATTTACTAACAATAAATTAACAATAAATACCAATAAATAATAATTAATAAATATTAATTACTAAATAATAAATATTGAACAATAAAATATTTTTAATAACAAAAAACATATAAATTATTAAAACTTAATTACCAATTAACTAATATTAAACAATTACATGCTTTTTTATACCAATAATAATAATAATTAAACATTAATTACCAATTAATAAATAATTCTTAATATATTAATTACATTTACCAATAAATAATATTTAATAATATTTAATTACCAATTAATAATAAAACAACAATACATTAATTTTTATAACCCAAAAATTTGTAATTTAAAAAAATTACCTATTAATAATTAATATCCAATAAATTAATTATCAATACCCAAAAATAAATTTAATAATTACTTAATTAGATTTCAATTACTTCCAAAAGTATTCCCCTATAAACGCACAACACACTCCAATGATAAAATAATACACTTAACATAATGATCAATTAATCAATTAATAAAAATTAATAACTAATTAATAATAATTAATTACCAATTAATAATAATTGATTACCAATTATCAATTAATTAACAATAATATAATTATCAATACCAATTAATTAAAATAAATTATAAGTTAATTACATTTAAATTACATGATGATCAATTAATGAATTAATAAAAATTAATCACCAATTAATAAAAATTAATTACCAATTATTAATTAATTAACAATTATATAATTATCAATAACAATTAATTAAAATAAATTATAACTTAATTACAATTAAATTACTTCCCACCCTATTCCCCTATAAACCCACAACCCGCTACAGAACTTAAACGCAAAAAATAATTAAAATTAATTTATAATTCCTAAAAATTAATAATTAATTTAGTATAATTAAATTACTTCCCACCCTATTCCCCTATAAACCCACAACCCGCTACAGAACTTAAACGCAAAAAATAATTAAAATTAATTTATAATTCCTAAAAATTAATAATTAATTTAGTATAATTAAATTACTTCCCACCCTATTCCCCTATAAACCCACAACCCGCTACAGTACAAAAAAAATAAATTAACTTACATTTTTTTTATTAACATATAAAAATTGTATACATATATTTGTAAACAAGTAGAACACTTAACAAAAACACATATAACACATACATATTAAAAACATAACAAAATACATAACAATAATACAAATATCGATATTAGTAACATCTATATTAAAAAATTCGATATTACTTACCTTAGGGTCGATATTCTGTCCATCGATATTCTGTCCCTTCGATATTCTGTCCCTTCGATATTTTAACTTCGATATTTTTGTATATATCGATATATTATTTTCGATATTTTGTCTGCTCACCCCACAGCTCACTATATGAATATATATTAATGTACTGGAGACAACAGACATATAAAGCAAGATCTAAAAAGGTTTGTGAGCATACCATCAGCAATTGACCACAGGGAGTTAGCCCATTGCAGTTTGAAGCATTCAGTGATGTTATTGGACGCAAAGTCTCCCTGCGCAAACTTGCACCTGGACCAGGGTGTGTTTTTGCACTTGAATTGTAAAATGTGGGTCTGGCATATGCAAATAGCTTTTGTGCATGTTTCATGAACATTAATAGTGCATTTTTTACTTTTAGCATAACCTGTATGAGCTTTGGTGATCGGTTCCAGCGCCGAAACCAGAGCTGGTGCAATTTGAGTTATACTTCTACTAGATGCCAGTTTTCAATACTTTTTGCTCACATATTACTATTTCCTCACAGGTCACCCCATGCAAGATAATAGGCTTGAGGGAGTAGCGAAAAAATAACCAGTGATTAGTCAGCACTGCAATGGAGCACTAGCAAGAATATACCACAATCCTAGCAATTTCTTCACATGAGCGCGCTCTTCTCTAGTGCCCCAACCTCAGTGCACTGCAACTCACGGAACCTCCTGACTGAATATTGGGTGACCTCTGTCCTTACTCCGGATCCCTCCATGTTGCTCTGCAGTTGACTCTGTTATGCTGGTGTTTTCTGTTTCCATTACACAGGTGTCCACTGTTCAGGTTGTTGCCAGCACCAAGCACTCCATGCGGGCTGGCTTATACTCACCCCACACACATCCAGCACAGGCGTCTGTGTACATGTGGCCCTGCCAATAAAGGGGCCGGGCGCACGTGCCCGTAGCCAGTTCAACATGATATGTGCATGTGTCCCTGTGGTCTTGTTGTATGCATGGGGGCCCTGGGCCCTACGACAATACATTGTGCTGTGTGCAGCGGACGCAGACATGTCACTGCAGGCAGCGGGCTAGAACCTGGACATGTAGCTTTGTCGTCACCCACTCAATTCGTAAGGGGAGTGGACTGTGCCGTCGTACGCAGAGCCAACGTGGGTGTGTGACTGATATGTGCGTGCCCCTGGGCGTGGTTCTGTACTGGGTATGTGCATCTGCATGTGTCGTTTTTGTTTAAATATCAATGAGAGAGAGAGGACTAGAAAGCTAGTCCGTATCCCCAAGGTTATTATATGTCATCAAAGAGAACTAGTCTATTTTGCGTGATAAAGAACTCAGAACTGTATGATGAGTAATAAGGAAAAAACTCTAGTTTCTTTTTATGAAGCCCTCACCCACCAACCTAGTTGGTGGCATGCTTCATCATCGGGCCCACCCAGTGACACCGAATGTGTCCCGAGTGTGCTACAACGCCTGTATTACAGCGGAGCAGGTGTGTTGCTGAGTGTGCAGTGATAGTGAAGTGAAAGTGAAGTTTAAAAACTGTCCAGTGATCCCATTACCCAGAGGGTTTACCTTTAATATATGTGCCTCTGGCAGTGATAAAAATAAGGCAGTGGATGTAGATGGAGTGATAGTTAGGAACTCCTGCATCCAGTGGGCGGTCTACATGTTTCAGCCAGGCCTTTAATTATTAACTGGCTTTCCTCAGGACCTTAAATATATGTGAAATGTGAGATCTACACTAAAATACGTGTTTTTGACCTAAAATGTGTTGCACGCGCTACGGTGCACTATGTGTGAGAAGGGGATTCCCTCTCAGAGCATTCCTGTACAAAAAACATACATCTGCATGTGTCTCCATGGCAGTGTGGGTCTCCTTTGTGGGGGTGTAGGTGGTCCCTGAAGGGTATTGGACACCCACGTATGTGTTCTAGTTCGCATTCCATGGGTTCGGCAACATCCACACCTGTTGGGCCACCTCCTTTTGCGTTCTGGAACCTGGAATTGGGGTGCCATGTGTGGGTCGGTGAAGTGTTGTGAGCCAGCCGTGATTGCGGGTGCTTCATGCTGTGTGGTCTGTTGCAGGGGTTGGGTTCTCCTCTGAGTAGCTTGTCTGCCCTGGTCCTGGTGGTGGGTTGTGTGGGATGTAAGTAAACCAAAAGGGAGGTCCCCTAAGATCCAGTCAGGGACAGGGGGAATATGTGCAAAATCAAAAAATCCCTAAATGCAGCAAGAAAACATTCAATACAGCAAGAATACCAATCTTAACTAATACTGGTGGTTATAAAATTATCAAAATTAGGAAAACATCACTACAATACCATATTGCAAAGTTCACACAAATATATCTTAAAAACCAACAAGTTTGCATATAATATTTATTCAATACATTTGTAAAAAACAATATAATAAAAACATTTCATTATTAAAAAAAACATGTTAAACACATAATATTGAGAGCACAAATAAAATACAAAGGAAAACAGTTGTCGACGCAGCGTTTCGGTGAATACGTGGAATAGACACCTTCTTCAGGACAGTTTTCTAACAATTCTGTAGACAGTGTTAGTGTATTATAAAACTAACACATCTGGTAGTTACCCTCAATGTGAGTAGAAAATCATGAAGACGGGAGATTTAATGATATTCTCCTCTTCAAATTATAGGCCTTATGGTACAAAACAATATGTTCTGTAGGTATGTATACTGGTGCCACCGTTGTTTAATTAGGGTCCAGATCCTAATATAAAGGAGCTGAATATTGCCAACCGATGTCGGATTTGTCTGTTTCTACGATTAGGGCTGATGTGCCACTTATTCAATACGTAGTATCACTGATGGATAAATTTACAGCCAAGGGTCCTGACTTCTTGTTTGTCACCTTAGACACGTTCTACGGCCTCCATGCGACCAGTATACAGCTTCCTGGTTGGGTTCTCCTCTGAGTAGCTTGTCTGCCCTGGTCCTGGTGGTGGGTTGTGTGGGATGTCCATGGGCTGTTGTAGGGCGTCGGTGTCGAAGGTGTGGTGTTCGTCTCGGGCATCACTGATGGGTTGGCTGGTCTGACCTGCTGGAGGTGTTGTTTGTCCCTCTGCATTGTGAAGGGGAGGTGCATGTTGGCATTGTGTTGGCGCCTTGTTCTTGTCGACATGCAGACTGTGTGACAATGTACATTGTGACTGTTTGGGCGGTGGTGGCTATTTGAGTTGGGACAGTGGACATTTGGCCTACATGGCTGATGTGGGGTTGTAGCCGTAGATATGCATCTCACAGTTCCCTGCTCTGTCCAATGTGATTGTTCTGTTTCTGCGCCTGGGCGGACCCAGTTGTGTCCCCTGTTCTGCAGTGTGGGTGTTGCACTTTGTGCCACATTTTCATGGTATTTGCTGTGGTTTCTATGTGTGTGTGCTGCAGTGTGCCACGGGATGGGGGACATGTCCCTGGGTAATTGTGGGTGTGCAGTGTGCTACACCTCGTTGTGCATGTGTGCCATTGTGCCCATCACCCCCGTCCCCCCAGTCCCTGTTGGATCCTCACCCTGTTGTTGTTGTGTCGGGTCCTGTCGGGCTGTGTCCGTACTCCCACCTCCTTGCACTGTCTCCACACTATGACTGTGGCCTGGGTTTCCTCCAGCTCCTCCTGTGGCGCTGGACTGCCACCTCCTGTCGCCGTTGCTGCCTTCCTGTTGGCAGCGGGTTTGTGCCTGGTTTAGGTTGTCACGTCCTGGCGGCGCCTCTTGGCCTCCTGGATTGGCCTCCTCGGCACTCCGACTGCATTCCAGGTGGTCTGCTTGTGGGTCAGTTGCTGGTAGTGTTCTGTGACTCCGTGGCGCTGGTCTTGTTTTCCTGCGGTCTGCACCCCGTCTTCCTCTCCCTTTTCTACTTGGCCTTCCCTGACCCTGTTGTTCCTTGCTGGTGGTCTGTGGGGGTTGTGGGGTTCGCGTTGACCTCTGCGCTGGGTCAGGGTGCATCCATGTTGCTACGTGCTTTGGCTTGTTTCTGGTGTGTTGTTTCTGTGGTTTTTATGGTGCAATTTCCCGCCAGACGCGTGGGATTTGCAGGCCTGTGGCTGCTTTTCGCTACTTTTTGTACCGCGATTGGACTCATCGCATGATTTCTCGCGTTACGCATTTTTTCGGCATGGCGTTGATTTTCACGATGACATTTGACGCGTTATCTGGTGACTATCGCATGCTACCGCCTTGTTGTGAATTCCACGTTGACACGGGGTTATTTTCCCGCGCTAGGCTGCGATATTGAAAGTTGCGTTACGCTACTCTTGCGGTAGTTATCGCACGTTCTTGTGAATATACCCCATTGTTTCAGTGAATGTGAGAGGTAAAAATACAATTCTGGTATGTGTTTGGGGGGGTTCATAAAGAGGAGTGTACTGCTTGCCAAATACTGCACAGGGCTTCTTAAGGGGCAGCATTCTTGGTTATCAATTTGATGGGAGATTTCGAGCCCAGTACGTATCAGAGGACCCTGGCCCAATGTTAATATATCACTTACCCCTATCATCATCATACGTTTTATTGCATAGTTACTTAAAACCGTTGCAGATTTACAGAATCACTTAAAAAAACAGCAAACATGGATTAAAAACAACAGTGCTAAACAGAATGCAAAGTCTTAAAATAGAAGTAAAGTTTATGAGAATATCAGTTAAAGGTTTTCCAGAACAGGTCTGTTCTCGGGCCTCTCTTGAATGACATATGCAGTGCTTAATTTGTGACAGTGGATTCTGGTGCTCGGCACCAGCACTTAATTGCCAACACCGGCACTTATGACAGCCACATGGTGGCACTGTTTTATTTAGAGATGAGCACAACAACAGTTGTGTATTAATTGAATATGCATTAACAGTGACTAATACCTGCCACTCAAGACTTTCTTCTAGCTTTGTGGGCCTGGAATAGTCTGAAGTGCCACACTTGTAGGAGTGTGATGTTGGTAGATGTGTATGTACTGTCACCGTCAGCGCTGGCTGGGGCAATGGGTGGTGCAAACTGCAGTGGCCTCATGATGAGGGCCTGGCATTTTTTTTATTTTATTTTATAAATTAAGCACTGTACATATGGTTTGGACCTGCTGCTTCACAGTGCTCCACTGCTTTGTGGCTGGCTCCCAACGATCTCAGTTCATATTTCGTTATTTGCAACAAAAAGTTGGAGGTAAGGTTTGTTGTTGATGAGTGTAGGTTTCAGTTTGGGGGAACGAGGTGCAAGTTTGAAGGTATCCTTGTCCTTTTGTTCCTGTGGGACATGGGAGTTGGAAATAGGATAACTTGATCCTTGCATCTACCGGGAGCCAAGGTTGCATTCATATGTTCCTATTTAGCTAAATTGAAGGTATAATCTGGCCTTCTGATTTGAGTCTTTGCATCTTGCAATTACCTTCTTTGGAAGGTCTGTGTGTTGCAGTCGTCCAGTCATATGACCACCAGCGCTCTCTGATGCTAGTAATGAGTAACAGGAGGATTTTCCTGAGGAGGGAGTGTTTGCCATTTCACGCACTTGAGCACTGGGGACCAGACATATTCTGAGCTGAATCTCGTTCCTAAATTTGGAACTTTCCATGTGGTGAATAGCAGCCTACCAAGACTGGATGGCAATTAGAAGGGATGCAAGTGGATTCTGTTCTGCCCTCAGTATTTTGCTACATTCATAAAAAATAAACCCTCATCCGTTGAAAAACGTGTTCAAACTAGGTAGCTGGAAATTAACTTGATCATCATCAGTATGCATCTGGAGGTTCACCTAAACCTAGGGTGATCATCTCATTCCTGGGCATTACACCCAATCGCCAGTACTGAACTTTTCACCTACAAATCATTGTTTTCAGGGGTGTTAGTATAATTAGTTCAATGGAAGAAAAACAAGACTACATTATCCAGAATGAATTAGGCTGTCAACCTAAAGTCCTTAACTGGAAACAGCATCCATACTGACCTGGAGATAGTTGGTCGCTGTTGGAAATGGGCTACTGGTAGCAACCACAATTTCTGTTAGGGTGGAAACACAAGCAAACCCTAAATTAACCTGCGCTTAACACTCTGGCAGCTTGGCACGAAGCAGTCAGGCTTAACTTAGAGGCAATGTGTAAAGTATTTATACAGCCCTTCAAACAGCAATGAACTGAAAACACAACACAAGAAAACTCCCACACCAATTTTTGAAAAATAGAGTAAAAGTTAATACATTTTTTGAGTCCAAAGTGACACAAAACCAAACAGTAGAACCGGAGATGTGCAGTTTTTAAGATTTAAGTGAAGATAATGCCTAGAAGCACAAAGTGCCAACTGGGGTAATCTAGTCATGCTAGACCAGGACAAAGTCACAAGTTCAGGCCGACCGCGATGGAGAGTGGGTCGCTTTAAGGGACCGAGTTAGGCTCGATGAACAAAGTACCTTAAATCCTGGTTTCTCGAGTGTTGTGGTATCCCGCGTCAAAGATGCGTTGCGCAGAGGCGGTTCTGAGCAAGCTGCAGGGCTGTAATGTGAAGTTTGGCATGAAGAATGCGTTGCACAGTGGCAGTTCCAATGAATCTGCGGGGCTACGATGTGAAGTCCTGCATCGTCATCGATGATGCCGTCATTGAGGGGCTTGCGATGTGAAGGTCTGCAATGAGGGAGTGTTGCGCAGCCGTGGTTCCAAGGAGCCAGTTAGAAAGTGAGTAGTCTACAAATCCCTTTGCATGGTCTTTCGTGTTCTCCATCATCAAAGACCCGCGATTTTAGAGCATCCTTCCAATGGCATACTCCAATCGACTGCTCAGATCATCCTTTGGCAGGAGAGTGATTGTTCTCAGGTTTCGTAAAACCAGATGGGGGAGCCACTCCTTCTCTGTCAAGGTGGCTAAATTGTGGAATGCTATGTCTGCTCACATCACATTGCATCACTGCACTGGAGTTCTTCCCTCTATTCCGTAAGCATCTTTCATTTCATTGCATTTAATTTAACTGCGGCTGCAATGCGATGTCAAGCATCTGGGATGCATTGGACTGCAGCAATTTTGAAGCAAAGATGCCAAGACATGCATCGTGCTGCGTCGGTTCTGACCATAGCTGGGCTGGCAGAGCACCTTGAGGCCCATGTCCGAGTGTCCAGGGCTGGGGTGGCACCACTGACAGCAGACAGACTCTAGGTGCTGGGTTCATGGTGGTTGGAGCCTTTTCTGTCCCTGAGGATCTGATCAGGCGGCCAGCCAAATAGTCCTTGGAGTCACTCTGTGGTCCTGGCATCAAGATGGAGGATCAGTTCTTGTCACTCAGGCAGCAGGGCAGCAGAGTAGCAGGCCTTCTTGCAGAGGAACAAGCAGTCATTCTGAGACTTCCACAGTTCCAGCAGTGTACTGAAGGGTTGGGTCTGAGGGTCCACTATTTATGCCTGGTGCCCACTTTGACGTAGAAGGTTCTGGAGGTTTACACCCTCAGAGGTGTTTGGAATTTCTTGACTCCCTGCCCTAGTTCCAGCTTATTTGGAAACACAAAAGACTAGTGTCAAACCCTTTGTGAGTGTGCTGGACAGAGCCTTTGTGATATTCAAGTGTTGTAGGTGGCAGCTCCTAACCCTCATTAAGGCAGAGATGGCCCATCCTACTAACATCTATTCCCCATTTGTCTCACTGTCTGGGAGGAATACACAAAGACCAACTGTCAGCTACACCCAGTCATGTGGCCCAGGATACAGGCTGCAGGCACCAAATGGTTGGGACAAAAAAATGTCAACTTTCTAAAAGTGGCATTTTCAGAATGGTGACTTAAAATCTGACTTTACCTTTAAAGAGGGTATAAATAACAATTCTTTATAAACCAAACTCGATATTCCTTCTTTCTCCCAATTGAAAGTTATCACGTATTAATGTAATAAGTTAGCCCAATGTTATCCTATGTCAGAGGCAGACCTTGCAGTAGTGGAAAACAAATGTAAACGTTTTTCACTACCAGGACATGTAAAAGTTAACAGTACATGTCCAACCTTTTAAATACACTGCACCCTGCCCTATGGGTTGTTTAGGGCCTACCCTAGAGTTGACATATGTTTAAAAAAGGAAGCCTTAGGCAGGGTTTATTTTCCCAGATAAAAATGGCAGTTTAAAACTGCACATCGAGGCTGCAATGACAGGCCTTGGATGTTTAAAGGTTATGGAAGTGGGTAGCGCAATCCGTGCTGCAGGACCACATGTAGCATTTAATTTACAGGACCTGGTACATGCAGTGCCAGTCTATTAGGAATTACAAGTAAACTAAACATGCCAATTGAGTATAAGTCAATTTCACCATGTTTAAAGGAGAGAACACACACACTTTAGCACCGGTTAGCAGTGATAAAGTGCACAGAGTCGTAAGGCCAACAAAACCGAGATAAGCAAAAATGGAGAAATATGGCAAATGTTTGGGGGAGGACTACTCTAAGGCTGACAGGTCTAACAGTCACTCTAACTACTACTGCAACTACACCAGTTTCTCCCTCAAGACTGAACGAGGTGTACTACACAATGGAGTTGTGTGAGTAATTCAAAGCCCTTTTAAGGTGGAGTGATATGTTCCAAATAATGGAGTGTTATATATAACTGTTCTTTTCCTCAAGGTAGGGGGAAGAATTAGGGGTGATTTTAATCCAGAAAGGATGCACACATAATCCCGTCATGCTTTTAAAGTGTTTTGACACTAATAATAAAAAAAACAATTTGCAAGTGGGTGGGGGTTATACATGGGAGGCTGTTTATGCATGTGTTTTAGGTAATGAATATAGAAGCAAAAATGTGATATAGCAGAATGCGGGAGAAATATAAAGAACATTTAATGCAAAAGCAGTTGGGTTGAGTAAAGGAAGTTCAACACTAATTGGCACACCTGATGGCACTTCAGTAAGACATAACTGTTCCTTCGACTTGATCAAAATTAGGAGGTTGATGGAGAGGTTAAGCTGAGGTATAACTGAAAGAATCGAATCATAGGCCTGTTTTTCACCCATTGATCTAACTTGAAAGCCCAATGGGGATTTGTGTTTATATATCAAGTTGAAGAAGTGTAATTGAAAACATCGAAGAACTTAGCCATCTATTTCCAAATGTGCACATTGGACCTGGCTTGTGCTAGCTGAAATTACTAAAAATAGATTGTTGCAGAGTTTTTCCTCCAGCAAAAGTTACTTTTGCAGAGGGTTATTTCAAATGTGTTTCTTTTTCTTCTAAAGGTTGCGCGACTTGTGGCATGAGATGGCTCCTCACCTTTCATTCATTCACCATGGCGCCCATGAAGCTAAAGCACAATATGATCCATGAAACGCTGGACATACAAAAAAACCACGGCCTTGCGTTGACAGAGCAGCTAATGAGGATCCCACACCACCACAGACTTTTAAGACAAGTGCAATCTGAACCCATAGCCCCCACCCCACACTGACCAGTACAGTGAAGATCACATGATAAGCACCAATGAAGAAACCCCAGGGTTCAGGGACGCATGCCATGCCTTTCCAATCTTCTGAATAGAGTAAATTATCTGCTTTCTTAATATGTGAGAGGCTTGCTGCCCCAATGGCCAAAGTCCTTGTATGTACCTTACCCTGCAGACTCACGCTTTCTCCTCAGCTTCCTTTGTTATAATATCTGGTGCTAATATAGCATTGAACTGTAATCAGTATGGCATCATGCCACTCTAACTGTCCAGCGTGATTACAGACTGACCAGCCCTTTTGGTTGTAAAAGTGTGTGGTCATGGTAAGACCTATTTGAGGGGTGAAAGAGAGAAAGAAGCACAGCAAGGGAATGGGGTTAGTTTGTACATTTTTGCCAGAGCTGCTTTTGGTTCACGGTCCTGCCTTAATTTTTTCTGATGCTATTACGATTCATAGCACTTTACTGAACCTGTCCTTTGACCTGATATTCCTGAAAATCACGGGCGACACCCGAGTCTCTTTGTTTACTTTGTCTATTACACTCTGTGGGCTGTTCGATTATTCGCTCTGATCATTGAAACAAGTCAGCGGTGGGCTTAATCTATCTATCCATGTGGAAAATACACATTGTCTATTTTCATGTCATCATTGAAATAACTTGCTGTTCATAGTAATGCTCCCATCTCCAAAACTAAGTAGTTTAATCTTGTTTAAAATATCCCTCCATGGAAAACTGAGAGCTTTTGCACTAGTTTTCTTACCTACCAAGAATCTACTTTGAAAGCAGTGAAATGATTTTAAGTGTTTTAACTCTTTCTATCGAAAAATGAGATTTTGTACTCTGATACATAAGCACAATAGGTGATGTAATCATATCAGATGGCGGTGTTTCAGCTTTTGTATGTGCTGCAAATTGCAAATTTGTAGATATAAAACATCAATACGTACTTCACAAGTGCACCCCCAAAGACACATCAAATTATATCTCGATAGCTACTCTGGAGCTGTAGATCAACAGTGTACTTGTGATCTAAATGCAGAGTTTTTTGCACTAGTAGAAAAGTGGATGAGTAACAGGAGTTTCCACTGGGTTACTGTGAGAAATTGGCGTTTTTTATTGAGGAGGGAAAACCCCTTCTCAACCAACAACCACAATTCTGTCACTGTGAACCACAAAAGTCACAAAATTTATCTGTGCTTAACCCTCTGGTAGCTCGGCTCAAATGTAGACAGGCTTAACGTAGAGGCAATGTGTTAGGTATTTACGTCGCAAACAAACAATGCTAAAGTGAAAACAAAACACAAGAAAATTCCAACACCAATTTAGAAAAATAGAGTAAAATGTTCTAAAAAGTTTGATACCAAAACAACAAAAATCCAATCAGTAGAACCGTAGATGTGCATTTTTAGAGTCATAGGTAAGTACAGCTCTCAAAAGCACAAAGCATCACTCATGGTCATCTGGTTGTGCAGGCCAGATGCAAGGTCCAGGTCAGTTCAGCTGAAAAAGTTACCTTCTTAAAGTCTGGTGCAAAGAGTCCAGTTTGTGTTGGAGGAGACCTCAATGTGAATGTCATGGATGGTCATCGCTGTAGTGCGAAGAACAGGTCTGGCGTCGCAAATATCATCATTGTAGCACGATTGTCTGGTCTGGCGTCAAGGACGGTCATTGCTGGAGCTTCATTTTGGCAGTTACTGCAGGCTGTCGCTGCTGTAGCGTGAACTGCAGATCTTGAGTAGCTGTAGCATGAAGAGTCGGGTTCACCAGAGCTTTGCGTTGGTAGTCGTCGTGGGCAGCAAACTCTCAGCGTGAATATGCCCTTTCACGGTCACAAAGAGCCCACAACTTTAGGAATTCTATCTTTCTTTCAGAGGAGTGCACTCTGATGCCGGCCAAGGAACCAGGACCTATTGAAGCACCTCTTGGGGATCAGGGTCCCACTCTAACAGAGGCCAGCAGGATTCAGGTAGGTCCATATGCAAGTCCAGGCACATCCAGTGCAGCAGGTCAGCAGGGCAGTTGCTGTGAGGCCCCTGGAGCTTATTGTGTCCCTGTATCTTAGAAAAGGATACAGGTCATCTAGCCGTTGGAGTCACTCTGGTGGTCCTGGGTTCAAGGAGCAAACCCAGGCTTCCTTCCTCAGGCAGCAAGGCAGCAGGGCAGCAGGGCAGCAGAGCAGTCCTTCCAACAGCAAGGCTGTAGGGTAATCCTTCTTCTGAGTTTTCAACAGGTCCAGAAGTAATCTGATGTGGGCTTCAAACAGTTCAATATTTATACCTCGTGCCAGCCTTTGAAGTGGGGGATACTCCTAGACCACCCCCACATCTGGTTCTGGAAAGTTCCTCTGTCCCCTGACCAGGCTCCCAGTGGTCTGAGTTGACAATAAGCTGGTGTCAAGCTCCTTTACATGTCTTTGGAGGTAGCCCCTTTGAAATGTAATTGGGGTAGGGAACAGCTCCGCTTCCACCATACTGGAAGGGTGGCCCATCGTGCCAAAATCTAGTCCCCTTTGTCTCACTGTCTGGGGGGGGCTACCTGTTAGAAATAAGGGTCTCTAGTTGGCAGAGGTAGGTACTTTTGTCCAAATAGGGACCTTTGCTTCTAGTCAGGGTAAGGGAGATACACTTCTAAAATAACACCTGCTCACCACCTTGGTAGCTTGGCATGAGCAGACAGGCTTATCTCAGAGGCAGTGTGTAAAGCATTTGTGAACACATACAGTAATACAGTGAAAACACTATAAATGGACACCACACCAGTTTAGAAAAATAAGTAATCTTTATCTAAACCAAACAAGACCAAAATGACAAAAATCCACAATACAGTAATAGAAATATGACTTTCAAATGGTAGAAATAGTTCAGTTCAAAGCAAATTGCAGATGGAACACTTTTCACACAAAGTACCATGGATGCGTTGCGCACACAAACAAAAAGAGTCGCAGGGAAGCTGATGCGTCTGTTCCTTACACTCAGGGAAGGTGATGTGTCGGTTCCTTGCTCTGGGGGAGGTGATGCGTTTGTTCCTTACTGCTGCGCAGGGGAGGTGGTGCGTCCGTTCCTTACCGGAGAGGAGGTGATGCGTCGGTTTCTTACTGCATGGGGAGCTGATGCGTCAGTTTCTTACTGCGTCCCTCAACAATGTGAAAGACTTGGCGCCTCGATGCGATGATCCAGGACGATGAGTAGGTTCTTGCAGCCGCACAGATTCTTGTTGTTGCATTGCTTTTCCAGCTCCCAACAGCCAGAACATCCTCCATAGGCCCAGGACAGCTACAGACACCTCTTGGCAGGCCAGAACTCCCAGCAAGGAAGTTCAGGGGAGCTGGGGGGGAAGTATTGTGTCCCTGAGACTTCAGAACAGGAGGCAAGCTCTTCTTTAAGCCCTTGGAGATCTTCCTCAAACAGGGGACACAGCAAACAGCAAAGTCCTTTTTCCCTTTCCTTGGCAGAAAGTAGCCACTGCAGGCCAACCCCAGACAGCAAACAGCACAGGGGCAGTATTCCTCCTCAGTTTCTCCAGCTCTACTCCTTGGCAAAGGTTCCTCTTGATTTCCCAGAAGAGATCTAAAGTTCTGGGGCCTGGGCCCCAATAGTTATACTACAAATTCCTTTGTTCTCTGGTGGCAGAGAAGCTCTTTGCCCAGCCAAAACCAATTCTGACCTCTCTGGTGCAGCTGCCCGGCAGGAGGTGGAGACAGCATTGTGTAAGGCAGACAGGGCCTATTCAGGTTCAAGGGAAATCTCCTCCCACCACCCTAAATGCAGACCGGGCCTATTCAGGTGCTAGTGAGAACTCCTCCCCCTACTCTGAATGCAGCCCAGGTCTATTCAGCCCAGCCCTGACTCATCCAGACTCTCTGGAGCTACTGCACATCCCCAGCCCCTGTCACTCCAAATCCAGACAGTCAATGCACATCAAAGTAGAGGCATGCTGGATGGCTAAGCAAGAAAATACCTACTTTCTAAAAGTGGTATTTTCAAACACAGAATGTAAAAAGCACCCTCACTAAAAGATGCAATTTAACATTCTGAGTTCAGGCATACTAAACTTTATTTTCCTCCCTTGTTCATAGGGGTAGTTATGTTTATAAGATGTTATAAGCAAACTCCCCATTCTATCCTATGGGAACAGGTAGCCTTGCAATAGTGAAAAAATGAAATTGGCAGTATTTCACTATCAGGACATGCCACACACACTAGGGCATGTCCCACCTTTCACATAAACTGCACCCTGCCCACAGGGGTACCTTGGGCCTACCTTAGGGGTGACTAACATGTAAGAAAAGGGAAGGGTAGGGCCTGGCAAGTGGGTGCACTTGCCAAGTCGACATGGCAGTACTAGACTGCCCACAGATACTGCAGTGGCAGATCTGAGTCACATTTACAGGCTGCTTATGTGGGTGGCACAATCAGTGCTGCAGGCCCACTAGCAGCATTTGATTTACAGGCCCTGGTCACACACAGTGCACTGTACTAGGGACTGACTTGTAAATCAAATATGCCAATCATGGAATCACCAATCATAGCAACAATGTACAGGGAGAGCATATGCACTTTAGCACTGATCAGCAGTGGTAAAGTGCCCAGAGTCATAAAACCAACAAAAACAGGTCAGAACTGAAGGCCACAAAACAAACAATCTGGGGACAAACCCACTGTAAAAGCCAGGTCTAACACTACCCAAATGCCAACTACACCCAGTCATATATCCCAGGACACAGGCCGCAGGCACCAAATGGTTAGGACAAGAAAATGGCAACTTTTATAAAACTGGCCTTTTCAGAATTGTGACTTAAAGTCCAACTTTACCATTGAAGAGGGTTTTAAATTACAATTCACTTGAGTGTAAACATGATATTCCTACCTGCTCCCCATCAAAAGTTATTTATTTATTTATTTAATTATTTATAGAGCGCAACAGTCTCCCAGAGGATATCACGGCGCTAAGGAAGCGAGATCCAATGGTAGGGGGTGATGTGATGCTTGCTGCCCCTATATCCGGTACTTAGGTCTTGGGGAACAAATGGGTTTTCAGCTTCTTTCTGAATGCCAGGTAGTCGTCAGTGAGACATAGATCTCACTTATTAAATGTAATAAGGTAACCCAATGTTATCCAATGTTAGAGATAGGCCTTACAGTGGTGAAAAATGAATATAGTAGTTTTTCACTACTGGACATTTAAACTTAAAAACATCTCCTACTTTTGAAATAAAATGCATTCTGTCCTATGGCTGTTTAGGGCCTACCATGGGGGTGACTTATATGTATAAAAAAGGAAACCTTAACCTGACAAAATGTTTATTATGGCAGGCCAAATGGCAGTTTTAAAACTGCACTACAGGCTGCATTGGCAGGCCCGAGGCATGTATTAAATGGCTACTTTAGTGGGCAACACAATGAGTGCTAAAAGCCCACTATTAGCATTTAATTTACCTTTCCTGATTGCATGTAGTACCAGTTACTAAGAATTTATAAGTGAATTAAATGTACCAATGAGAAGTAAGCCAATTGTACCAGGTTTCAGGGAGAGAGCACAAGCTCTTTAGCACTGGTTAGCAGTGATAAGGTGCACAGAGTCCTAAAGCCAACAAAAAAAATGCAGCAAAACAGGCAGAGTGAAGGCAAAATGTTTGGTGGACTACCACCTGAGGGTGTCAGGTTTAATGGTTACATTGCCCATTGAGGTAGGTAGTGATCTGAGACAGTAAGTATAAAAGAACCAGGATGACAAGAACTGCCTGCTAGGAAGTTTGGGTAGAGATCCCCACTGTAGTGATGTGTGCATTTGTGTGAAAGAGAGACTGACTTTGTAAAGCAATTGTCCCTATACAAGGGGCTCTTGACCTCTTGGAAGGCAATAGGATGGTATATGGACTACTTGGTCACCTGAACAAAAATGCCGGGAAGAATTCCAGTAGTACACGTTCATAAAGAATACTCTATATAAATAAGCAATGAGAACCATCAACCGTGAGCACAGACGATTATTCAATATTCATAGCAAAGCAGTACCCATAGGCACACGGTAACTATGTCCCCAGTATTCTTAGCATCACCATGTAGTGTACAACATTAGAACTCATAGCAGACGGCTGCGGTCAGCACACATTGGGGCCCTATGTGTGAAAGATGATGGTGCCTGGGAGCTGAACAATGCTGTAGGTCATGGGAAACAGCAAAAATAAATACAGGCAGGAAGCTGTACGAATATAGCATGTCACATCGCATGCTATTACATCGCGTTCCTTTACAATGCGGTCGTTACAACGACCGCGTTGTTAGAACGCGATACCTTTACAACGCAAGTCATTAGATCGACTTGCTGTAGGGGGCGCGCTGGACTTAGGAATAGTATAATTTACTATTCCAACTCCAGCCTGCGCAACAGTAGGGAAGGTGTTGGAATAGTAAATTATACTATTCCTTAGGTTAGAGCGCCCCCTACAGCAAGTCGATCTAATGACTTGCGATGTAAAGGCATCGCGTTCTAACAACGCGGTTGTTGTAACGACTGCGTTGTAAAGGAACGCGATGTAATGGCAGCGTTGTAAACGCTGTTTCCCAGCTGTACACTGTATATTCCAGGGTTGGTGAGGCAATCTGTGCCCCTGCCCAGTAAGAAAAGCCAGCCTGGGGTACTTGAGTACCTATGAAAGAATGGACTGGCAGCATTAAGACATTATGACAAAACTGTGGGTGTGAATCCTTGATGTTAGACTTGGCTTTTTCAGCGGGTTTACCCCCAGACTTTTGGCTTTTTGGCCTCCTGTTTTTGACCCTGTGTGTGTTGGTTTTAGGACTCTGGGCACTTTACCACTGCTAATCAGTGCTAAAGTGCATATGCTCTCTGGGTAAATTGTGTTATGGATTGGTGTTTCCATGATTGGCCGATTTGATCTATGTGTCAGTCCCTAGTAAAGTGCACTGCGAGTGCCAGGGCCTATAGATCAAATGGTGTTGGTGGGCTGCAGCACTGGATTGTGCCACCCACGCAAACAGCCCGTAAAGTGTAACTCTGGCCTGCCATTGCAGAGCCTGTGCGCAGCCTGGGGCTGCCATGTCGACTTGGCAAGTGCACACACTTGCCAGTCCCTAAACCTTCCCTTTTCTACATGTTAGTCACCCCTAAGGTAGGCCCAAGGTACCCCTGTGGGCAGGGTGCATTGTATGTGAAAGGTAGGACATGCCCTGGTGTGTGTGGCATGTCCTGATAGTGAAATACAGCCTACTTCGTTTTTCACTATTGCAAGGCTACCTGTTCCCATAGGCCAGAATGGGCAGTTTTGATTATTACATCCTATGATCCTAACTGACCCAGGGTACATGGTAGAAATTCGAGTTTAGTATGCCTGAACTCAGAATGATAAAATGCATCTTTTAGTGAAGTTGGTTTTAACATTCTGTGTTTGAAAATACCACTTTTAGAAAGTGGGTATATTTTTTTTGTCTAACCATCCAAGCCTGCCTCTGCTAGGTTGTGTATTCCTTGTCTGGAGTGTGAGTGACAGGGGCTGGGGGATTCCAGGAGACAGGGTGAGTCAGCACAGGTCTGAATAGCAAGATCTACATGTAGATGGGTGGGAGGAGTTGCACCTGGGACCTGAATAGGGCTGTGCCTTCCCTCCACAATGCTGGCTCCACCTCCTGTGGTGCGTCTGATGTCCCTGGCCTACACTGCAAAAGGAAAGAAGGAGTCTTGTCAACAAAGTGCTCCAGGACTGACCAGAACTGGTTTAGACTAGGCAAAGGCCTCTCTGCCTTCAGAGAACAAAGAGAAATTGAGGATAAAAAGGGGGACCCAAACCCCAGAACTTTAGATCTCGCTGGAATCAAGGAACCTGTCAAGAAGAAGAGCTGGAGAGCTGCTAGGAGGAGTACTGCCCCTTTGCTGAGTTATTGCCTTGTTGGGTTGGCCTGCAGTTGCTGCTTCTGTCTTGGGCAGTGAAAGGACTGGACTTAACTTTCTACTACTTGTGCTGAGAATCTCCAAGGGCCTGAAACCGAGCTGGCCTCCTGTTAAGAAGTCTCAGGGACTGCAAAGACTTCACAACCCTCTGGGTACCGCTTCTGGAACCGCTGTTTCAGTTGCCACAGAGGAAGGGAACCGCAATGGACTCCGTCAACTGACTCCATCGCTGGCCCGGTGTCCTGTTTGCACCGCAGACCGCACCGTCCGCATCTCGCACCACAACCCTGGTCTCACCGACGACGACGTCCGACGCCATCGCCACCGAGCCGCTGCTTGCACCGTGACCTGTGGGCACCGCAGTTCGCATCGCATTGCTTCACTGTGCCAGCCGGACCAGACCGACGCTGTCGCTGCAACTGGCTCAACAATCGTGACCGCATCGCAGTTGGGGCACCGCTCGTACGCTTCGCGACGCTCCGCTCCGACTCGCACCGCTGTCCGACGCCAGCTCCCGCACTCCGGCTTGGTCTCCTGCATCGCAACCTGCCAGCACCGCATCGAGCACCGTCTCACCCTGCCCCGCACGCCTTGGACTCACCGACTCCGTCTGCACGATTGTCACCGAGCCGCTGCCTGCACCGCATCGAGAGGACACCGCGCCCTGCACCGCTTCCATCTTGCACCGCAACCACGATGTACGCCGACCGGCTCGCACACTCCGTGCCCGCCACAACGAGAAAAGGTACTGTGACCGAGTCTGTTCACGACTCTGCTGGCCCGTATCGACGCGGTCGGCTGGAACTGTTAGATTCTGTGGTTTTCAGCATCGCGGTAGACTCGGACGGAGCTACCGACTCGTACGAACTTTGTTTTTGAAATATTCCTGCAAAGAAGAAGTTATCTTGCAACGTAATCACTTTTAAAGTACTGTATTGTGAATTTTTATCGTATTTGGTCTTGTCTTGAGTATATAAAAATATTGGTTATTTTTCTAAACTGGTGTGGTGTCCTTTTGTAGTGCTTACACTATATTACTGTTGGTTATGTGCAAATGCTTTACACACTGCCTCTAAGATAAGCCTGACTGCTCGTGCCAAGCTACCAAGGGGGTGAGCAGGGGTTATTTTAGGAGTGTAACTCCCTTATCCTGACTAGAGTGGTGGTTTCTGCCTGGCTTTGGCACATGCCCTAGCCTACCAAAAATCCCATTTCTAACACTTGACTACATAGGGATCAGAGGAGTAAAGACCCTAGAGCACCAGTCAGAAAAAGTGGTGACCCACCACAGGATTCTTAGTGCAAAGGCAGCAATATCCAGTTTTCATGGTGTTTGGAGATGCCTCCCATGATGCAGAGCCTTTTCCTAGGGTGAACTGGGTAAGCATTTCCCTTCATACTCTCCATGGTGTGTCTTCTAATATGCACTAGGTATATTCCTGCCTCCACACTCAGCAGCCTTCTTTTTGAACCTGCAGCATGAGTTAAGCTCAGCAGCATCCCTTTACCTTAATACCAAGGAACAAAGAAAAAACATAGACTGCAAGACTCTGTATGCTTTCAACTCAGCTAGTCCCCAGGGAACTTGAGCTTCCTTCTCCATTGACATTGGTATTCACCTCACTTTTGATTGGAAGATCTTGTAATGCCAGGGGCCATGTGATTTCGGAAACAAGCCAATTATGGCCTGCTCCACTCTGCTTCTTTTCCATGTCCATAGTTCTTCTTTGGCAAGTCCTACATTGGATCTTGCTCTTTTTCAAACAAGGGCCTCTGTTAAATCTAGGAATCTAGGAAATCTCCTAACATTCCAGGGAGGAACCCTGGGCTGGCAACAGCTGTTATTCTGAATGGACTGAAACCAGAAGTGTACTGTAATTCAGTTTGTCCTTATCCATATCGAGGTGTGTTGGCTGGATTGTAACCTCCTCCTGGTCCACATTCATGCTTGCTAGCAAGAGGACATAAGAAGGCATTCACTCTTTGGCACAACATTAAACAGAAAACAGATCAAGAGACAGATTGAAGAATAATTTTAAAATGTATTTCAAACTGAAATACTACCTAGCCACACCAGGCAATGAGAACTCTACTTTTAACAGAAAAAAAATCTTCCTTGTCTTAGCCAATACTAGCCTCAAGTGCCAAATGTACTAGTTCCCTTACTCTGCCCACTTCTCCTACATTTGCTAGGTGATGACTTAGAAGCATATTGTCAAAAATCCAATGGGTAAGAATAAGACAAGTACCATCGATCTCACAGCATTGCTGTCCTCTCTCCCTCCTCGCCTGCACAACGGCTCCCTTACCTGTAGTGAAAGAGTATAAATGTGTTCCCACCACAGAGACAGTGTAGATTTAAGTGATGCAAGTGAGTACAAGCCTAGCACACACTAAAATGAGTAAAAGAGTGTCCCTTTAGATCTAAAGAGGCCTGGGCATTCCTAAGGATGCTTCCTAGGTCGAAAGTACCCCTTGACCCCCACAATACAACCCCAGTGGCTTTCTCTATCATCTCAAAATGGTAGAAAAATGTGCTGCAAGTGAGGTTAGAACCAATACACAATTATACACACACGTGTTGACTAGATCAAAGCATACATATGATCCTAAAATTCATGCAGTTCCACCAAGGCTTCCTCTGCCCAACATGGTGCAATCTTAATATCCTACAAAAATATTTTGAAACATAAAAGAACTTTGCTATTTTGGCAAAGGGAGGACAGAACAGAGAAACTGTTGTTATGATTTGTAATGTACCCCAATATAGGCTTGGGTAGTCGCTTAACCTTTCACCTACATTTACCGTGCCATTGTACTACATAACAGGTTTGTGCTGACCTTTTACCTAGTTAGGTGCTGCATAAATGCCGTGTGGTTTTCTCCGAAAACTAGCCTCATTTATTATGCATGAGGATTCTCAGAATCACAGCAGGACTACCATCTTCTGCATCTTCTGCATAATAACTATGTATAAGGGTAATCCCTTTTGTCATCCTTGGCTGACATGACACAGCAAGTTAGAACCCCTGAGGTGACCTTTTGGGTATATAAGCACCATATCTTTGCTGGGGCAGCCAGAGGAGAAAGACTTCCATGCTGACACGCTGACAAGAGACACTGAAGCTCCTGCATGCAGACACTCCTGCACGCAGTGGTCTGACAACCCTCGCGCGGTGTCCATCTCGAGACCAAGATGGGGTCCTTCAGTTTTTTACTTCAGGTAATGGGGTTGGTTTTATCCTAGGGGGATTCTTGGCTATACACCTACATACATGCTAGGTACATTTAGGTACATCCAATTAGGGTTAGCATCGTAGGAGTATGTATTTTTACTGTCAAGTATCTATATACCTGCATATATCTATTGGTTTAGCAATATGATAGAAATCTACCATCCATTTACTTATCATCGTTTATAATTGTTTATATCTGTTTATGTCTTATGGTTGTTGCAGCACACATATTTTATACTAGAATGACTCTGGCTCAATAAATGCTTATTGAAAACGTCCCTATTGTTTATTCTGTGTATCTCTCTGAGACAAAGTGAGCACGAGTGACTGAGCAAAAGGTACAGTACTGTTTCCATGATCCCTGAGGGGTCAGGGTTGTCATGTTCGATAGTTGCCTGAGACTATTTTCTCCTTGGTAAGAGGAGCTCATAGTGGCACTGTGAGCTAGCTGGTATACAGGCGAACATATCCGGTGGGGGTGTCTGGAATCAGTCTGGACACCGATCCCACAGTTTAAACGCGCAGATCCTATATACATTTATAGGAACTACACAACATGGCGCCGCCAACGTTGGTTCGGTTCTTATTTAATGGTCAAATCTGAGTAGCTCAGTCGTGCTTTCTCAGAGACCCCTACTCACATCTACCCAGAGACGTCTGGAGTGGGAGGGAAAAAAATCAGCCGCAGCTGAATAGGCATATCCTATGTATTGGCCGTAGGTTTATTCAAGCTTGAAGGATTATAGTTCCCTATTGTGCATAAAACCTTATCTCAGTTTCCTTGAAACTCTTTCAACAATGTCTGTCGAAGAGAACGCTGTGGCAGCATTACATGCAAATGCAGCGGGGGATGGGGAACAGGAAGGTGCGATAAACATTTCAGAAAATGTCAGGAACACACTTACTTTTAAACTAGCAGACTTTGGAGTCCCAGCATTAGGTGGGACTGTTGCCTTCATGGTTGAGGTGTACAAGGCATACAGAAAAGATGTGTTGTATTCATGGATTAAATTCCCATCTGCAGATGCACGTACACATACATTTCATTCTTACATTCCAGATGAAATACCAAGGGAATATTGTCCTTATGAGGACATTGAATTCCGCTCACTTACCAGGTACATATAGACTGGTTTAAAGGCGCCCTCCCACACACCACAGATAGAGTGATACTCGGTCTGCTCAGCAGAGACGGAGCGACTTGGCCGGTTCTCGCGGCTTATACACAGCATCCAGACATTGACACATTGACAATTGCAGACTTATGTCCACTTCGCATAGAAGTAATAAAACTTTATAGAAATCTGACATAGTTCATTATGAGAACACTCGCACTACAACCAAGTAAAATTACCACAGCAGGTCAACTTCAAGGGACTGCAACTAAAATCACCCCACAAACGCGGTTATGGGAAAACTGCCCATTAAACGTGAGCAAATGCCATTATGGATAGCACAGAAAATAGCACAGTTAGAGGCAGTGTTTCCACACACAGGCCCACAAGAAAAACACAGAATACTGACAATTTGCTTGCCAATGTGGATAGCTCTCCCGATAGAAGACTGTACCTCTTGGGGTACAGTTTTCGCTGCCATCTATACCAGACCTCATGGTATCCCTTCAATAGCTGTGATACCAGACGTTTAAAGACAAATTCAGAATGAGTATGGAGCAGACCCTGCTCTGAACTTGGGGATGAAATTATTAGGCAATTTTTCCCATCAACAATTATATTAGCAAACATAAAAGGGGAGGCAGCAGCGGTGGCTATACGCCAACGCCTGAGAGAATGCACTCCTGCACAACAGAAGCAAGAATTACCTAAAATTATTGAGGATACATACGCGAATTAGGTAGAGATAATTTGGGAGCTAGAGCTACAAAACCACAATTAGTGGGTATCCCTGAAAAGGACACAGGCAAGCAAACACCTGATTCTTCTAAGAAGAATTGGGAGAATACAAAACAAAAAAATAAAAAGAATAGATCACAATCTAGGGGTGGGTCTCCTCAATAGGAGCCCTCTGAAAGGAGGTATAACCTTAGAAATCGTGATAACATTAAAAAACCTGACAGGTATCAGGATACTGATACACGTTCCTCTCGTTCCTTTCAGGGTTCATCAAAAAACTCAGAGAGGGAAGGACGGTCAGAACACAGATCAGAAAAAAGATCAAAGTCCAGAGATACACATCGTACTTCAGACTATAATACCAAAAAAGAAGATAAACCAAAATCAAAAGCTCAATTTAAAAGAAGAAAGTAGCTGGCCTTAAAGTAAGAAATGCCAAGGCTGCTGAGGACTCAGCTTCTGAATGGGGAATGGGCTCTGATGATGCTAGACAGCGCAGCAGAAGTAACAATAGCTTGCCAGAACCTAATGGAAGTTCTGGTGACAGCGGCGTTGAATGAATATATCACGGTGGAAACACCTGATACTAGGGTAAGTGTCCCACACCCGTTATATTAAATAACACTCCAAATGGAGGGGGACAAACCCAGGAAAATTAAAGGTCTCTTTTGGGAGAACCTGACTTTTGGATACGACATCCTTTTGGCTGAAAACGATTGGCCACCTGTGTTCGTTATGGATTGCCCAAAAGGGGAAACTGTAATTTTACCAGCTTTCTCTGACCTCGTTCCCAAATCACTACAATATTCATACGCGCAGGAGTAAGGGTAGCATTAGCTACTGCATTATACCGCAATCATGTAGGGTGGGATACTGAGTCACCTCACCATGAAATCCCAGTAAAAACTACTCCAACTACCCAGAGGCAAAACCCAATAAAACAAGATGCAAAAAAAACAAATCAGGGAGATCTTAGATCAACTTGAATATCAAGGTGACATAGAAAATTGCACCTCCTTCATGAACAATCCTTTGTTTCCCGTAATGAAACCTGATAATTCATATCATCTAGTTTTAGACTACAGGCATTTGAACACTTGAACAGAGACATTTGCAGTACAGAATGCACACAGTGCCACATTGATGAATAACATTGTGCGGAAAAAATATAAAACAACACTAGATATCTCAAATGGATTCTTCTGCCAAAATAAAGCACCTGAGAGCAGATATTTGACAGCATTCTCAGCCCTAGGCTCTCCACGTCAATTATGTAGACTGCCCCAAGGGTATAAGAATAGCCCCGGGTTGTTTTCTGCAAGGGTAACAGAGTTGCTTCAAACCTTTGATGAAGAGGCATTGTCCTATGTAGATGATATTTATCTTAACGATGATGAATTATTGGACCACTTGACCAGGGTGAACAACACAATTCTGGGGTTTGCCTCTGAGGGCTACAAATTTAACTTTAAAAAATCAAAAATTGCCCACCTCAATGCCCTATTTTTGGGATCTGAGCTCTCAAGTGAAAGAAAAAGCCTTGCAGGTAACTTTTTAGAAAAGTGTGCACTGCTCCAACCTCCAAAGACTCTGAAATATTTACAATCCATTTTAGGATTCCTAAATTTTGGCAGAACAGACATTTTAGACTACGCAGAAAAAGTAAAACCTTTCTATGACTTAATCAGACCCGATTTTCAGTTCATCACTGGACACAGGAACACACAGAAATCCTACGTTCCCTACAAGCTGATACGATAGCTTACAGACACTTACACACACGTGTAAACACTACGAATTTGGTGATCCATGTAATCGCGGGCCAATCAGGGTACACTTACCTAACCTTCAATGAAGGCGAAACTGTGCCCATTGCATACAATTCACATTTGTACACAAACGCTGAGATGCGCTTTGCATCCACTGAAAAGATTTTAAAAGCAGTACAGACTGCTGTAGTGAGAGAAAAAGCAATGGCACAGGGGAAACGAATAATTATTGTGGCTCCGGTACTGTCCTTAGAGGCTGTTACAAAAGCTAGCATTCCAAACGCAAAAGCACTACATCCACGATGGATCGAATGGGCTAATTCTCTCATGACAACAGATGTAGACTACAAATTTGATTCTACATAAAAACACAAGCATTTCTGCAGTACGAACAAAAATATCCTCTCACGAATGAAATAATGCCTCTAGATCAGTATAAATACATTATTTACACCAATGGATCTGCCCAGCCTGTCGTAGGAAGTAAATAATAACACAACGCAGCTTGTGCGATTGTAAAAGGACGTATGCTGGACGGCAAGTTCCGTCCTAGTAATATGCAGACGCAGTCTCTAGGAGATTGCACGGCTCAGCTGGCAGAACTAAAAGCCCTGATACTGACACTAAGGAATACAGATCGAGAATTCCCCACACTCATAGTGTGCGATTCATTCTATTGTGTCCAGTCCTACAATGAATATCTTCACTACTGGGGGTCAGAATGGTTTTGAAGACTCAAAAGGTGGCACAATAAAGAATAAACTGCTTGGGGAACAAGTGGCAGAGCTGAAAAAAGGCTTGCCTCGGGCTCACGTGATTCATACGCTGTCATCAACATGTTGGCATACACGTTGAAGGGAATTCATTGGCTGAAGAAGCCGCCAAGGCAACAGTGCGAACTGCTGCAATAGCTGCAATCACTCATTCAAAAACGAGGTTAGACGGACAGATAATGGTTGCTGTCATTGCTTCATGCAAAAACAGCACAGCCTTGCCAAAAGGTTTTCCACTCAAGTACTCCTACAAGTTAGATGCGCAAAACATTCTGCATGCTCAAATTCCAGGAGTGGGGGATAGAGTAATACTAAACATGGATCGCAGATTAGGTTTAATTCTAGCTGCACACAAGGGTCTGGATTCAGCACACTCAGGGATTACTGCGACAGTTTCACTACTGAAACAACGCTATTGGTGGCCAGGCTTAACAAAACAGACAAAAGCATTTGTCCTTAAGTGCAACATCTGTCAGCAGATGAAGGGTTCTACCGTGGCACGCCCACCGCAAACACCACTACTGATATCAGACAGACCTCTCGCTTGTGTCTATTTGGACCACTGCGGCCCCTTACAATCTGATGGGGCTTACAGATACATCTTGGTTGCAGTGGATTCATGCTCTAGATTCCTGTGGGTTTGGTCTCAGTGCTTGGCTGACCCCTGAACTGTTATAAAGGATTTTCGAGTCTTTATAGGGACATATGCAACTGGCACATTACATTCGGACCATGGCCCCGTGTTTATCTCTTGGGCTTACAAGGAAGCCATGGTAAGTTTGGGTGATCCATTGTGGTACTCATCTCCATATCATCCCGAGCGAAATGTGATGGTGGAGAGGAAGAACCGAGACTTAAAGCAATCCTTAACAGCAAGGGTATTAGGCTCGGGTGGTAGTTGGGTCAATCACCTATATGGGGTCCAGAGGGCACTTAGTAACATTCCAAGAAGTTCCCTACGAGGCCGTACTCCTTACGAAGTCCTATTTGGGACGAGAATGTGGGTACCTGGCCTCGATTGTGGCAGCACAGTGGCAGATGAACAACCATTTGACATCGATAACCGTTTGGCTGTTTTACAGGAACTCAGTGAAGTCCGGGCACTACAAAGCAACGTCCAAGTAAAATGCACCGACACTGGGGATGTAAAATCAGTCACGGCTAGACCTGTCTGGATCCCAATAATCGTGGATCTGGTCAGCGAAAAGATTGTGGACAAGAAAGAATTTGGGCCATCTTACAGAACGGCTGTACCTGTCCTGGCTGTCGAAGGAACAAGAACAGTACTTCTTCCGCCTCTTGCGGGCAAGAAAGAAGAGAGATTTGTCTCCATTGATCTGATCAAACCACACTATGTGGCTGATACTGAATAGCAGGCCGCGTGGACTCCTGAGTAGCCACTGATCTCCTCTCGCTACCATACAGGAGGTTCAGACAGAAAGACTGATAACATGTGAAGAGTCTTCTATACGTAGTAATGGAGTTACCAACAATGAAATGGAACTTGTTCCTATTGAAATTAAACATCAAAGCACAAATGAAATGCAGATATCAATTCGGCTTACCACCGACATCTACATCAATATGCCTCTACAGGAGCCATCTGCAAGTTCAACAAAACCTGCTAAGCTACCAAAGATAGATCAAACTGCATCTGGCTACTTCATCGATTTTGACAATTTTTCTCTGGATCCAAGTGAACCTCAGTCATCGCCAGCTCCAGTTTCCCACAAAAAACAACTTTATGATTTCTACCTTTGGCTGAAAAAGATATACCTAGTGTCACCATGGCTACAGCTCTAGATAGCAACTGGCATACTGTTCCTACTCTTCTGGATAGGTTTAGTGACTGTCTTTTTCTTACTCGTGAATGGACATCATCTCCCAGAACGCTCCGCATTATCACATGCGAATTTGGTACTGAAACCTCATACGTCATCTCATTGTGAACAAAGAGATCTGTCCTATGTAAACGTTACAGCAGTTCCAGTCCCTGAAGGAATAGTTTGGGATAGGGTTTCATATGATGTATTTGGTCACACTGAACAGCTAAAAATACCACATGTATTTAAAATTTCTTTAAATTATATCTTCACCTCCAGTACATACTCTGACGATTGGGATTTTGAAACTGTAAATAGTATGCTGCCTGATTTAGGACAATCTGCTGCATTCTCAAAAAATGAAATGTATGACAACACTTCTGATTTTGACACCATGTACTGTTACCAACATTACAGTCATCATTTTTTGCATAAAGCGAGTGCACCACGTAATATTTTCACATACCACCAATGGGAACATTGCCCAACACCACCAATAGGTAGTTCCCAAATGTTTGCACAAAAGTTTGCTTATTTTTCCAGGTTCAATACATCTGATCCACGCTCATATTATTATAAGCTTGCACCTACTTCTGCACAGAAAAATATGCTTACTAATACGAAACAGATATACTCTGCATCCTTTATTGCCCAAATGTCTGAACAGGGTTTCGGCTTATGGAAAGACACTATAGACATAAAATCTGTCTGGGGTACTAAGGAATGGCAGGTTCAGGGAACTGAGGCACTATTTAGAGCATGCCTCATACCACAACAAATTAATTTCCTGAACGACACTGTGCAACAGACTTCCTGTCTTGGGTTAGCCAAGATTAAGGACTTGAACACACCTCATATTCCCTCGCTTTCACACTTGTAGGGATGGCAAAACTTTACAGAAAATGGTGAGGGTACATTAGATGACATCATGCATGTCGTTTCATACAATTCCACAGACCCCAATTGGAAGGGATGGTTAGTTTGGCCTATCGATACAAATACGTGTCAGTCAAGATTCAAGGGTACCACCGAAGGGTTTAGTATCCATAGGCCTGACTTACGCTATGTACAACGAGAACATCCGGGGCTGGTGACCTCATACAGTGTTGGGAAGTTATGCCTTGATTGGCTAAGAACCTCAACACTGTCCCAGGTGAAACAACACTTGTCCTTACTCTCAGATGACATGGATTTAAGGGATTTTTTGCTAGGTGCCCGGAAACCACATCGTAAGCGCTTCTTACACGCTGTCTATAATGAAATTTGGAAAATCTCTTAACAGGAAGCTGCAGAGAGATTGCGTGAAATTGACAGAGTTAACTTAGAAAAGGCTTTGGCTGTGGTTGACAATCGTATGACCACACTGACATCCAGGATTTATTCACTGGGCAACATTGTGTCTTCTGCTATAGATATAATGGAGCGGAGCAGGATCTGTCCATCTTACAACACGGGCAGTCACAGTTACGATCCATTCTATTATTAAGCTTGACGCTACAATCATTGCACTCTGGTCATGTGCTCTGGCGATATATTAACAGTAAGTCTCTATTCTCTACATATAATCTATCAGAGAGGCAGACGAGAATGGCACAAAGAGATGCAAAATATATAATGCTGCACATTGAAAAATTAGACCGATTACCTTTCACCATGGCAGAGTCACCGTCCACAGAATGGTTAATTCATGGCCATATAACATTGCCAGTAACAACTTTCCAATTTCAATATTGTCTAGAACACCACCAGGTAGGCAGATATGAAGCAATGGGTACGGACTTCATTCATGAATCTTGGGAATTACCGTACAGATTTAGATGCAGGAATGGGGACACTGAAGTGTTTCTCAGCGGTACTGACTGCGAGACTTCATTAAGTGGGTCTTTACTTTCCCAGGATATTATGCTTCACGGGGCATATAACGGTTCAGTTGCCAAGTTCTTCTGTCATTTAAAGGGTTCCCCAGCTGCTGTGATTAATTCAGTGTTCAAGCTGCTCTCAAATGGGAGTTACTTAATGCTGAATGATCAAGGTTGTTGTGGGATGCTTCCAGGCATCACATGTCTAATCACAGTAAGTTCCAGGGTTACTTGTTATATGCAAGTATTGTTTCCACCAACCTACACAGTCAGGGAGGCGCCGTTATGGCCTTCATTGAATGTTTCCTTCATACAGTTTGATACTCTGAACCGAATAAAATCCATGCTTTTATAGAAAGATGTGCCCTTAACCTCAGCCCGAGAGACTTTTGATCTTCAGGTCGCAAGGTCCTTGGCAGAGATACAGGCACTGGTACGAACTAACTGCCCTTTCCATTTTGGAGAAATAGTACAGCTTATCTTTAACATGTCTGATACGATGGTGATATTGTACACCTATTTAAGACTATAGGTTCTGGACTGTTAAGCACCCTTCAGACAGTCTTCGGAGTGATTCCAGCTTTTATGCACTCCGTATTTGGAAGCATTTTTGGAGGGCGTCCGCTAATCTGCTCTGGTAGTGGGAATCCTTATTTTAATTTTTCTGCTACGCAATGGACATCCCAGTCACCAAGGAAATAGAAAAAACGCTCTTGGAGCTACATTACCGTGACCGCATGGTACTCCATCTGGGCACACCTTGACTTCGGGAGTTAAGCAAGTCTTGGTTCCTATCATTCCGACCAGTCGGGATTGACTGTATTTTGCCTGTTCTCCGCTGCTTGTTGTGCGGACAAAAATGCGTGTTGGATCTCTGTCTAACACTTCCATTGGTTGCTCCACCGGACGTGGATGTATTGCTTGACCCGTTAAAGGCCCATGTGGTACAGTGTCCTCAGCATATTCCCATGTTGATGTCGGCATTCTTAGAGCCACCATGGGATGCTTCAGCTCCTGTCGGATTGGATACCGGCTCTACTACAGGCACACAGGCTTTGGATGTTTCAAATGCTTCCTCAGCATTGGCTGTGAGAACTGAAGAAGATCACCTTTGCTTGATTGACCTAATCTGTGAGGTGTTACAGGGACCGTCGTCTGCGAAGGCAAGCAGCATTGATGTTGCGTCTCTCACACAGGACACACAAACATTTGGCGCTCTGTGTGCTGGGAAGAATTTGGCCTTTTTCTAAAACAACGGAAATTGGAATTTTAAGCAAAATTATTCTTTTTACTCTTACTGAGCACCATGGCTTTCAGACGCTCTCAGTTGCTTAAACCATATATATGAACATATTTTAAAGGACTTATAGGGCTTTTTAACATATGTAAAGGACTTATAGAGTTTTTAGGCATTTTTCATAAACTTTTAGATATTTTTATTCTGAACATTTTAACAATGTTTTATGATTGATTAGAAGGACATTCCCATTTTAGTATATTGTCCGGTCGGATGAGGAGTGGGTGTTATGATTTGTAATGTACCCCAATATAGGCTTGGGTAGTCACCTAACCTTTCACCTACATTTACCGTGCCATTGTACTACATTACGGGTTTGTACTGACCTTTTTACCTAGTTAGGTGCTGCATAAATGTTGTGTGGTTTTCTCCAAAAACTAGCCTCATTTAATATGCATGAGGATTCTCAGAATCACAGCACAACTACCATCTTCTGCATCTTCTGCATAATAACTATGTGTTAGACCTGGCATCCTTGGCGTGGTTTTCCCTGACTTTTTGCCTCTACCTCCTGTATTTTTGATGCTGTGCTGGATTTCGTTTTTGCTAGCTTAGATGCTTTGGGCACTTTACCACTGCTGATCAGTGTCAAAGTGCAAGTGCTCCCTGTGTAAATTGATATTGTGATTGGTTCTCCCTGATTGGCATATTTGATTTACCAGTAGGTCCCTAGTAAAGTGCACTGAGTGTGCCAGGGCTGGTAAATCAAATGCTACTAGAGAGCCTGCAACACTGATTGTGCCACCCACATGAGTAGCCCTGAAAAGATGTCTCAGGCCTGCCATCGCAGTGCCTGTGCGCAGTTTGTTAACTGCCATGTCGACTTGGCAAGTGCAACCACTTGCCAGGCCCTACCCTTCCCATTACTTTTCTTACACATAGGACACCCCTATGGTAGGCCCAAGGTACCACCCTGGACAGGGTGCAGTGTATTGGTGTGTGTAACATGTCCTGATAGTGAAATACTGCCAATTTCGTTTTTCACTATTGAAAGGCTATCTTGCCCCATAGGACAGAATGGGGAATGCTTTGTAACATTTTACAAGCATATCTTCCCATATGGATAAGATAGAAAAATGGAGTTTGGTATCCCTGAACTCAGGATTTAATAACACATCTTTTAGTAAAGATGTTTTTAAATTGTGTGTTTGAAAATAGCACTTTTAGAAAGTGGCTATTTTCTTGTTCAACCATCCTGTGTGGCTCTGCCTGTTTGTGGATTGACTGTCTGGTTTCAGTGTGACAGAGTCGGAGGATGTGCATTCCCTGTAGACAGCCTCTGGGGGGAGTTGAGGTGTGCCTGGTCCTTCCTGGATGACCCAGCCCTGAACTGAATAGACCCTGGCTGCATATAGAGTGGTGGGAGGAGATTTACCTTGCACCTGAATGAGGCCTGTCTCCCTCGCACAATGCTGTCTCCACCTCCTGTGGTCATGCTGCACCAGTGAAGGCAGAACTGGTTTGAACTGGGCTCAGAGCCCCCTGCACAAAGAGAGCAAAGACATTTTGGGGTATAAGTATTAGACCTAAAACCCCTGAACTTTAGACTACTTCTGGAATCAAGAGGAACCTTTGCCAAGGAGAAGAGCTGGAGAAACTGAGGAGAAGTACTGCCCTTGCTGTGTGTCTGGGGTTTGCCTGTGGTTGCTGTTTCTGCCAAGGAAAGGAGAAGGACTTTGCTGTGTGCTGTGTCCCGTGCTTGAGGAAAGTCTCCAAGGGCTTGAGAAGAGCTTGCCTCCTGTTTTGAAGTCTCAGGTTCAAAAAGGCTTCACCCCCAGCTCCCCTGAACTTCCTTGCTGGGAGTTCTGACCTGCCAAGAGGTGCCTGTAACTGTGTTGGCCCTCTGGAGGTTGTATGAAAGTAAGAAAACCTGTTTCCAACGCCGTCAGCGACACCTCTGTGACGCTGCGAACTGCACCGAGACCCGGGGCACCGCTCGTGAAGTGAACGACGCATCGCCCGGCCTGCTCCGCAGCTCCGACGCCCTATGACGCCCGCTGACACCTGCAGTTATCGGCCGTGCCCGACACCAGCGCTCGCACCGACTCCACCATTGCCAGCGCCTGCATCCTGTTATCGCAGCGCCGATAACCGCCGAGGGCGACTCCATGAACTTGCCGCCTTCGCATCATCAACGGAACTGACATCTCCCTTCTTCGATGCCGTGCATCGCCACAGACTTCGTTTCCAAGTTACTGTTTGTTTGTGGGTCTGTGTGACTCCGTGCCCGACGCCGCGATGCTCGCGGTCGGCGCTGTACTTTGGATTTCTTGCTGTCATGACGTCGCAATAGCCCCAGTTGGTGCTATTTGATTTCTACAAGCTTATTTTTGCAATATCCTTTTGAAAGTCATTTTTCTGAATATCTGTATTTTGGATTTTTGTCGTTTTGGTCTTGTTTAGGTTAGATAAAGATACTTTATTTTTCTAAACTGGTGTGGTGTCCTTTTGTGGTGTTTTCACTGTGTTACTGTGAGTGTTGGTACAAATACTTTACACATTGCCTTTGGGATAAGCCTGTCTGCTCGTGCCAAGCTACCAAGGGGGTGAGCAGGGATTATCTAAAGTGTGTATCCCCCTTACCCTGACTAGAAGCACGGGTCCCTATTTGGACAAAGGTACCTACCTCTGCCAACTAGAGACTCCCATTTCTAACATTGGTGGTCAGCGTTGAGGATTTGAACTTGTATTTGTACTTGACCCACATTGATTGGTGTACATCATTAGTTTAGTGCAGACCACTACGAAACCACATACTGTCTTTTATTTTTGGTTCTATTTTTGAGTGACCCTTAAAAGTATCCACGCATCATGTCTCAGAAGCGTAAACCAGCAAGTGAAATGGCAGAATTGGAGTTTGATATTGAAATGTTGCATTCCTACAAAGTAGATCAGCTCAAGCAATTTTGCAAAGATTTTGGATGTCCCATGAAGAGCAGCTCCAAGAAGGAGTACCTACAGAAGGCCTTAAGGGCCTGGTGGGAGGCCAAAGAGGCTGTTAAGACAGGTGATGCAGAGGTGGATGAGGATGCACAAGGGGATGATTTCAGGTCATAGGATTTGCCGTGTCAAGAGCAGCCTCTAGGCTGACAGCAACCATTCCGCTGGAAGTCTTTCCCCAGAGAAGCGGGAGGAGAACCAAAGGGTCAGAGATCATGAATTAGAGATATTAAGGTTCAAAATGAAGCAACTGGAAATGGAGAACCAAAAGGCTGCCGTGGAGAGAGAAAAGATGGCAGAGGAGAGCGAAAATGCTCGTGCTTTGGAGGAAAAGAAATTGCTTTTGGCTCATGAGTTGAGCATGAGAGAACTGGACATTAAAGCCAAGCAAGTGGAGTCCAGTTCAAATGGTGGCAGCGTACAGCCAGTGCAAGGGGGTAAGGTTTAGATACCCAAGGACCTAGTGCAGAAATACCAGAGGGGTGAAGATATTTATGCATGGTTTACGGTGTATGAGTTAGCCTTGAGAATGAATGAAGTGCCTGAGAAACATTGGGGGTGGCCCTGTGGAAACACTTTGAGGCCTCTGGGAGGGACACCCTGCCACCTTTAGAGCAGGCGGGTACCCTGACCTATTCCCATATGAAGGAGGCTTTATGCCTCAGGAATGGGCTCACCCCAGAACAGTACAGAGAGAAGTTCAGGAACTTTAAGAAGCTTGATTCGCATACTTGGGTTGAATGTGTGAACATGTATAACCGTGCACTGGAAGGGTGGATAAAGGGCAGCAAGGTAACTGATTACCAGGGGTTGTGCAATTTAGTTAGTTGGGAGCACTTGAGTAGTCTGTGTGTTCCAGAGCTGCGCCAGCATCTATTGGATAGGAAGCTAACTGATGCCAGGGAGCTTGCTAAGGAGGCGGACCGCTGGTCTAGCACCAGGGTCAACAAGGAGATTGTGGGTAACCCAGCCAAAGGTGGGCAGGGTCCCCAGCAGAAGAGTGGTGGGGACAAGGGTAACCAAAAGGAGTTCTCTAAAGGGCCCAAAACTGTTCCCATGGTAAGGAATCCCACCCCCCAAGGCTAAAACGTCCTGTCCCCCTAAGGGCAGGTACGACACCCGGGGTCCCCAACGTTGTTATTCATGTGGTCAGGTGGGCCACATTGCCAAAGACCCCAAGTGCCCCAACGCACCACCAGCACCCACCGGTGCACTGTCACCAGGGTTAGTGAGTGTAGTATTGGGGAGGAGTTGGTTCCTAGTGAAGGTGGGGAGCCAGCAGTTATGACCCTTGTCTCATTAGGAGACAGAGAGATGGTCCAGGGATCCTATCTGCCTGAGAACACTAAGAAGTACAGGCAGTGGGTGACCATCAATGGGAGGAGGGTGGAGGCTCTGAGAGACACAGGAGCCAGTGTGACATCTGTCAGGTGTCAATGGGTGTCTGAAGAGCAGGTTATTCCCAATGTACTTCACCCTGTAGTTGCAGCAGACAACTCTGAGCACCTGTGTAAGGTGGCGCTAGTTCCCTTTGAGTGGGGGGGTCTCAGGTTCCTTGAAGGTCGTTGTTAGTCCGTCAATGCCTGTAGACTGTCTGCTTGGCACTGACCTGGAGTGTTCCCCCTGGAAGGAGGTGGAACGCCAGGCTCATTTGGAGATGTTGGGCCTGCCTGAGTGGGTCTGTGTGACCACTCGGTCAATGGCAGCCAGTAGGGGTAATCAAGAGGACCTGGAGCCTGAAACAGTGGGCCAGGTGCCTGCCAGGAAGAGGATGGGCATGAGGCATGGGAAAGCAGCCCCCGAAGTTCCCACGGTCCAGGAGGAGGCAGAACCTGAGGGGGATGCCCTGGAACCTACAGGGGAACAAGTGGCCGAACTGGGAGACCAGCCTGAGCTGACCCATTGGCAGCAGGAAGGGGGTCCCTCCAGGGAGGAGTTCTGCAGAGCGCAGATGGAGTGCCCTACTCTTGTTGGTTTGCGGCAACAGGCTGCAGACCAGGCAGCAGGTGATCAGTCTGGACCACAGCTGATTTACTGGGAAGATGGATTGTTGTATAGTGAGCCTAAGGTCGCTGAGCCCGGTGCAGCCCGTGTTCTGGTGGTACCCGAGCGCCTCAGGACTTTCCTACTGGGTCTGGCTCATGATGTGCCTCTAGCAGGACATTTGGGGTGCGACAAGACCTTTCAGAGGCTTGTCACCCACTTTTACCGGCCCCAAATGAGAAGGCACGTTGGTACATACTGTAGGTCTTGCCCAACATGCCAGGCAAGTGGCAAGAGTGGAGGGAAAAGTAAGGCTCCCCTCCAACCCTTTCCTGTGGTGAGCACCACTTTCGAGCGGGTGGGCATTGACATTGTGGGGCCACTGGAACCCAAGACAGCCTTAGGCAACAAGTTCATCTTGGTCTTGGTGGACCATGCCACCCGGTACCCGGAAGCTTTCCCTCCTCGGACAATCACAGCCCCCGTGGTGGGCCATGCATTGATGGGGATCTTTTCCCGTGTGGGGTTCCCCAGAGAGGTAGTCTCTGACCGTGATACAGACTTCATTTCGAAGTACATGACATCTTTGTGGGAGGAGTGTGGTGTGGCATACAAGTTCACCACTCCTTACTATCTTCAAGGGAATGGGTTGGTTGAGAGATTCCACTGAACCCTGAAAGGCATGATAAAGGGTCTTGCGGAACCCATGAGATGGAAGTGGGACGTCTTTTTGGCAAGCCTGTTGTTTGCATACAGGGAGATACCACAGAAGTCCTTAGGGTTCAGTCCTTTTGAACTGCTGTCTGGTCACCCTGTGAGAGGACCTCTGAGTCTGGTAAAAGAGGGTTGGGAGAGAACTCCTGGTAAGATGCCACAAGATGTGTTCAGCTATGTGCTGGACTTCAGAAACCAGACTGAACAATTCAGGAAACTCGCTCAGGCGAACCTGGAAGCTAGCCAGGAAAAAATGAAAAGATGGTATGACCAGAATGCTACTCTGGTTGAATTTCACCCTGGCCAGAAAGTGTGGGTGATGGCACCAGTGGAGCCTTGTGCGCTCCAGGATAAGTGGACTGGTCCATATGTGGTGGTGGAGCGCAAGAGTGAGGTGACCTATTTGGTTGACTTGCAGACTCCTAGGAACCCTTTGAGGGTTCTGCATGTAAACCGCCTCAATCCACACTTCGAGAGGTCCGAAGTAACTATCCTCCTTGCAACAGATGATGGAATGGAGGAGGAGAGTGAGCCTCTTCCTGACCTCCTGTCAGCAAAGGAACATGATGGGTCAGTGGAAGGAGTAAACCTCTCCCCTACCCTGACCCCAGAGCAGCAGACGAACTGTCGCCAGGTGTTGGGACAGTTCGCCTCCTTGTTCTCCCTGACACCAGGAGTCACCAATAGGTGCGTCCATGATGTGGACACTGGGGACAGTCTGCCTGTGAAGCAGAAATTTTACAGGGTACCTACCTCTGCCAACTAGAGACCCCCAATTTCTAACACTATGTATCAGGGTCATCCCTTTTGTCATCCTCGGCCGACATGACACAGCAAGGTAGAACCCTTGAGGGTACCTTTTGGGTATATAAGCACCATATCTTTGCTGGGGCAGCCAGAGGAGAAAGATTTCCATGCTGACACGCTGACACGAGACGCTGAAGCTCCTGCACGCAGACACTCCAGCAGGCAGTGGTCTGACATCCCTCGCGGGGTGTCCATCTCGAGACCAAGATGTGGTCCTTCAGTTTCTCACTTCAGGGTTGGTTTTATCCTAGGGGGATTCTTGGCTATACACCTGCATACATGCTAGGTACATTTAGGTGCATCTAGTTAAGGTTAGCATCATAGGAGTACGTATTTTTACTGTAATGTATCTATATACCTGCATATATCTGTTGGCTTCGCACTATGGTAGAAATCTACCTTCCATTTACTCTCTTGGTGCTTATAATTGTTTATATCTGTTTCTGTCTTATGGTTGTTGCAGCACACATATTTTACACTGGAATGACGCTGGCTCAATAAATGCTTATTGAAAACGTCCCCATTGTTTATTCTGTGTATCTCTCTGAGACAGAGTGAGCACGAGTGACTGAGCGAAAGTACTGTACTGTTTCCACGATACCTGAGGGGTCAGTGTTGTAATGTTTGATAGTTGCCCGAAACTATTTTCTCCTTGGTAAGAGGAATTCATAGTGGCACTGTGAGCTAGCTGGTATACAGGCGAACATATACGGTGGGGGTATCTGGAATCAGTCTGGACACCGATCCCACAGTTTATGTTGTCTAAACGCGCAGATCCTATATAGATTCATAGGAACTACACAACACTGTCTTCCATTTCCGTGCTCAAGAATGTCAGTCAATAATGGTTAGTCACATGGTGAGAGACTGCATACTATTTGTAAACTGCCTGCTCTTCTCTATGATATTTTTTGACTTTTCAATTTGAACTGAAAGAAAACCTTTGGGGGAATGTAATTATCAATTAGTACTGTGCGGCAAATATTCTTTGCAAAATGTATATTAAAGAGTAAGACCTCAGTAACCTACTACATTTTCTAAAAATTGATGGAAGTGAAATGTTCACATGCAAACGTTTGCATGACAGAAAACTTCACAATGGGCAGAATCAGGAATCCTGCACTATCCAGTAAATGGCCCTGAAGAACTGCTGCTCCTCAACCTCAGAGAAGATTTACAAGTCACAAGCAATCTAGGCGATACAAGTAATGGCGGAACTAATGGAATATGTTGGCCCTTTTTGCAGGGTCACCCCCAGATTTGCATATGGCAGGGTCCAAACTGAGGTGGTATGGTGTGCAAAATAAAGATAGATTGGGATGTGGCCCGGAATAGTTACCAGTGGCTGAGATTAATTCAAGCATTGCATCCATCACTTTTTGAATACTTTAGTGTGTCGCCTTAAGTGTAATGGGTGCGCCTGGATGTGGGTCCCGTACACACTGTGTCACTGGAACCAAACTATACCTGGCTGATGATCCCATAACAAGGGCAAAACTGGTCCTGGGTTGCTTGTGTTCCGGATCAGGAAGGACTTCACTTGGCAGTTCAGTATGGACTGTTCCCATTGGATCCGAGTCGAGACTGATTTGCATATAGCTGGGTCCAAACTGAGGTAACATGGTGTGGAAAATAACGATGGCTTGCGATGTGGCCCCGAGTAATTACCAGTGACTGAGATTCATTTAAGCATTCCATCCATTACTTTTTGTATACTTTAGTGTGGCGCCCTAAGTGGGACAGGTATACCTAGATGTGGGTCCTGTTCACACTGTCACTGAAACCAAGCTACACCCGGTTGATGAGCCCATACCAAGGGCAAAACCGGTCCTGGGTTGCTTGTATTCCGGTTCAGGGAGGACCTAGCTCAGCAGTTCTGTCTGGACTGTTCCCATTGGTGCAGGGTCAAGACTGATTTGTATATAGCTGGATCCTAGCTAAAGTGACACTGTGTGCAAAATAACGATGGATTGGGATGTGGCCAGAGTAATTTCCTGTGGCTGAGAGTAATTCAAGCATTCCATCCATCACTTTTTGTATACTTTTAGAAAGTTGGCATTTTCTTGTCCCAACCAATTGTGCCTTTTGCCAGTGTCCTGAGTCACATGACTGTGAATGGCCCTGCTGTTGGGGTTTGTGTATATCTTTCACGCAGTGAGACAAAGGGGGATTAGATGTGGACAGTATGGGGTATTCTGACAGGATGACTAGCGAGGGGCTGTACCCAGCACTACCTACACTTCAAAGGGCTTTGCCTGCTGCTCACACAAAGGAACCTGACACAAGCCCTCTCCTGTTTTTTGTCACCCTAGACAGTTTGAAGCCTTGACCAGGGGAAGGGGAAGAACTTTCCAGAACCAGTTGTGGGTGGTAGAACTGAGAGTCCCACAAACAAAGGCATGCACTTGTCATAAATATTAGACCTCCAGAGCAACTCTTCAGAACACTTTTGGACGTGTGGAAGATTCAATTGAGGGACTGTCCTGCTGCCAGATGACTGTCCTGCTGCTTGAAGGACTGCTTTGCTGTCTGAAGAATGGACCTGCTTGCCTTGATCCCAGGCTACCAAGAGTGGCTCTAAGGGTCAGTTGGCCAATCTCCTGTGTGAGCTACAGGGACACAACAAGCTTCAGATGCCTTCCTGCAACTGCTCAGCTGCAACTGGACCTGTCTGGAGCTGCTTAGGTCCTGCTGCTGTCCCCTGCTGGAGTGAGCACTGATCCCCAAGAGGTGCTCCCAGGTCCTGGACCCTTGGCTGGCATCTGTGAGAGCCCCTTCAAGAAGAAAAGGTGAAAATCCTAAAGTTGGGCTCCTCATGACTGTGAACGAGCCTGTTTGCACCGAAACTCTGCCGCCCGTGACGACCGTCAATGCAAAGCTATAGTGAGATCATTCTTGTGAGACCATCTCTTTGCACCGACAGCAACCGTCTGCGACGACTGGCAACGTGAGACCTGCACTTCGCACTACAGCCATGACATCCCGCGATGACCACCAACGTGAAGCTACAGCGATGACTGGATCTCAGCGGTACAGCAACAACCATATTAAATGCTCATCCTGCTCTTCATGTCGAAAGCCTCCTCCTTGTGGACTCCTCCAATGCAAATGGAACTCTTCACACTGGACTTGAGAAGGTAACTTTTCAGCTGAACTAACTTGGTCCCTTTATCCAACATGTGTTCCATTGCGGTTGGCCTGTACTTGTGACTTTCCCCTTTAAAATGTAATATCTTTGGTTCTACTGATTGGATGTTTGTTGTTCTGGTATAATTTAATTTATTAAAACTTACTCTTTTTTCTAAATTGGTTTGGGATCCTTCTTTTTTATGTTTTCACTTTATTGCTGTTTGTGTGCTGCATAAATACTTTACACAGTGCCTCTAAGTCAAGCCTGGCTAAGTTTGTGCCAAGCTAGTACACTATTCAGCACAGATTAAATTTAGTGACTTTTGTGGTTCACTTTGAGAAGGATTTTGGTTGTTGCTTGAATGGTGCTTCCACTGTCTACAACCAATAACCACATTTCTTACAGAATTGTTCACCAAAAACTCAATGGTGATATTCATTTGAGCAGATGATGTCACACATGCTTTAGAAACCACAATAAGAAATTGAACTGCCTTCACTTTGTAACTCTAGCTTCTTCGAACTCATTGTCCCTCTCACTCCCTTTCCTTTTGTGTACCTCATTCAACTGCTTCACTCTTGCGATTATCCTACTGAAACCCTGGACCTTTCGCATTTTAAAACTCCAACTTTTTCATCTCCAGAGCAAATAAAGAACAGTGGAGAAAAGAGAAATCAGGGCTCTTCATATAGTGAGATCAAGGATGGTAAGGGGTCAGCTATACTAGAAAGGGTTATAGTCAGTGGCGTGTCTGCAACTAGCCCAATCAACCAGCAATGCCTGACCTGCCTCCCATGGTCACACTTTTGCAGCCCTAAATACTTACATTTATTTAATTGTTGAATGTCAGTCTCTCAGATGTACTGCATTCTATTGATTGATATCAGTCTCACGTGAAATCAAATACACCCACTTTTCCAGCAATATGAGGCTATTTTTAGAGGCACTGGGTAGGCAGAGGCTGCTAGGCAATATAGATGATGGTTACTGCCATTTGCCACCAGTCTCCTATATTTTTGGATAATATTGCACTCCAATAGAGTTGACCAAGCTCTACTTGAGCACTCCTGGGTCTAAAAATAGTTTTGGTATATAGTCAAGGCTTAATCTAGCAGATGGTAGTACATTCAAAATTCAAATACCTTGCACCAATGCAATCACACTCATGCCCATATCTATTTAGCTTTAGAATAGGCCTATATTTATAGCACCAAATGGATAATCTGTTAAGTTTCTCCAAAAAGTAAATGTCTTAGCATTTCTGGGGCTGAGATGTCACCCCAAATGTTACTGTAGCTCTCACACTGTAAAGTGCTATATCTGAATGAACATTAGAAGCTTTGCTTAATGTTATTGTAATGGTGAGTGATCATAAAGACTCAGTTCCTTTCAGATCTATTTTTTACTAAAGTTTCAGGATCTGCATGCTGGTCAATGCTGTTTCGGTGTCAGACACCTTTACAATAAACTTTATAGGGCTGTGATATGACTATCCTTGGTCCCAGTTCCTCTGCAGATACGGTTCAAGAACAATGAACCAGAAGGCTAAAGCAGAATGTAATTGTCCATGCCAAACCAAAAAACACACTACCCAAAATAGTAGTGGAAAACTCAAATAAATGAGGGGATTCTGATTGACAGTGGGGGAACGGGACTGTCTCTTTACTCAAAGATGAACTGAAGCCTCAGTGCTCCAATATTTCCAATGTGCAGCCACCAGCCACTGTTTGGTGGACCAGATGCAACTTCTAAAAGACAGAAATGTATCATCATGGTGTTAAGGTCATTGATTCGACAGGTAGCACCTAATGATAGCAGTATTGCCCACATTTAAGATTACATGACAGCAAAACTTGTAATCATGATGATTCAGGAATTGTAAGTCCTATAGGATTCAAATGGTATTTTATTCAATAAGGGGAATATCATCATGGCACATCCCCTGCAGGTGCATTCGACTTCAGGAAACAAATTTATTGGTTTTCCCAAGTTCAGGTAGTTTTCTTTGGTGGCTTAGCACAGAGAAGACAGCAAGGACCTACCTAATCCCCTACGTGCTGTGCCAAACCTGTATCTGCAACTAGTTGCAGAACTGTTAATGTTTGTGAGCAGATGGAGTTTGAAGACTGCCAGTAAGTGCTTCAGGGCTGCAGTCTTTCACACAATTTGGTTTACTCCATCTCCCTCCCTACTCTTTTTTAGGTGCAGGGGAGCACCAGATAACGGCAGTGCAGTTAGTGTTGGAAGGCAGAAAAATCTCAACAAGGGATGTGCCAAGCTACACCGAGCAGTTGCTGACTCTTCATCCTGAATTCATGACTCACTGACGCCCTATTGACAATTTTGGCTTTCATCATTGCCTGCTTAACAGTAATCTCCTGCTGAGAAATGCACAGCTAGAAGACCACTTGCAAGATCTTCCAGATTGTGACTGATAAACAAATTTTTCTCCAGCTTCCTGCCTTTCCCTGTACTCTACAGCCAGTCAGCTTCCTCTGGCCCTTTTAGTATAAGACTTCATACAAGACACAATATTGGAAGTATTATGCCATTCGGGACCATCACGCATCACCTGTTTTTTCTGTGGGACCTTCGCCACATATGGCCAAAAGAGGGACAACAAAGAAACACTTTGAGATGGGGAGAAACCCCATGTTCCTATGGGCATGAAATCGAGAGATGCAGATAACCCATGACCTTAAATGGGCTGTAGCAACCTTTTTAACGTCACACTGCTTCTCTACCATTCAATATGCTCCTTTGCAAGTGTTCCACAAAGGTTTCAGTCTGCTGTGCCTTTACTCTGTCTTTATCATTTTGGGCGGCACCTTCAAACACCTGGCCAGTCAGCATTATCTTTAGAATAGAGAGAACAGCATCAGCCTTCTTTCATTTCAAGCTTAATCCAAGGCTCAGAAAAGAAACAGCAGTGTTCTGCCTCTGGCAGAATGTCCTTTGGGCAGTTGCAGAACATCATCATTATAAAGTCAAACCAAGTACCAAAAGCTGACCCTAGAGGGGAAATTATATATGGCACATATAGAAAGCGAGAGTAGAGCCAATTATAAATGAAGCAGCGAACCTCCATCTTGTGCTACATGTGTTGTGTCTTCAAAGTGACCGCCTTTTACATAACACATATACATGCAACCACAAATGTAGCCAAGTAAGTAGTGCAGGGTCTTTGTGCACTTGTCTGCTGAGGTCCAGTGAGTGAAACTATCTTGTGCTGTCCGGTCTGCCTGAGAGTTGACATAAAGAGAGAGTCTTTCTGTCTGATTCTCCCTCCTTCTCCCCTTCCATTGACCTACCTTGCACTTGGGTGATGGAACAGGAGGTTGACGGACAGGGACTGAGAGAAGATTTAGCTTCAATCCAGGACTTCCTCCTACCAGGGAGACTTGGTAGCTTTGGAGCAAGGTCTACACTGACATTGTGGCATGATCAGGCCCAGACAGAGTACAGTTGCCACGGCACCTCAAGCTTTTCCTTACATTTCCCTTGCATTTAAAAGGCCTGTGTGGGGAAAGAGAGAAAAACAGTCTTGCCGAGTTCCAGAGCTACAACTCATTGAAGTACAGTTGGCGAAAATGAAGGAAGCTGTGATAATAGCAAGTAGTTGAATTGGGCTCTGCCAACCTGCAGGTTACATTCTCCCATTAGCACATGTAGCTCATAAGTGGCAATCAACACATCTGAAAAAAATAAACACAGCCCCACACACATACAAACACCCAGGACATCAACAAGATACAGACACCAACAACTAGCAAGCATAATATTAAACACTCACAAGAAACCACATACTAGAAATCAACAAATGTTCTGCATCCCTTACTGACAAAGACCCCAGAAAGAGGCCCTTAAAATGCCCCCAATCAAACATGCCAAAAGCATACACTTGGAGAAACATGTAGGCTTATCACTAAACATTAGTCACCTAACCACCAACACCACCTACTCCAGGCCCCTCCATTTCCCCTGACACACAACCACAACACCAAGAGACACACACAACCCAAAGACACTCATCCTCATTTACCTGCCCGAACAAACAAAAACAGTAGCAACCCCAACAGTTACATGTTTTCATACGAAACCAGACCATTTTCTCATAGACTAACATTGTCCTAAGTGACTTTTTGTTAACTGGGATTTTGCCTCTTACCCAGTAGGTTCTGAAGTTGTGCTTGGGATCATATCTCAGCCACAGAAGATGCTAGGGCCCTTTCTGTTTATCTTCATTTTTTTGCAGTCATCCAATTGCTATGTGTAAATCAAGACCTACACTCTTAAAAGATATAGCTCTGAATGGAGGCTGATTTGAGTGCAATTACTTGTGGCACACATTATCGGACTCACTCACATATGAGCAACTGGACCGAGAAAAAGGAGAAAACAGGCCAAAACTCATGTTGTCTTCCTGGGGTATCCAAAGATATTGGTTTAGACGCCTCACTCACTCATCATGGCATGCTTCATCATCGGCGCCTGTCCACACCCTAGTAGGGTAGTACCACCAGGAAGGACTCAACCAGGGAAAAGTCCTTGGGAGTTCTTAGATAAATTTGAAACTGGATAGTGCAGGGATCTAGAAAAGTGGTGAATAACAATACCTCACAGTATGTCCCAACATAGGAACTTTATTGGTAGGATTCTGGGGGTATGGTTAAAAACATGAAAATGTTATGTTATGTTATATAAACTTTTATAGCGCACGTCTACCCATAGGTGTCTTGGCGCTTGCAGAGACATGAGCTACTGAGCTGGAGTATTACTGATTCCTAAACAGCCAGGTCTTAAGTTCCCTTCTGAAAGCGAGAAGGGTGGTTATGGTCCTGAGATACAGTGGGATAGAGTTCCACAGCCTAGCTGTGCTGTTAATGAAACTCCTCCCTCCCCAGTTCACTTTCCTGATTCTTATGGAGGTAATCAATCTCCCATTAGTTGATCGTAGGTATCTACTTGGTGAATGCCAGTTAAAAGCCTTCCAAAGAAATTTCGGTCGTTCTCTATGCAGGGCTTTATGGGCCACACAGAGTGCCTTAAATTTAATCCGTTGTCGCACCGGGAGCCAGTGAAGCTCCTGAATGCCTGCGGATATCGATTGGTATTTGGGGATATCCAAAACCAATCTGGCTGCTGCATTCTGCACCGCCTGGAGCTTACCAAGTAGTTTAACCTGGAGATTCATATATAAGCCATTACAATAGTCCAGCTTTGATAAAATTAGTGAGGAAACAACAGTCTTTCTGGTATTTCTGGGGATAAAAGGAAAAAGTTTCCTCAAGGTTCTGATGCTGTAAAATGAGGAGGACACTACTTTTGACACCTGGGCCTCATATCTGAGCTTATCATCCACGATAAATCCAAGATTTTTGGCTTTACTCACCAGAATGGGAGGTGAGCCCAAACTGCCTGACCACCAGGCAGGAGACCATGCTGGTGAGAGACTGCCAAACAAAATAACCTCTATTTTACTCGAGTTTAGTTTTAAGCAGTGTCTACTCATCCAGTTGCTTAGGGCGGTCATGCAATTGTGTAATTTTAGAGTGTAGTTGATATCATTGTCTACAGCTGATACAACCAGTTTGGTGTCATCAGCATAAGATGTTGGATTTAAATTGAAATTTTTAATTCGAGGGGCAAGTTCTGAAATGTAGATATTAAAAAGCGTTGGGCTCAATGAAGAGCCCTGACGGACCCCACATGGCAGAGTAAAGGGTGAGGAATTAAACTGACCAAGATTCAGAGTTTGAGATCTCTCTGATAAAAAGGAGGTTAATAGCGTGAGAGCTTTACCTTTAAACCCTATGGCATTCAAACGGTGGACCAATAATCCATGGTCCACCGTGTCGAATGCTGCGGATAGGTCTAGTAAGATAAGAGCTGCTGACCCTCCGCCATCCAGTGCCATTCTTATTTCTTCGGTGGTTTTTATCAGTGCACTCTCCGTACTGTGATGCGCTCTAAACCCAAACTGACTGGGGTCCAGAAGTTGATTGTCTAGAATAAAATTGGATAGCTCTACATTAATTATTTTTTCCACAATTTTAGCTGGCAAAGGAAGTCTTGAGATGGGACGATAGTTTGTAGGATCGCTGGTATCAAGACTTGGTTTTTTAATGAGAGGGAGAATATTAGCTTGTTTCCAAAGTACAGGAAATGACCCTTGCCAGAACATTTGATTAAACACTAATGAAAGATGAGAGGCAATCAGCTGATTTGCAAGCTTTAAAATCTTAGGTGGACATGGGTCGTCAGGAGAACCAGATTTGGCAGCTAAAAGAAGAAGTGTTACTTGGTTTGGAGATGTTGGAGTAAATTTTGTGAGAGAAGAGTCATCGGTCACTTCCTGGTCATTTATATCCATGTTGATATTAGATTTATCGAATAGGTCAAAGATTAGATCGACCTTATTTCTAAACGTCCAAGCAAGTGTATCACAAAATTCTTGATTGTGGGTAATGGAGTTGTTTTTTGTGACTGAAGTGAGTTTTGTTATAACCTGGAATAATTCTTTATTGGAAATACCAGCTTTTTCAATTAATTGTGTATATATATCGTTGTTTTCGGATTTTTCATAGTGTTTACGCCAATTCCTCTCTTGCCTCCTACAGGCTTGTTTTCCGAGTCTCAATGCCTTGGAAAACCAGAGAGCCGAAGGTACCCCTCTATGCTTGTTTACAGAGACAGTGGAAGCTAATTTTGCAAATGTAGATTCGAGCCATGAAGTATAATTCTTGGCTGAGGAGTTAGCATCCATACCAATGTCTGGTGGACTCTGTGCTAGATGAAATGTTAAAACCTCAGGGTCTATTTTATGGCAAGGCCTACTGGGAACCTTGATTGTCGATTTAATAAAAGTCTGCCAGGACGGGGGGTAACTTATAATCAAAGTGCCTGATTCACAAAGGTAAACTTAGACCAAAAGTCTAAGTTTAGACCTGAAGTCTATGTTTAGACCTAAAGTCTAACTTTACTACTAGTAAAGTTAGACTTTTGGTCTGTTTGGACCAAAAGTCTAACTTAGACCAAAAGTCTAACTTTAGTAGTGGTAAAGTTAGACTTTAGGTCTAAACTTAGACTTCAGGTCTAAACTTAGACTTTTGGTCTAAGTTTATCTTTCTGAATCAGGCCCTAAGAGTATCGCTCAGTGGTCGGACCAGACTAGTGGGAGTGTTCTAAGATTGGAAATGGCAGGATTATTGGAAAAGAGTCCATCTAAAGTATGACCAGCTAGGTGCATCGGGTCATTCATCAATTGTTTGAGACCTATTTCAAATGTCATATCAAGGAGATTTGACATATCTTTATCTCTGGATGATTCTAAGCAAAAGTTGACATCCCCCAGTAGTGAAAAATAGTTGGATTGGAGGCCTAATTCTGGCAGCAAATGGAGACTGGCTAGGAATTTATTTTCAGGGCAAGGTGGTCGGTAGATTAGTACTCCTGTAAAAGTCTCTTGTTTGTGGAGTGTCAGTTTAAAAAGAAAAGCCTCACAATCTGTAATGAGAATCTCTGAGCAGTGCGCATTTATCTCACTGCAGTGGATCAGAGCAAGGCCTCCACCTCTTTTTAGCGGTCTGTCCAGTCTGTAGAGATCAAAACCCATAGGGACTGCAATAGCGAAATCTGGATCAGTTGCTTCTCCGCCCCAAGTCTCTGTAATAAAAAGTGCATCTAGTTTTGTGTCAGTGATAAAGTCAGCTATTTCATATTTGTGTTTTACCAGTGACCTGGCATTGATTAGGGGAAACTGCAGCTTGGTAGGTGTCCTAGGGGGCTCTGGGGCATCAGTGGCGCTATGGTCTATCTTAGATGGTAAAGTTGGAATTACTTTCTTACAATACATGCACTGAGTCCTTTCTACATGCAATTTTTCATGACAGTGCAATTGTGTGCAGGAGCTGTAGTTAGGGGGACGTAGAGCGTGCAGTGTCTCACCTGAATATTGTAGGCATATCTTGTGTTTTCCCATACAAAGACCAGGGCCTCTGCCCTGGGCCCGGTCCAGGCGTGGACGGGCGCAGACAGGCTTCCCTTTGGTGCGCCCGCTGCGCGCGTCTGCTGCGTGTCTGGCCCAGCATGCCCCTAAATAGGGTATGCCGGTAAAAAGACTGGGCCGCTAACCCCACCGGAAGCGTGGTGCCGGAAACGTGGCACCGGAAGTATTCCTAGAGAGAGGCTTCCCTACGCAACAATCTGCCAACAGCTGCGGCGGACCAGGGAAGAGGAGAGTAGAGCAAGTAAAGGTAAGGAAAGGCGGGATAAAAACCTTAAATATAAGAGAGAGGTCGAATGTCACAATTAAGTTTAACAGGAATTACTATTTTTAAAATTATTAAAAAGTGTATTAAAACGCATTAAAACGTAAAAAGTGTACAAATATGGCAAATAAACTCACTATTTAGTGTCAGCAATACAAACAGCAGTAGTCTCAGACAGCGTATTGCTGTCTATCTGCTGCGCGTCCGGCCCAGCATGCCCCTAAATTGGGTATGCCGGTAAAAAGACTGGGCCGCTAACCCAACCAGAAGCGTTGTGCCGGAAGTATTCCTAGAGAGAGAAGCTTCCCTCCGCCACAATCGGCCAACAGCCACGGGGGCCCGGGGAAGAGGAGAGTAGAGCAAGTAAAGGTAAGGAAAGGCGGGATGGAAATCTTTAATAAGAGAGAGAGGTCAAATGTCACAATTAAGTTTAACAGGAATTACTATTTTTAAAATTATTAAAAAGCGTGTTAAAATGTATTAAAACGTATTAAAACGTAAAAAGTGTGCAAGGTTACCATTGAGATTTATTATTTATTGAGATTTATTGCTCAATTAACCTTGATTGAAAAGAGTGCCAGCATGTTTTAGCCCTCACAATGAGTCCACAGGATCCCATGAACTTGAGTGGTTAAAATTGGCATACCATAGCCTTCTTCCTTTAGATTGGTTATACAGTTAAAGTACAATGCTATACTATTGGACAAAAAAATTAAGGAAGAACTATAACGTTCTTATCTTTGTTAGGCCTGGCTCAAACAGCCCTATATGGTGGGGTCTAAAACATGGCTCATATTCTTTCAAAATTGGTTATATTTTAAATGACTCATGTGTGCATTTATATGAACTACCAACTCAATAATTATGTCATTTCTCTACTATGTTAAGTAGACAAGGCAACACAATCTCACATTTTTCTGAACTTTGAACCAACCTCAAAGTAACATAAAAGCATTGCTTTACTTTTGAAAAATAGATATTGGTTGACAGATGGTGTGCCTGCCTGCCATACCTTTTTGTGAGCCTTTTAAAAATATTACCAAATGCGGGTTCAAATTTGTAGCATTACGAAAATGCAATGCTACAAATATCTACATTTTCGAAATGCACTCCACAATTAATAAAACATAGATGGATGTATCTGGCTAAATTATAAGTATGATGTACATGGTGTAAATGTAAACATTTCATTTTGTTCTCTTGATAGTACTTCCAACATCATCCTGTGGTGTTGCATTGCAATTAGCCTGCCATTTACACAGCCAGCCTTACCCTAACACTATGTTGCCAGAATCATTCCCTAATACTATGGATTACATGAGTGCTGAAGCTCATAATTTCTTTATTAATTGTTAGGTATTGTAGCATTAAAATTTAAAATGAAGATTATAGATCTCTTCTAATAACTATGGATGTTAACATTAGATAGACTTTTTGTAAGGTGTTGTCTAACAAACATATTATGGGTACTATATTATTGTGCAACGTACGAATCATTGTGTACAATTTTAAAAGAAGATGCAATAATATGTTAAAGTTTATATTAATTATGTTTTTTAGGTGGCTCCTGTCCATTTGATGAAACAGAGATTGCTTCATTTCAGAATCATGCTGCTACTGGGAAGTTATATTTTTTTCTAAGTGCTTTAAAATTTACAATTGTATTAAAAATACTGCTTGCCAGAGAAGTCCTCTCATCATGGATTATTAACAAAGAAAAATGGTAAGGAATTTCAACAATGTAATCATGAGAGGTGCAAATTACAAATTGACTTTGTTTTGGATATGTAATGTGTTTTGTGAGACGTTTTGTGACACATAGGTGGTGTTTACCTTCATTGAGGCACTCACAATTGGTTTGTGTTACAGACACTTTGAACCATATTTTAAATCATTTTGGGTAATGTAGAGCATCAAATAAAGTATTTTGCACTGCGTTTGTGTGAAAGTAAGAGAGCCCTAACTGAGCCATATTTTAAGGATGCAGTTCATTTTAACTCTCTCATTGCACTGGCACACTTGTGGCTGCCTAGTGCCAACACTGCCACTGTTGTGCCATGGAGCAAGGGTGACTGTGTTGTGGCCAGCATATTTTTTTTGAGGAATGAGTTCCGTTATGCACAAATACTATCAATTGCGGCAATTTCCTTTTTGCATGTGTGCTGTGTCATTGAGTGTGTTGTTACATTACACTGCAGTGAGCCGAACACAGCATGGATGCCTGTCATGCTCACTACACCCTGAAGCTAACATGAATTTAGCAATTATGGGGTAGAACCACAATTTGTCAGTTTGCCTTTCATAAACAGAAGAAGTACCAAGTGGACATATTAGCCAATAATTAAAGTCAATCCAAGAATTTTTGTTTGTTTTTTTATGATACATACTGATCTGATGTGTGCAGTTCTCTGTCCTGTCATTATTTTAGGTATTATGTTGTAGAAGCATGAGCTAATATTACCTTGCTACACACTCAACGCAGGTCAAGTGAGTTATTAGACCAGCACATACCAACGTTGGGGTCAAAAGATGAATCAAAATACATATCCTGCAAAGGACATGTTGTTTACAATGTTTTGGATCTGCAGTCCTTACCAGAGCAGGACCATATATTAGTTAACAATGTGGCTATGATACAGTAGTACATGACCTTTCTGTATTCAAGTAGTCCTTTTGAACTTTTAAGATGATCCTGCCCTTATAGAAATTGTCTTGTAGTATATATTTTGAGAAATCTAGAAAACATAGTGACAGTGAGTCCGCAAACGTTCAAGTCTTTAATCTTGGGCTGCCATTCGTTACAACTTTCTTCCAAGATCATTGCAATACAAATTACAGTATTTACACAAGTTTGTATTTGTATTTGTATTTGTATTGGGATTTGTAAAGCGCAGGAATCACCCCCGAAGGGGTATCTCCGCTATAGAAGCAGGTGAGTCAGATAAACATGGGCAGACAGGTTTACGCTCTAAACAATACTGTTTTCAGGAGTTTCCTGAAACCGAGTAAGTTGGAGCATTTGCGTAGTTCCTCGGGCAGGGTGTTCCACAATTTAGAGGCTAGATGGACAACGGTTTTGCCTCCGGTTCTAAACTTCTTAAACCGGGGAACCACCAGCAACCCTTTACCTTCCGATCTAAGATGACGATTCGGACAATAGATTTTAAATTTATCTGACAGGTAGCTGGGGCTCGCACCATATAAAGCTTTATGGGTGAGACAACAAAGCTTAAAATTAATTCTCTGGTGGATGGGGAGCCAGTGAAGTTGTTGGAGCAATGGACCTGAGGAGGTGCGAGGTGGTTTTTTTAGGGCCAGGCGAGCCGCCACATTTTGTACAATCTGCAATCTGGTTAGTAGGGACTCATTTGCAGATACCAGCAATGCATTACAATAATCTAAGCGGCCAACGATCAAAGCCTGAATCAGGGTTCTTCTAACAGAGAGAGGCAGCCATCGAAAAACTCTGCGCAAAAGGCTTAGTGTATGGTAACAAGTCCCTGCTGTAGTCATCACTTGGTCCTTCATGGATAACAACACATCCAAGCGTACACCCAGGTTTTTTGCCACCAAGGTAGGAGTAGGAGCAGAACCCAAAGTTGCAGGCCACCACCCAGGGGACCAGAAATTCTGGGCTGACCCAAACAACAAAATTTCTGTCTTGGATGCATTTAGTTGCAGACAGTGGTTCGTCATCCACTCTGCAATAGCTGACATCCCCTTAGAAAACGCTGATCAACAAACACAGAGTCCTTATCAAAGGACAGGAGCAATTGGGTATCGTCAGCGTAAGAAAAAGAGTGAAACCGTACTCCTAATCACCTTGGCAAGGGGGCCACATAAATATTAAACAAAGTTGGGCTCAAACAAGAGCCCTGGGGCACCCCTTAGTGAGTTTCAAGGTTAGGGAACGGAAAGGGCCAAAATTGATGGTCTGGGTGCGTTGGTCAAGGAAACTGACCAGCCAATTAAGTGCCTGTCCCTGCAGACCGGCCTCCCTCAGTTGCAAAATCAGTTTCTGATGAGAGACCGTGTTGAAGGCTGCTGTCAGGTCCAATAATACCAGTATCACTGCTTTATTAGCATCCAAAGCCATTTTAATATGATCCGTAACCCCAATAAGGTTTGTCTCTGTGGAGTGGTTGGGTCTAAACCCTGACTGAGAAGGATCAAGAATGGCGTGTTTGTCGAGGTATTCCACTAGCTGAGTGTTAATATAGCCTCTCTGCCATTTTACTCATCAACGGGAGGAGTGAAATGGGGCGGTAATTAGATAGCACATCAGCGGGCAATTGATCTTTCTTTTAATAGGAGTACTTGAGCGGACTTCCAGTCAAGAGGCAGAATACCTTCGCTTAAAGAGGTGTTCAAAATCTCAGTCATTGGGGTGGCTAAAAGAGGAGCAAGCAGAGCAAATTTATGAGCTGGCAACACATCTAGAGGAGAGCCGGATTTCGCCGTACTAAGCATGGCTTCCACCTGAGAAATCTGAAAACCTTTGAAACCAACCAGGCCTGAGGCCAAATCCTTAACTGTTTGAGAGCTAAAGTCAAAGGGCTCCACGTGACAGGGATTTTGAGGAAATTGGTTATAGATTAAATTGATTTTATCCTCCAGGTGCACAGCAATATTGTCACACAGTTCCTGAGAGGGGACAATCTGTTGTGCACAAGCTGAGGGCTTAGTAAAGGCATTAAGGACCTTATATAGTTCCTTTGTTGAATTTCCTGCCTGGTTCACTTTTAGTATAACATGCTTTTTCCGTGCTATTTTTAAATTCTTGTGATAGGTAACGAGAGCCAGTTTAAAGTTAGATCTTTCGCTATCTAACTGAGATTTGCGCCAGCTTTTTTCCAGCACTTTACATCTGGATTTTTCCATCCGTAGCTCCGGCAGTGTACCAATCTTCACTTTTTTTCCGAGATTTATTAAATCGATGTTTTAATGGAGCCAGTGTGTCAATTATGTCACCAATTTTATCATTAAAAACCCTTAGCTTCATGGTGCTGTCCATATGTTCATTGAATATCGGGGGCGTATGTAGTTTACTAAAAGAGTCATACGTAACTTTGTGCCATTGTCTTTGAATAGCCATCTGGGTGCCTCCAGCTGATTGCTGTCTGAGGCAGCTAGTGATCTGAAACGGAATCATAGAGTGATCCGACCATATCAGTGGACAAGGGGGATCAGCACTTATGAGAGGGGAATTGGTAAATATAATATCCAGGGTGTGACCAGCCAAGTGTGTGGGACCAATGTTAATCTTTCCCAGGCCCAGAGTGGCCATGTCCGCTAAAAAGTTGGCAGCTTCAGTGTTATCTTTGTCCTCACTATGGATATTGAAATCCCCTAACAGCATGAAGTGATTGGAGGCAATAATATGAGGGACGATTTTCTCAATTAATTTTAAATTAAAATCATTAAGTGGCCCCGGAGGGCGATATATCAGCGCACCCTTTAAAGTTTCCAAGTTCTATATTTTTTTTTTACCACAAAGTAACATTGGTGATTTGAATGTGGATAACCTATGATTTTAAAACTTTTGTTCAAATGAACGACCAAGAAAAAAGTATGCATGCCATCAGGAAGGCTTGGTTCCAGAGACTGGAATCTTTTGCCGTGGGATCAGAGAGATCAGCAAATTTTATGGGGCTACTAAAGCTGAACAACATGCAGCACAGCAAGTCCAAAGACAGGGTGCGACTACCTCATCAGCACAGCCAACCACCTCATCCACAAGACCAAAACATGGCGATAACAACTACGAAGACCTGCAGTGCCAGTCATCACTACTGTGACAAAAAGGAGAAGGAAAAATATGTTGGACTCCAAATAAATTAAAAAAGAGAACAATAAAATACAAAAAAAAGTCATAAATCATCAATACATCATATGCAATATGCAATAGGGAAATGAGAAAGATGGCCAAAATCATGAGATAGTGTCAGGAGTGCCTGTACTCAATATCATAGAACACTTTAACTTGAAAGTGATGGACAAAGATCCTGACAATTGTGAATATGTTACAAATTAGTATAGCTCAGCATTGTGATTATGTGGAAAGGTTAAGATTGACATAGCTGAAGATGTTTGTTAGGGGAGGGATACTTAGGGCCTGATTTATATCTTGGCGGACGAGTTACTCGTCACAATGGTGACGGATATCTCGTCCGCCGAAATATAAATCCCATTGTATATAATGGGATTTATATTTCGGCAGATGGGATATCCGTCACTGTTGTGATGGAGTAACCCATCCACCAAGATATAAATCAGGCCCTTTGTTTGTAATTAGACATTATTAGATAGCATAATTGTAAGGTCAGGATAGGAGTAAGGGAGTTAATATTTAATTATCTGCTTAGTAAATATATTAGTAAATGTTCAGATTATACTTTAAATGTTAGTTAGATTGTACTTTAAGGTAGGGTTTTACAGGATTTTAGCCATGTGCATATTTTATAGAGGCAGATGTTAAGATAATAGAGATAGGTTTAGTAAGATAGGTTTAATGTGAGGATTTTAGAATAGGCTTTAGAATTTCATGTTATTATTAGATTAGTTTTAAGGCACAATATGTGTGTGTTTTATTAGTATTTGTACACTTAAACATAATTGTCATTTCATTAGATTACTTTAATTAACGTTAAAGCATTATGTTATCATTGCTAATTTAGATAATATTATAAGAGGGGGTTGAGAACACACCTGAAATCTTAATCACACTCCTTGTCAGTGTGAGACACCAGTGTCATTAATAAATCTGTGCTGAATCACTTGCTGGCTATGGAACAGGCAGCCTTCATGTACAGGCAATATGGAAGGTATTTATGGATTACTTAAGCAGTAATAAAGTATTAAAGCAACACAATAAATAATTATAATGTAGTAAAATATGTTAGTAATATTTAAATATATCAGAGTATATCAAGAATACAAACATTTACAAAAAATGAGTATAGGATCTCAACAATTAATTTCAAAATAGCACAAAATGTAGGGAACCACAAATCACATTCATTTGGTCGTGGTTTCACAGGACAAAGATAATGTTTAATTTTGACTGCAATGCATAGGGGGCCAATACAGGGGCCAGGTTTGTCTGCCTGGAAATGTGAACTTTGGACATACAAATATTTAATGAATATAAAATGTTAATCACTGCATGGCTACATGCTGTAGCAAAAGAGGGTTCTACGCCATTGGATGCTGGTCAACAGTAGTCCCACAGAAATGGACTAGCTGTTGAAAAGAAGAATGTAGCATGAGCTGAGACAAAATCAATTCCTGCCCCAGTGCACACTTGGCATATCTCGTTGCTCGGTTAGTCCCAGACACACACACATTATTGCAAGAAAAAATTGAAAATGTTTCATAAAATACATTTTGGGTGAGGCTGGGAGGTATACACTCTGACACCAGTCTCGGGCCCAGGACTTTGGGGATAGCACTTGATTTTCAGAATTCATTCCAGCAGAGGCCAGCAGAAGTGAGCAGCTAATGTCCTATTGTAACTGGTCAAAAGTAAAAGCAGGTAAAGCCTTCTGGAAAGTAGTTGTATCTCTATTGTTCAAACAGGTCAGCCAACTGACCCTTAAATTTACCTGTGGGCATCAAGGGTACAATGATAGCAGATCCAGTGCACTTCAGGTCTTCAGACACAAGGTCTGTTGTTCATTTGTATCTTCTTCAGGTCCAGAAGCATTCTGTGGAGGGTACTGCCATGCCCAATTTATGGCTAGTGACAGCCTATTGTTGAGAGCAACCCCTAATAAATCCTTATCCAATGTGCCTAAACAGATCATGGTTGAGACTAGCTAATTTCCACCACTTTCTTGGTTGGTGATTTAATGTAAAGTATCCCACAGTGTCCCGGTCTCCTTCAAAACAATATTGATGAATGTTTTATACCATGATCAGAGCTTCATGTGTCAACCCAAAGGTGTGATTATGGTATTGTTCAATACCGCCCCGGTGTCCATTATAAATCAGTTCTGCATCATCCCTCACTCACAATGGGATTGAAGCCAGGCTGAGTACATTGACAAAAGAGAAGGCAGGTCCACATATGAACGACATCTGACAGTAACAGGGAAGGACCATTTGAACTGCACATTGGTTCTGGTCACAACCATCATGGCATCCTATCTAGAGAAGGAAATCACATCTCAACACACAATAAACATTGTCCCTGTTCTGGGATAAGCTCACAAATTCTAGCAGAGGAGTATTAGCAGCCAAGAGACAGTATATTTCTGTTATACAAGGGCTTTCATAGGCTTTTGTCAGGAAAGATGTAACTTTGCTAAAGTGCCTTTTCATAAATAGTTTGAAAGAAACTTTCAAATCTTTGAATGGTAATCATTAGAAGAGCCCTTGATTTGATTGTAGCTGCTAACAATGCAAATATGGCTTTATACGTTTTGATTCTGTAATACGGTGTTTCCCTCATGCCAATAGCCAACTTTGCAACAGTGCAAACAATTTTAGACCCTTTTGACTATAAGGAGATGTCAAACTTGAAACATACACATGTCCTAATTTAAAATAACATGCACCATGCACAATGGATTAAGGACTACCTTAGAGGTGAATAGTTAATATTTAAAAGCAAGCATTAGGCATTGTCAAAAGGGTTTCTTTTGACAGGTCAAAATGACAGATTGTAAACTGGACAACCAGGCTATAATGTTAGTCCTGGGATTGGGCTTGCTAAGTCACTGCAATGGGTGGCCCAATGGGTGTTAAAGGGTGACAGTTACATTACAAGCCATGGGGACACTTTATAGCATACACTATGGTGTTACATATAAATGAAAACTGGCAATCAGGTGTATACCAATTGCAACACGTTGAGAGGGAGAACGCTGAAATGTACCACTTGTTAGCAAGAGGGGTGAATTGTCACAATGAAAAATACATTTTTCAAAGATATCATAGGGCTATATTATATGAGCCAATGAAGCTTTTAAGAGCAAAGTGTGTTATTTATATTAGAAAAAACTAAATTTTTAAATTTTATACAACATTTATTGCTGTCACATTTCACAATTAATATAGACATTATCCTACTTTATTCACAAAAGATTTTTAAATATACAACATTAATGTATTATGTACTGAAACAAATTCTACCAAATTATTATCTTCAGAATTCATAAGTACTTCTGACTCTACAAGATCAAAATTATCACTTGGTGGTACCTCAATTTCGCTTTCTCATTCAATATTTGACTGCATGCATATGTTATGTAGCACAGCACACACCACTACCATCTTACACACCATAGGTAGACTGAAAACCTTGATTTTAAAATCTAAAATGTCCACGCCTGGAGGCTGATAAAGGTACCACCCAGGCATTAGTGCTCCTCGATCTCTCGGTGGCCTTTGACATGGTTAACCATAACATTTTAGTGGACCTGTCAGGGAAGCAGGGGTTCAGGGATCCGCCCTTCAATGGCTGACATCCTTTTTAGACGATCGCTCACAATCTGTCCGTCTTTCCCAATACATGGCTCCAAGAATTAAACTAACTTGTGGAGTCCCGCAAGGTTCCTCCCCATCTCCACACCTGTTCAATTTGTATCTCCATCCCCTCATTCAGTCCTTGGGGGAAGGCAAGGTGCACATCTCCAACTATGCAGATGATCTGCAACTGATTTTCACCATTGATAATAGTCCTGCCTCCATTTTGAATTTTCAGACCACTATGTTATACATCCGCAAATGGATGAATAAAAACCACTTAAAATTAAACCCTGGTAAAACAGAGCTGATCCTAACCGGTGGCTCTCGAAACCCTTGGAGTTCAAACTTCTGGCCAGTAGAGTTGGGAGTGTCCCCACTCCCCTCTTCATATAATGAAAAGAACTTCCCTAGGCAATTTGCAGTCTACAGAATCAATAGACCACAATCTCAAAGGCAGCTTGATATATTAAACTCAGTGTAACCAAACAGTTATTGTTTAAAAATTCTTGATTTTAATTCGTAATCATATAAAACATAATGAAGCATAAAATGCATATATGCGTGTGTCTTAAAATAAAACAATACACAGAAACACAAAAAAATTACAACATACACAATCTCCTAAGAGATTCTAAAACATATAAACTTTCCTAGACATGATATAAAACGAATATACAATACATATAGTACATCAACAGTGGCTGTAAGATAGGTCTTCTTCCTAAAACATATAGACTTTACTAAACATGATATAAAACAAATGCACAATACATATAGTACATCAATAGTGGCAGTAAGATAGGTCTTCTTCTACTCGCGTTTCGGCGCTCTCTGCGCCTTCATCAGGAATGCCACACAATTACCTAAAAAAATAGTTAAAATATGGTAAAATACACTGAGATTTCTAATAACTAAAGTTGATCCGCATAATGCCTTCACCTTAGACATAAAAGTAGTAATGTTCGAAAATGACAGAATGAGCAAGGATATGTGCCCCTTGTCACCACCGAAGTTAGGTGTGAAAACTGAGAAAAGAGAGTGTGTATATTTATCAAAAAATAGAAAGGTGGATTAATTCCACTCAAGGCATGCTTAGAGAGGGATAGACCAGTCCAGTAAGTGCATCCAGATAGGGATTCGAAAGTAATGCTTACTACAGTATGGGGCGTGAATCTTGATAGTGATCCAGGTACTGTTTTTTCCAAAACAGTATTAAAACTTAAAAACAGCAGGATTTCAACCTGAGATGGAATGGAGATAGGTTATAAATACCTGTCCTCAAATCTAAAATGTATTCTCTCTAAGATTTCTTTAAGGGAAAGATTACCCTTTTCAATCTGCATGTCGAATATACTTGACGTGCCGAACTGATATCTGAACTAGTTTTTAGGTATATTTTCTCTTGATGCTTCCTGAAAAATAACGATGGATCCTTTTAGTAAGATCATGGCCTTAGTTAAAAACACAGGCTCAATACTTATTATCAGAAAGATATAATACCTGATAGTTGAGCACGAAAGGATAAATTCAGTGCCAACACTGGATGGACCGGATGAGTCCCATTCATGCGGTAAATGATATAAAAAAAAATTACTGGGTGATGTCTACAGGCCACAAACATATTATAGTCCTAAAAATATTGAGCACATACAAGATTAGGGAATTCCATCATTTATATTAAGTTGGGGCATATAGTGCCCAATCAAACTGTATAAAAATAAACGGCTAGCCTGGCTCGATTATCTGCCAGATGTTAGTACATATTGCTTCTAATCTATATATATCCTCCACTTTATGATGAAGTTTATTAACATAAAACTTCATTACTGTATTACATAATTAAAAAATGACACATAATCGATTACCTCCTAACTATGTATTATTAATAGTTTTATTAGTTTATTGTTTTATCGGTTACTGCATACGTCAACAATTCTAAATTCGCCACAAATGTGTAACCCCCTTTCCCTGTCATAATAATTAACTAATTAAATCTCCCGTATAGGGTCAAACACATCGGCATATCCATATATTTTGTTAGTGGCTAGATGCTTCAGGAATTATTGTAATGTGCCAGAGAGCTGTATTACCCTTATCTATTTTGGCGATGAGCTCTAACATAAAATCAAAAAACGTGGGCATTGTCTAACTATCCATCTAAAGACATAGCTTCACTATAATATATGTACCGTAGCAGTCTCACTTCTCATAACAGATACTTGCGGCTACGATTATGCTAACTTAGCATGTATAGCTAAGCGCCGCTCTACTAAATAAACGCGGGTGGGGCGAAAAACGAGGAAAGGATAAAGAAGGGTGTGGAGAGAAAGGTTCGCTCTCGCACACTGTCACGAGGGGTCCGCCCAGGAGTCTTACCTGCGAAATAAACTTTCGCATCTCTTTGTGGAGTCGGGACGCGTGTGTGCTGGTAAACCAGAACCAAGACTACAGCATATCGACTCTATTTGTAGGCGACCGTTTACATAGCGTCAACTGGTCTCGTGGTTAATTAAGTGATCCTAGTGTGTTTAAACACGGAAGCAACCACTAGTGCGACAACCCAATGTGCCATATTATGCCGCGTATGTCTTTCTTCAGTGTCGGTCATGTGACTTTCCTAGATACAAACCTACTATTCCCTTTCTAAATATGGGGCAAAGCAATGTTAACAAGGTCTAAACCTTTAAGCTTTATTAATATTGCAGCATACCTCCGAAGGGAGCATAATATCTCCTCGCGGGGATACTTCCTGAATTAAGGTCATGTGATCTACGTAAAAAGGCAAGGGGTACGATTACTCGATGGTAATAAAATATTGAACATTGCAGTGTGTGCACTAGTTTTCTTGTTTAAAAAAATACACTTCCTAAATGGAAATCAGTGTAATATAAAAGAGTATGGAACATTACATTATATACACTAATTTTCTAGTTTACAAAGGTCAATATATCTCAGATTGTTATGACCTATACTAACCGATTCTCCTTAAACTAAGTGATCACATGGAATGGGATCTACGATAAAATGGCATTTTCCCAAGGCAATTCACTATTGAGCCCACATTTATATGTATTTAAAGAGAAGATCCAGAACACTTCTTTTTTTTTCCGAATTTCTTGACCTCCTTTCTCATCTGCAACTAGAATTTTCTCTAAGACTCGCCACTGCATGTCTTCAGGTTTATGATTAAGGTCAAAATAATGTTTCACTAAGGGTGCGGTCAATTTTGCTGTTCGAATAGCAGAACGATGTTCTGTAATTCTGATACTAACTGCACGAGATGTTTCGCCTACGTAACCTAATTGGCACGGACATAGGATCAGATAGATAACATTTTGAGTTTTACAGTTCCATAATTGTTTTGCATGGAGAGTATAGCCGTTATGGACTAGGATCTCTCCCTCCATCACTGTCTCACATGATTTGCAAGAGGAGCATTTGATGGTTCCTTTTATAGGTCTGTTTCTATCAATAGTCTTTTGAATAAAAGGCTGATCAGTAATGAAACGTGAATGAACTATCATGTCTTTTATATTTCTATTGCGACGGTGCGCAAATAATGGTTTAGCAAGCTTAATTTCCTGACCTGGGTCACTATTTAATATGTGCCAATTGGAATTTATAATTTGTTTGACCTTTGCATTCAACGTTGAGTGTTTCATAACACATACAAGTTGTGTGGATTTAGGGCGAGTCATAGATGTAAGCAGGTGGTCCCTGTCGTAGAATCTGGCATGTTTGTAGGATTCCCTAACCAACCGGTGAGGATATCCTCTTGCCATGAATTTGGCTTTCATGGCAATGGCCTGAAAGTCGAAGTCAGACAACCTAGTACAGTTGCGCTGCAGTCGCAAAAACTGTCCAAAAGGGATGCTTTGCTTCTGGGCTCGTGGATGGTAACTATTAAAATGGAGGAGTGCATTTCTCGCAGTAGGTTTAATAAACAGGTCAACTTCCAGTACACCTGTATTATGTCTAATTAAGATGTCTAAAAACTCTACCTGCTGTTTACTGATATGTGCAGTAAATTTAAGGTTAATATCTGCGAGATTAAGCCATTGCAGAAATTCTTGAAGGTTTTCTTCCACATCAGTCCAGATAAAAAAGATATCATCTATGTATCTGGACCAATGGGAGACTGACTCATAAAATGGGGCGATCTCGTTGGGAATGAATTTTGTTTCGAAGAGAGCCATGTAAATATTTGCTACCGATGGTGCCACTGAGGCTCACATACTTACGCCCTTTGTCTGTTTAAAAAGGGTATGGCCAAATTCAAAAGTATTTTCCGTCAACACAATATTCAGACATTCAAGAAGAAAAGATTTAGAACATGAGACTTCAAATTTCTCAATGAACCAATCAACTGCATCAATCGCCTCTTTTTGAGGGATATTACTAAATAGTGATTCAATATCAAGAGTCACTAGAATATTGGTCTGTTGATTAAAAGAAAGGTTCTCTACTCTATTGATCATGTCCCTTGTATCTTTAATGTAGGATATAATCTGGGAAATGTATGGTCTAATCTTGTTATCAATGTATTTAGACAAAGGTTCTGTAACCGATCCAATAGTAGATTCAATGGGGTGATATGGAGGGTCCCTAATATTTTTATGTATTTTTGGTACTCCGTAAATACAGGGTGTTTTCCCCTTTGAGCTATTTAGATATTGACTCCCCTCTTCCTCAGCCAAGAGCCTGGGTGTCACAATCGATAGGGACCTCTCAATGCAAACCCAGATCGGAACAGTGGTCTCTACCTGCTTTTTCCAACTCCGTAAGTTCAGGAAAATCAGTAGATTCCTTCCAACGGAAGCAGTTATCCAAGTTATTCTGTCCCTGGTAATTTCACACCTCGACTACGCCAACTCCACTTACTTTGGCCTTCCAGGGTACTTAATGCAAAGACTGAAACTAGTGCAAAATCAGGCAGCGAGACTTATTTATCATCAGCCAAGATGGCACCACGTCACTCCCCTTATGAGGAAACTGCACTGGCTTCCAGTAACCCAACGCTGCGCATTCAAGGTTGGGTGCCTGATATTTAAATCGCTTCATGGCACATGCCCGGAATTTATCTCCAATCTTACCCAGGGGTATGTCCCTGTCCGCGCCCTTCTGTTCTCCCACCAGTCTCTGTTAGCCATTCCCTCCTTGAAGTGGGAAAGAACTGGTGGATCCCGCTTTGCAGTATTGGCCCTCTCTTTTTGGAACGCACTCCCTTCCAACATTAGATCTTCTTCATGCTACTCTTATTTTAGGAGGCAATTAAAAACCTGGCTGTTCTCTCAGGCTTCGAATGAACGATCTTATGAGAGGCCGATCACCTCTTCTATAAGCACCATGAAACTGCATGGTGTACGTGCGCTATACAAATTCTTTTAACATAACATAACATAACACGTCACAATATTACTATAAAGAATTGTTATATTTCTTCCGACCTTCACCCTGGGGTTGAGCAAATGGTGTCATCATCTAGGCTTGAAGGTTATAACCTTAATCACCTAAAATTGTAGATAAAAAATATTTAAACCATATTAACACATAACCTATACATCACTTGATTGAAAGAGAATTTAAACGTTGTAGACAACTTAAACATATCATGGTGTTTATACCTTAATAACCGTAGATGTATCCAGTGCTAAGTTATATTTAGCATCTTAAATATAATCGTAACACTAGTATGGTCTTGAGATACAATGCATGAGAAATTAGGGCATGTTACCACTCACTGAGTCAAACAAATTAGCTAATGTAGTAATGAATAAGACTGTAAAATAATGATAGATTATAACAAATAGTAAATTTTAGTAATCTGTTTTTGCAATGTAGAGGAAAATTTTTATTCTAGGTGTAAATTATTATAAAGATTGGCTCATACTTACACAAACACACACATATTTAACAGTGATACATTTTCACAGCACAAACAAGTATAAGGTTAAATAAATTCTCAATACATCCCCATTGAAAAATATTTTTAATATACATTAGTATTTAGAACATTGACATTACAAACAGCATTCTCGCCTAGTAGGAGGGAGTTTCCATAGAGACCATCCTGGAAGCGCTGATTGATAATGCTTTGTCTGAAGATGTTGACATCATGTGCGCTTCCAGGATTCTTGGCAACAACATTGGTGAATTGTCAGTTGCAGTCCACAATAGCCTGCACATTAATGAAATAGGTGTGCTTAAGATTACAGTAAATGTGTGCTGTTGGTGAAGGGGGTACCAATTGCACAAGGGTGCAATCAATAGATCCCAAAACAAGTGGGAACCTAGCAATTTCATAAAAACAATTGCTTGCATTGAATTTGGGAAATGAAGAAGTTGAGGTGTTAGTCTAATGATACATCGAGAACAGTTGGCAAAAATGAAGAAAATGTTCCCAGGAAATACCTGCCAACCTGGAAAAAGTGACCTGAGAGGACCTAGATGCCATCATATGAAGTACTGTCATTAGTTTACAATGTGGTGAAATTACATGTGAACAACCAGATGTTGGGTTGCAAACTTGATCCAATCTTCTGCAATATATCCAAGAGGTTCTTCTTCTTTAATCTGTGGAATTAGATTCCCGACTCCTCCCTTAAATAAATGGGAGTGATCCTCTGATGAAAGGTCCTCTCCTACTTCCTTCTCTGTAAATGGTGTTGATGCAGACTCACTCGCAGTATAATGACCTACATGGCTGGAAATGGTTGAGAAAAATTGTTAGGTGCCACCCTTTTTATAGTAATGTAATTGCTTTGATTTTTCTGCATGCTAGGACCTGCATAGGATTCAGGGGCAAATTGAGCATTGTGCTACACTGCGTGACGCAGAACTGCTTTGTAAATATCACTGCCTTACTCTTGTGTTAGGATTTGTGTGGGAACACCCACCTTGCATACATTAAAATCTGCTGAATGCAAGGCAATGCAGCACAGACATTGCTCCACGCAGAACAAGAAAAGTGACTTAAACCAACCGCTATGTCACTTGAAAATATAACTGAAGCATTTGTGTGGGGTTGAACTGACTTGCAGGGCGCACAGACAACGCAAGAGCTTAATAATTTTGGGCCTTAATGTTTAGGAGATTTTTGTGGCACAGGTTTACTTTTGTTCCACTATAGGTCAGTAAAATTGCCAAATCTTTCTGGAAGTGAAGACTGCTTTATATGGGGCTTTCATCAAACTTTGCAGTTCTCCATCATGTTATCTTATGATAGGGCATGTTCAATTTAATAATCTTTAATATTATTTAAAAACAAACACAACTGTTTGATTAAATATATAGTTACATCCATCAATCACCAGCAGGATAGCCCAACTGTGCACAAGTAAAACACTACAGGAGGAATACATTTATATAGCTTCTTGTGATACAGTTATGTCAAAATCTCTAAAAACAACAATACTAGTTTAGGGTAATACAACACATGTATATCTTTCAAAGAGCATTTGGCATAATGCTAGCAGATAGCTCCATCTACACATGGTTTAATATAAATATGTGTGACGCTCTGAAACTTCAATACTATGTGAATTATTGTTTCTAATAGCAACCTATAAGACCTCCATTTTTCAGACCTTGTTTTGGATCCCCCAAAAGGTGCCCTTAACATCAAGTACAGAAACCTGGCTGAGTCTGAACTTGAAACCAGGTAGCCCTTCCAAGTACTGCTGTAATCTACTAGGCTTCAAAAGCTTCACACTTATGCTTTGCAAAGATTACGTTTTGAGATATTCCTGGAGGGCGGACATAGGGTGGACATAAACAAATGTTAGGACAAGTTTCAAGTTCCAGCTTTCATTACAGACCAGTTGATACATAATCCACCAGTCAGCCCACTCAACTTTGCAAAGTTCCATAATGCACTCAGAATGCACACTTTCCCTAGTTCCCAGCTAGTGCTTCACAAGTTTCCATAATGCCCCTTCTAGCACGTGCTATAGGATTCCATTATTCTCCAACTAGATGGTTTTGCATTTTTCTATTATTCACTTCTAGCACTTTTCAATTTTCAAATATTCTTATGAACAGAGTTTGCAAACTTCCATGATGATGGCAGATGATGGCAGTATGTACACCTGCAAATTCCAAGATTCCCATTTATAGCATTTTCAAGTTCATACTGCCTCAATTAGTACATTGTGCTACCTTCCATTAAGGTCATAGTCTTGGTTCTTTGCAAATTTCTTATTCCCCAGTTTGCAGAACACTTGCTTTCTTAGCTCTGGCAGCCAGTCTTTGTCTCGCTAGATGCTCTTATGGAGTGCACCCTAGAATTTGTGTTATGGGAATGAGTTGAGACACTGAAAATTCACCCAGTCCTTAAATGAAGAGACAAGACAAGACTTTGGCCTGAAGTGTGATATTTGAACAGAGAAGCTTCCTACCAAACAATGTGTCGCGATGTGCATTCAGTGGTCTAGGCATGTTTCATGTTGAGAGGTCGCAGTCAGCAGCTCGATTAGGGCAAGACACTTTGGCAGTGGTAAGCTGATATCTTTTGGCAATTGGACTGTGTGTCGCTTTTTTCACAAATTTCAATGCCTCCTTATGATCAGTGTAGATGTGTACTTGATCCTCTAGTTGAATGCAAAGGCAAGCTGGGTAAAGGGTGACAATTTGAATATTTTTAGCTCTTAGGATCGTCTTTGTTTTGATAAATGCTTTGTGGGCCTCTTGCACAGCTAATGTAAAGTCAACATCGTGGTCTCGTTAGTTCAGTAGCCATGCAATGACTAGTCTGGAGGGGCTCCAACTGGTGTTCTGGGGCCCAGTGGTCTATGAGCCCTCTGGACCACTAAGAGCTCAGAGAAATTTCTTCTACCCAAAAGCTCAGTCAACAGGGACTCAATGACCAGTTCAGGTTTACCCATATTGGTGGTCTCTGGAAGGCCAGTGATACAGATATTATTGCTCATGATCTTGATTCCAGGTCTTTTTTGGCTACTACTTTCAGAAGGTCTTGCTCCAGGCTGCGCACTGTGGCTTTAGTGGTGGTGGGGCCTCATCTTCCAGGGTCCTAGTTTCCACATCGTTAACATGATTGCCTTGTTTGTCCAGTCTATATTTTATTAGATGCGTTTGTTCATTCAGATGATCTTTTCTAGTATCTATCTCTGGATTTCATCTATAAGGGAATCATTTTTATATTGCATCACTGTTTGGAGGCACAACTGTATGGGGTGTAGGTGTTGGAGAGGCCGGTCTAGAGCGTGACCCCATTTTTTGCCATTGTCCAAACAGTAGTTTGCCTTGTTTGGGCTCCATCTTCCCTGTGCCTCTGAGTGTGCTGTAAATGCTGGTGTATAAGAAACATTGTCAAATCTTTTATAGGTCAAGCAGTCACAGTCTAAGGGCCTTGTTACCACTATGGCGGTCCACCTGCGGTGCCACCACAGCACCCTCTTCTGGAGGACCGCCAAAGCTGTGGTGTGCCCTCCGGATTTTTAGTTAAATCCTGTTTGGGCAGGTGGTGCTGAGGCAGTCTCATGGCAGTGGGCTGTTAGGCTCATAGGAGAGCCTAACATGCAGCCTGCTGCTGTGAAAGCACCGAATGCACGCTCCTGCACAGTGTGGCATGCACGGAACTGGGTGGTGCAAATCCAGGGGGGCACAACATGTGCCCCCATGCATGCACCCTCAGGCCCAGGAGCAGCATAGGGACCCTGTAAGGGCCCCTTTATTTGCCTCTCCACAAACCTTTTAATGGCAGGCTCACCGCCCTAAAAAGGGCGGTGAGAGGGCAGCTCACAATATGCTTATTTCTGCTCCTGACCGCTGCGCGACCACTGCTGGATCCTGGGTTTTTGGCAGATGCAGCGTTCCTGTGGCGGTCCGACTGCCCAACTCATAATTCTGTGGGCGGGTCCACAGTGTGGCTGTGGTCGGTCTAATGGACAGCTGAACTCGTAATAAGGCCCTAAATCAGTGAGAGGGTTGGCGCAGGTCCCCACCAATGTTAATCAGTCTATACAGTTAATATCAAATGCGTTGAAGACCAGTTCACCTACCTCTCCAGTTTACCAAACAGACACAAAGAGGGAAGGATACACACCAATGGATAGACAGTATCCTGTTATAGCTTTTGGGTCTGCAGCGCGTAGTTGTTAAGGGGAAATCCAGGTAGTGAAGGCATTGTGAGGGGCTGCTCCAGCAATCTTGAAATATGATCTTCTGATAGGGCACTTTAGTATCAGGGTGTGACACAAGCCCAAACATTATTTATATTGAAAACATAGGCCCTTTGAAGTAGATGCTAGCAGGAAAGAAGCACTCAACAATAAGAAGGGGGAAATTCCAGGACTATGAAGCAGGGGCAAGACCCCATACATGGCAGGTTTTAGGATAAATATCAGCTCACCTCGGTCATGGCCCCCCTTCGACTGCTTTACCATCCAAGCCTGGCAACCAGGGACCCAGGGCGAGCACAAACTACTCACCCCTGCTCCCAAAGCCTGGCTCGAGCCAGCTCGTCTGCTTCAACCTGCGGCATGGCGCTCTCAGCTGGGAAGCAGTGCCATCGGAAAATCTCTTGCTCAGGCCGCTGGAGTGCAGTGACAGGGTCCTGATCAGCCCAAGTACTAACTCCACTGTAGGTGTCTCATTAGGGATCAGGAGGTGTGTGCAGATCAGGACCACCCCTCTACAGGTGCTCCGAGTGCATCTGAGCACGTTTGCCAGGAAAAACAGAGCAGAGGAGAGAGAGAGCTCCACTTCAAGGGGCTATCTTAACCGACGCCTAAACCTGCCCTGAGTTCTTGAATATTTAAGGAGGTTTTTTGTATTGGCCCTTTAAAAGCCTTATTGCAATGGTCAGTGAGCATTTATGGATCGGCATCTCATGACGTAAGGATCATAGGCCCTTAGACACTTAAGTAGGCAGAGACTCAATTTTCTGCATTTTTGCAGAATCATCGTCTGCCTTTGACGCAGATGTCACCTGTCCTTATCTTTCCAAGAAACTGTGAAAAGGTCAAGTCACTCAGACATAGACATAAACAAGACACCTGATGCAACATCAGCCTGGAACAAGTGCCTTGTTGTCTCTATTTCAAGGTCAAGCAAGAACAAGAGCCAGAACAGTGTAGCCTGAATTATCATATCTTTACCTTTCTGTTTATAAGAATGCTTCTTAGACTAGTATCTTAATGCTCATTGGTTAGACCAGACATTCCTAAGGTGATGTTGGTAATTCCATCTTAGATAGGATATAGTATAAAAGGTCTGCCACTTGATCAATTGTCAGGAGAGGCCCTTTGCCCCAGAATATCATGCAAGATACAGCCAGAGATGATCTTGTCTGCCAGAGATGCTACTGTATAGCACTTTCTACTGAAAGCTGGTATAGAGCCCGAGTCTGGGGGGAGCTGATGCTGATGCGATGCATCTTTGTCTTTCGCTGAGAACATGGTCTCCCTGACTACTGATAATTACAGTGTTTGGTTGTAAATAGGTATGAAGTGCACCGATTCTCCCAAAGAAACTCTAGATGCAAGTTATACTATTTCGTGCTCTCCTAGAAGTAGGTTTTAATGTGTTGGGTTTTTTAGAAGACCTTTTATCCATGGTAGAAATGTTTATTTTATTCTCATTGTTTGCAACCTATATTTGTGCTGTTTTAATTATATTCTGTGAGGTTGTTTTAAAAGTGCTATGCAACAGAGTGTACCTGCTGAAATAAACATGCTTTTTAGATAAAGTGTCTTTTTCTTAGTGCAGTATGTGTATGTGGTATTGAGAAGAATGAAACAGGTTTGTTTCCAATCAACACAGTGTCCCTGGATCCCTATTCAGGTACTGTTAGTAACCCAAAAGCATTGATGCTACTTCAATTATGTATTGGGTGGGGTTCTGCGGGGAAGCAAAAACTTGTCTTTCACAGTTAAGTGTTGGTCCATTGAACTAAGTTCACTTGTGTCACCTGTGGGTGTGTAAACCAATCTTGAGGAGCTAAGCCAGAGAGACGGTTTATGCAACACTGGCGCCCAGCGCTGTGCCTGGATGTTATGGAAAACATTGAGTGGTTTCTATTTGACACACACATACACACACACACACACACATGCACACACTGAAAACAAGAAGATAAAAAATACTTAGGGTAAACTTAAAACAGCAAAAAGTACAAGTGAGTTTTTGCAGACTTGTGGAGTATAAATTCCTATACTTAGATTGAAATGTAAGTGCTGGAACCCCAGTTTAATTAAAACAGTACTTAGGCAGATATTGTGGCCCTATTTGACAAGAGGTTTGTGCTTCAAAAAGATATAAGCTACCAAATTAGGTGGAGGACAGTTACTTTTTATAAGATAGAGATGGCTTCACTGTCTGGGTAAAGCAGCAGTTTTTATTTGGAGAATCTCCTGGAAAGGCATCTGCACCAATGGTAGGAGAAAGTAAACTTTCAACACTGTAATCATAGAAGGCTGCCTCTGCCTAGTTTTAAAAGCACCTTCTACAAAAGATCAGAAATAATGTTCTCAAAAAAGGAACATCTCAGGCAGTAAGGAATCAGTCGTGCTTTAGGAAGATGGCTGATTTCCTTCAATAAAGCAGCAATAGAACTGTTAGCAGAAAATAATCTAAATGTTTAAAGCGGTAGCAAAAGCATATTGTTTCTGAAAGGCTCTAAAGAATATGGTTACCAAACAGTAAATATTCTGAAGACATCATTGTTCAATTAATCTGCCCCCAGATGAGTAGCAATTGGAAAAATACTTAAATAAAGAGGGGCCAGCAAAATAGCTTCAACACAAAAACATTGAATCTCCTGCACATGAGCCACAGCAAACTTGCTAAAGGAACTTCTGCAGTGCATTGACAGTAGAAGAATGTCCTAGAGTGAGAAGGAGTGCTTTTGTAACAAGATATATTGGCTGAAACATTATTAAGGGGTGGCACAACTCATAAAAAGAAATCATTAAACCTGTCAATGCAAAAAGATGTTGTGTACATGGAAAGTATCACTGAGGCTAAAAGCAGCCCAAAAAATAACAAGCACAGTAATGTCAAAGGAAGAATCTCCAGCAGAGCAGCAGTGGTAAATCTGATTTCCAATAAACACCTGCTACTATACCACTTATGTTAGGGATTTGCTACACAAAGAAAAATCAGGTGGAAGTGCAACAGAAAAAATACATTTGACACTGAATATTATTTATTTAACAGGCAGGGATGGGGCACATGATATGTCAACAAAAACATTGGAGCCTTCATGTATCACACATATTAGGCTTTGATCCAACACTACTTTACAAAATTAAAATCTAAAGACTGCATTTAAGTGGAGTTCACTTCATATCCCTCTAAAAAATAAAGTTGCCAAATGGGTGATCTTCCAACACAACATAAAAGAAAGTCCAACCACACAACGGAAGAAGCCAAATCTCTGCTAATTGAGCGAGGAGGTAACACCACACCCCCCCAAAAATAGGAAAGCCATCAGAAGGATTCACATTAAAATACACTTCTTGTTGAATTTAACAGCTACAACGTTTTGTGTCCTGCGATTAAATAAAGTGCTTGAAAGCAGGCCCAGTGTGATGAACAAAACAAAATGCACACCAAAACAAAAACGTGCATTCGGCCTACAGCAATATAGTAAACAATATCTTGTACAGGAAAACCGAGCATACTGTCAAAACAACATAACCTAAATACATACAATTATAGTAAAGGAAATAAAACTACTTTTAAGGTAAAAGTCCGCTAACAAAGAATACTGTGATGTTGATTAATAGACTGCTGGATTACACAAAACAGGCAAACATAAATAAGGGCCACATGTATCAGACATTTTGCATTCGCAAACGGTGCGAATCGGTAATTTCGCCCGTTTGCGAATGCAAAATAGCCTTTCAAGATGTATGAAAGGCTTTATAGTAGCAAATTTAGGTAATTGCAAAAATCGGGATTACCTAAAATTACAACTACAAATTGTGATCGCAATTCACCAAGCATTTTCTAAATGCAAACTGTGCATTTAGGAAATACTATAATCATCGACTCCAATTCAATGGTAACCATGTGCAAATTTTGAAAAATGCACACAAATGCATTTTTTAAAGTGCCATGTAGCGCACACATGCCCCTAGTGAATGTGTGCGCTTTACATGTGCAAATTCTTTTTTGGGGGTGCTTCAGTGGGGGTCTTAGGCCCCTGGCCTCCCCTGGTATTGCATTACCTATTTTGCGATTACCAATTAGATAATTGCAAATTAGGTAACGTGAAACCATGTGCACCTATGGGCCTTTAGGGCCATAGGAACGAACGGAGTAGTATTACCTAATAGCGATTACCTAATTGCGATTGCAAATCTTTGGGAATCGCTATTAGGTAATTGCCATTTTCTTACATACCATTTTGCATTCCTTAAATAGTGATTACCTAAAATACGCTATTTCAGGAATGCAAAATAGATTTATGATACATGTGGGCCAAAGTGTTAATGGTTTAATGAGAGTGTTAGGAATATGTGCGTAGAACATTGGGCCTTAACTACCCTGTTTGACTTTAAAACTGGTGCTTTAAAAGGGAGAGTACTGAAGTAAAAGGAGTAGCATTTTAAGAGCAGCAGATCCCTTAATAAAATAGCGGAAATAGTGCTATTAAAGGAAACTCCTTCATAAAGACAGCAGTAACCAAGTTCAAATTAGGGCCTAGCTTTACTAAAACTCACTCAGTGCTGTGTTGCATAGCCTTGTGTGAGATGGCCCCACTTCGCATTACTATTTTTCTTGCCTCATGGAAGCACTGTATTTACTATACTATGCGTCATGATGTAAGGAGGACGCTTCCGAGATGCTGCACAATGCAAAGTTGTGGTTGTGGTGCATTGTTGTATGATCCAACTTCGTCTTGCGTGTCTCAAGGTCAACTTGCATCACGTAAGTCAATTTTGTGTGATGCAAATCAGCTATGCGTCAAGCAATAACACAGCACATTGTGCTGCTGTTAAAAAAACTACACATTGTCAAGCATCTTTTTCGTTTTTGCAAATATGGTGAATCTATATGAGAATACCAGCCAGGAGGTACCTAGAAGACAATGGGCTACTACCCTTAACATATGGTATATCGTGTAGTGTACTAATAGTCTATTTTATGGCAAGGAGCAATTTCAATATTTTTATTCTAATTACAACTTAATTTTTTTCTGAAGTACCTATTAAGAAGAATTTGAATATAGTTTATAGTGCGAAGAATGCAGAGGTAATGGGAGATTTATTTTCATACTATTAGGTCTATTGATACTGTATATGCACACAGACATAATCTTACGTGCATATTACGTAGTGTAGAAATAGAATTTATTAATACTTTAGAAGATAGACCGGAAGATATTAAAAGAAAGGCTGCAGGAGAGAAATCTAGTGTATCTCCTTGGGCACATAGAGAAGGCAATTACAAAAAAGGTGAGACTTATGCTGCAATGACTCTGGATTGGCATCACAAAGGGAATCTTTTCATATTAAGACAAAAGACTGAATCTAATAATAAGTTAATTGGTTCCAGTGAATGTTAACATACCTTCCCAATTACAGGGGGTTGGGAATTGAAAGGTGGTATGGATTTAGTTTTTCTGGGAGTATATTTTGTGTGTGGTAAAAAGGCTTATTATAGATTGCCAAAACAATGGTAAGGATGTTGTTATATGGGGATAGTTTTCCCAAAGGTATATCATGTGAATGATCAACATAGAACCAACAAAAAAAGACTAACACAGAATAAGGGAGGGATACGTGCTGCAGAAATTGTGGGAGATATTTTTGGTGCAATAATACCTTCTGTAGGAGTGATTTTGAACTCACATAAAATCAGAAAACTGTCGACAGTGGTTGATCTTTTACCGCTGGTGGGTTCTTAGTGATTGATACTGAACTGGTTGCTATTAGATCTATGGTTTTGCAAAATCGCCTTCCTCTCGACGTTTTATTGACAAAAGAAGGCAGAGTCTGTCGCATGCTGAGAATTAAACAATATTGCACTTATATCCCTGACAAGAGCAGATATTTATGGGGATATGTTAGTAACATTACTAGCCTGAGTAATGACCTTACTGAACTAAAAGCTGATGGTGCATGGGAGAAACTTGGTAAGGGTCTTACCTCTGTGGGAAATTGTTTTGCAGTACTGGGTAGTAGTTTAGTGGGACAAATACTAACACTGCTACTAATAATTGCTGATGGCCTAATAATTATAGTACTGATATACAGAAATTGTAGAAACAAAATGGAAACTCAGCGTGGAAGAGGTAGAAAAAGGAAAAGGTCTGAAATAGAATTAGAAGATAGAAAGGGTCCTTATTATGAAGTAGTAAAAGACACAGAGGGTGATAGGCTGAAACAGATGAAAACAAGTGCATTCTAAAATAATCAGATTGTAATCAGATTATTAGATTGTTTGATGGCTTGATTCGCCATCAGAGGGGTAATTGATGGAGCATGATTTTTGCTTGATCAAATCCTGCTCAAAAAGTGCGTTACTAATACGTTTTTTCTACTGCGTTTTCCTAAAACGAATGACTAAAATGGCTTGTAAAAATGTGAAACTGTAACGAGAAACGTGCAGGAGAGAGAAAATAAGCTAATGAATATTGATAAGTTGCTCATGGCAAGAGAGAGAATTATATTAATGATTTACTCACACAGCTGAGACACATAAAATGAGTTTCTTAGGTCAATGAAAACCGTAAAAGTGAAAATGTTTGTTTAACAATTTTTCTTTATGTTTCCTTCTTGGACAAAATAGATCCGAAGGAGAAGGTGTTTATTCCGTATATTAATGAAGTGTGATTTAGACTAAAAACTTATAAGTATTTTGAAAAATATGCTTTTACATTATTTTCTGTAATTGTGCTTTTATTTCTATTACAGTTCTCAATTGCTTTCTAGGTTAGCATGTTTTTCCTTGGTCAGGATAACTTGGTAGTTTTTTCTTGTTCATCCCTCAGAATGTAATTTGTCCTTCGGTATTTGCTTCTAGCAGGCTGAAAATGCTGACCTGATTGCAAGTAGTTTCTTTCCTTTAGTTTGAATAATGAATATCCTTGGATTTTGTAGAATAATGTTACAACACTGTTGCAGGCTTGGAAGAGAGCATTTGGAGTGGACATACTGTGATACATTTGTATTCTTTTATTTCAGAGGGGAAGACATTTCTTTATTCTTAGAGGACACAATATTTTAGACAATGTATTGCGTATGATGCTAAATGGATCTTGGGCTGGAGAATGATCACACCATGATCGGACTATGGATTTTGACCAATGAGAATCATTCAAGCTAGCCTGGCTGATGAGGGGTGTTACCCCAAAACCGGTCCCCGGGTGCTTGTTTCTGGTCCTGGGAAGACCTGGCTTGGCAGACCGGGCGAAACTGTTCCCATGAGGCACAGGGTCAAGACTGATTTGAATATAGCTGGGCCTGAACTTGGGTGGCGAAGTGAGCTAAAGGACGATGATGGATTCAGCTTAGATCTGTGACTGGGGGTGAGTGTCTGAAAAGTTTCAGTGCTCCGTCCATCATCTCCTTGTGTTTGCATCAATTACACATATTCATAAAATAATAATAATTTTATTTGACAATAATATTGCTTCATTGTGTTTCATTCTATATTATTTGTATTTTGGTATCCGACATTACTTGGAGTTTTCTTGTTGTATGTCTTTACATTATTCACAAAGTACTTAATTGTTAGTACTAGTTTACAACAATTGATATTTAAACATTAATGTTGAAAGGATGGAAGAGTACTTTAATTTGGAACGTAGGAACATGGTATATTGCAGTTTGTTAGAAGCTATGGCCATCTTCAGTTTATCATTCACCTAACAGTATATCTCATCTAATATTACATATAATCACATATCTCCCTGTTTTCTATTTTAACATTTTTTTTTATTCATTTACATTTAGTTACCCAATTATATGACTCAGTGAAAAGCTTACAATTAATTCTGATTGGGGGTTGAGTCCCTTAAAATATGTTGTCCCTGCGACATGCACACTATGAGCTCCCAGTAAATGTTACAAATAGACCTTTTTCATTGCTCTTCCATTGCTAAAGTGTGTTCAGCTTTAAAATTTGTTTGAGGAGTGTGTTTCTTTTATACCCAACACCGGTTCACAAATATCCTAAGCTACAACTGGCAACGTTTTTCATACAAATTTGTGTGTGAAGTATATACTTGGTATTCTAAGCAGAGTATCAAAGTATATTGTGAGAAAACAAATTACATGATAATTATTCCTAAGCCAGGTACAATACCATTCCTTGGTTGACTATGGAATACCAACTCACTCTCTAAGGAATATGGTTCATCAACATTTATGTGGCATAACATAAAATGTAACATAGAATTCTAGTTTTCTGATGTCTATGATGTCCTTTAGACATTTAAGTTTCCTTGTGTCGTACCAACCCAGTCGGAGCTAGTTCCCCCAGAGGCCTAACTGTATATTGTACAGTCTTAGTTGGGCGCAGTGGAATTCCTTATAAATTTACATAGGTGTGTATCTGCTGGCTGACAGTGAACTTAAGTATGAAAGCAGCCGTTGAGGTAGCAGGCATATAAGGTGCTCCTCTTGTTATGTGGTAAGTATCTGTTGGCATCTGTTAGTAGGTGTTTTGTTGTAACTGATTGGGATACCTTTATGTTTTCTTCTCCTCCACTGGACATGATGCACTCCTTTGTCATGGCTGTGCTGACTGTGAGTGACAGCTCATTCAATATGTCATGCTCCTCTCAGGACAGACTACGGGTATTTACCTCACACACAGGGCAAATACACACTCTAATTACATATATGTCATATGCAGTGCTCCTCCTGTTGTTCTAGTACTGTACCAGTAAAACACACCTAAATACATCAATGTAGAGCTTGCCTGGCAAGAGTGTTACAGGCTACACATATGGGCAGACATATAATTTGTTGTGCCAACTTAAATATACAAAAAACACACTCTTTGCTAACCAGGTCAACTTTGCGCTACACTCAGTGAATCTTGCTCCACCCATCCAATCTATTTCTCCTCACAGGGCACTCTGCTGTTGTTTTATTCATAAGGTGATGTTTCAGCCTTCATGAGACATTTTGTGATTAACATTGGAGATGACCACTTTCCCTGCGTGTGAGATTTTACCGGCAGTCAGGGTCACAATATGTAATGCTTGTGATGAGATTATTTATATAGTTTTACAGATTTCAGATGGAACTTTCCAATTATCAGTCTTACAAATTGTAAATACATTACCTAAATTTAGAAATCCAATTTTGCGTCTGACTTAGAATTTCTTCCTCAGGGCATTGACACCTTTTAAGTTAATACTCCTCTATGCTGTGCTGTTTCTCCAGAAAGCAAAGTATTACTGCACAACACCCTCAAAAGATGATATGATACTACACAGGCCATGTGAGTGACTATGGGCTAATATCTGTATATCTACATGGGTGAGTTGCTGTTTAGAGTTTTAACATCCTTGCATGGTGGTGATAGCTGTGTGCCCCTGCCATACGTGATACTACTATTGTGCTATGTGGATTCATGATAAATAATTTTTCTTTTGATTAAATATGTATCCTGTATGTGTGCTATTCGAGGATGACCAAATGAAGTATGTAGCTGGTCCCCGGTGTGGAACCAGTGTGAAACCTCCACCTCAAAGGTTGGAGTCTATTACTTCATAGGCGGATAGGAGGGTACCGATCTCAGTGGGGGACACTTGGTGTGTCGATCGGTCAGTGCCGTTTCACCTATTCAGCTCCATCACGTCTGGATCCAGGTTTCACACTGGTTCCACACAGGGGACCAGCTACATACTTCATTTGGTCATCCTCGAATAGCGGGGAGACCACCCGCCCCACTAGGGGGTACTACATTCTATCAAGGTCCTGAAGAAGTGCCGCCCGACGGTTGGGCCTGAAAGGCACGAAACATGTCGACCATGCAACTATAACGATATCCTGGCACCTTGGGACACAAGATAGCACCACTGTTTTTACTTAGTCCTGGACCCATATTTTATTAAAATTTTCTACGTATGGGTTCTGGTGCCTATTTCAAGTCACTTTCTACACACCACTATTCACCATCTATTGCCCACATGCACCCACCACATACGGCATCCTCAGATCAAAAGAACTCCGCCAAAGTAGCCACCAGGCCTGTCAGACATTGCAGCGCCGGTCTGACGAGGAGCGCCCTATGATGAAGCATGACACCCTAACAGGTGTGTGAGGGCATCATGATCTGAAATTCAGATCTCCCAGCGACTTAGTCTCCGGCCAGGTAGCACCAACCAGTGCACCGGCTATATAGAGGAACGACCTCCTTCATGTGATATACCTGATACTAGTATCTGGAGGAGCTTAGGAGTAGGACCTCTTTAAATATCTTGCTCTTCCGTCCCCCCCCTTTTGATTCAAGGGTAATGTGTTCATACACCACACATGGTTATGTAAATGTAGCTGTGCGTGCAGTTCATGGGAAGCTAAACACATGTTGCCCTGCAGCAATCAAGATTCATAAGTGTCTGGGAGAGGATCATTTCACGGGGCCTTTGTGTCCCAGGTTGGGAACCCCAAGGCCAGATGGAGGGCCATGTTAAGGTAGATGAACCCAGAGAGAGATTGGTGTATTGTGAGAGATTCAGAAAAATGGCTTAGACATAATGGAAAAAACACCGCAAATGCTACTGTCACTAACTAGCATCATTTCATTTTTCATCAGGTGCAAGGAGTCCAAGGAGAGCAGACATTACACTTCCTTCTTTGGTGAGAAAAATCTCAAATGCATTAACAATATGGCCCAGCACTCTGTTTTCACTTAATCTCAGGATATCTTCCTAACAATCCAACATATAAAATCCAATTTTAATGGTGATGAACATATCTCATCCAAGTATTAAATAAAGTCTGTAAAGATGTCACAATGGTCCACAATTGAAGTTAACAAATTATCCTTTATTGAAGAATATGCATTCCAGACATAATTTAATTTGAAGCCAAAGACAACATGTTTCGCTCACTGGGAAAGGGGATGGCCACATCTTATGAAGTAAATGGGTCTGATAAGGGGATCCTACAAAAGGGGGATTGTGCACTTTGCTAACCTTTTTCTGCACATATCACTGAGGCTGACATCCATTTCTAAAACTCTGGTCACTCCTATGCCCTTAGTTTGGGTATATCAAGATTAGAGACAGTGCTTCTGTCATAGACTGCTCTCTTGGGGAAGTGCTCTATTTAAAGTGTAAAAACAACATAAAAACACAGTTCAAAGACAGACACATTAAATCATGAGTGTGTCTCAAAGTGTGTTACTTAGAGGGGAGTTTGAGAATAGATAATAGCCATATTGTAGCTGTACATCATCTTGGATACGCTCAGCACAATTTCATCTGTTGTGTCAAGGACTAGAGGCCAAGGATCTGACTGTCTTCAATGCTCTTCAATGCTCTGTGAGGGTACATCACTTAGGAAAATCAAGAACACTCACCTGGATCCAGAAGTACCACCATCCGCCTGACCCAACATCAGTGTGCCCTAGATGAGAAGGAGTTTCCTTGATGGAGTGAGATCCAGTGTGTATCTCACCAAGATGAACTTGGCAGAAGAGTATGATATAGATTTATGCTGACAGTGTGCCAATATGGTTGTGTACCTGTGTGTGTTGAAGCAACCCCTGTATGCTAGGAGGGTGCCACAGATGAAAGTGAGGGTTGCCCCTCAGTTACAGTGCTTCAACAAGAGAGGGGCGCTGGCCTTTATATCTCTGTGACCCAAAGAGGGACATTGCCTGCTTGTATCTACTAGCAATCTATGTGTGCAGGAGGAGAATGATAAGACGCTTAAGTGCTTTTCCCCTCCGTCCGTTCTGAGAACCCCTTAACTGCCAGGAGGGGATTTTGACAAAGAGGGCCATTGAGCTAGGACTCTGTAAGAACACAACTGCTAAACAAGTAGCATAATCTGGAGGTAGATAAATGTTTCACCTATTAAGCCCAGGAGCACATAAGACCCATCCCACGATGGAGTACAATAGTTAGCACAGTTTCAGAAAAACACTGTGAACTCTACTGCCTCGACTGCAGCTTACATAATGCCACTCAGTGCCAGGTCACTGATGTAACCACAGCATTTCTGAACTGCGAATCAAACATAAGCTGGTGAGACTAAGTAGAGAGCTGTTGGCACTTTGATGAACTTACCATGACTGACAAGATCACATAAGGGGACATGATGACTTTCTTCCTAAGTCACATAGAAATAGGACACTGTCTCCAAGGGTTTTTTGTGTAATCCTGCCTATAAAGCAGACACCTTTGCAGCATGGAACAAGGGTGCCTGGGTTGGCACTAGGCACACGGCGTACCAGCACTAGGAGGAAGGAGAAGTTCGCAATATCTTAGTAGATGTCAGGCATTTATGCACTCTCCATTTCATCCAACACAGCTCAGCAACTTTGCTTGTTGTCCTGTGTTGCAGCAAACCTGAGAAAATACACCCCTAAGTGTAATTTGTGCAACAACAGTCATATACACATATTTGATCTTTTTTGAATTTAAGTTGTTCAGTGCAAACCCACATTTTAAAATTTTTACATAAGCGTTTTGTAATTTTGTAAATAACAAATATCATTTTCAACGAATATTTTTAAGATAATGAACTTCCAAATCTGTACATTATACTTATATATTTATATTTAGGTAAATTTCATATTTCTTACATTTAAAAATAAATAAATTTTCTATTTTTGGTACAACTCTAATCAATGTGCATAGTTAAATAAGGTTTTAGAGACTTTACATAATGTGTTTTCTATTTTTATTTTATTTTTTGGGGTTTTCCGTGGTGTTACGTCGGTTTTCTCCATGCATCCTCACACATCAACAGATTACGTGGCCTTGCATGGAAAAAGTCACACAGGACAACACAAATCGTCATTTTGCAACCAGGAAATGATGCATGAATGGCTATGAGCACATTTTTTTCTTGTTACTTTCACTTTCTCTTTAGCGAGCTTGCGAGGTTGTTGTGTTTTAGAGATTTTTTGGGGAGATTGCTGTGGATTACTCTTGTTGTGTCTACAGTGAATATTAATTTGCTTAGTTTGTCTAGGTGTGTCTGTTTTTAGACATTGTCAATATATTATTGTTTTTTTGTGCTTTGTCTAGTTGTTTCATCTTGTTTGTCTGTCTGGTCATTGTGTAGAGGGGTGACAGCTTTTAGTATATTTTCAGAATATTTTAGGGGTGATTATTTAGGGTTAATTGTGTATATAGTTATAAAAAATGTCTAAACATGTCAGAAGGAGAATTTTAATGAAAAGGAGTTAGGTGCTTTAGGTGCTTTAGTGTGGCTCGTAATGCATTATCACCCTCGTATTCTGGCTGGTGATGGATGCCTGAGCCAGTAATATCCCTGTTGGAGAGGAACTTGAAATGGCAAAAGATAAGGCAGCATCTTCTTTCTGTGGCACAAGTGGATAGAACATTACATGAACTGCAATATAGTTCTAAACAAACATTCACATAAGGTAAAACATTGCTCCACTGTGTTTGACTTTCTTTAAAATATTGTAACTATTACACACAATACCAAGCTAATCAGCATTACCTTCCATTGTAAAATCGAATAATTGGTTTTATGTAAAAAAAATTGTGCTATATGATGAGCCTAATTTCTTAATATGTGTTTCATTATTATTTTCTAACGTGGACTCCATCCTTTCAAGTACCAGAAATTGCATCATTCTATACTTGCCCTGAGCTTCTTCTGTTCTCTTCACTGTACGGCTGATTCTTGCTGAAGAAAGCAATTTGTGACCCTCTGATCAAGGTACCCCTTTCGGCTTTACCTTCTCTGCGCTGTTTTTAGCCCCTCGCAGCGACTGCTCCGGAGATACTGCTGGTAACTGCCTGACTTTAAAATGGCGGCCAAAATTTCCCTCGATCCGCATCTACCTTCTTCTCACCGCAATATTTGTTTCCCGTGTTATTGCGGACCCCAAAGTTTGACAGCGCTCTCTTCACTCTGTGGCCCCTTGACCCGCTTTATTCTGCTCTCTCACCCATTTTAGTCCACGAGTGTAACTGCTTTTGAATAAGCTACGGTCAAAATGGTTCCCAACACATGTTAATGTACTGGTCTCTACCTGCTACCTTCAACATTTGCTGCATTGGGGCAGCAGTCTCCCAGGCTTCTGTACCAGTGACCCAACTCTCAATTCCCCCTACTGCAGTGAGGGTCTTTCTCTACCAGCCCGACTGTCCCTAAGATGGCCGCCATGAGTGGGCCCTTCGCCAAAGCTCCCCAGCTCCCCTTCTCCCCTTGTTGGGGAGGGATCCAGCATCTGTGCTCTGGAGTTTCAGAGACCCCTCTGAGAGAGACCACAGCGACAAGGGAGTCACACACAGCAGAGGATTGGGAATGATCATACTACCGCTCGGAGCCCAGCTCCGCACACCGTGTCCGGCGCTCACGATGGAACTTTTTGACGATGCCCCCCTAGGCGGAATCTAGAACCTTCTATATGTACTGCGGTGCCCGAGCAACCTTTGGCCGATGACCGGTGGAGCTGTCCTATGCAGCTATAGAGGAGTTTGGCTCTGGTTCACCCCTCGGCCGTCACCTACCCAGCCGGACGCCGGACACTGTTTTTCCTCGTCTCCCCATTGTATTTCCTACCCCCTCCCTCCTATGTTTATGCTATGCTTTTGTAACTCATGTAACTATGCTCCAGCAACTGATGTAACTTTGTAACTATGTTCTGAAACTATGTTCTTCCTCATGTAAAGCGCTCTGATACCTTCGGGTCTAGCCAGCGCTATATAAAACGTTTCAAATAAATACTTCTGATGCTGCTGGTGAGTAATATTTTATAGTCAAACATTTTAGTAATAATCAAATGTACAATTTGATTTTATCCAAAAATCAAATTATGATTTATGTAATGTTAGCAAATGTTGCTTGTTTTGGACAATTTCACACACAAGAGCATTCATGTGCTGAGCTGGTATGTGGCTAGCTCTAGCTAGGCCATTACATTTTTTAAAAATGATCTTCCTCAACTTTTTGAACAATTTAAGTGTAGAGGTGGATGGTGTTATTTTAATACTAACAAAATGTATAAGGAAACACTTCAAAAATGCACACAGTCTTCTAAGAATAGACAGACTTGCAATATCCAGGTAAGCTTGTAATTCGCAAGTTCTCATTCAAGCATAGTGGTAATTTGGCACTGACGTGTGGTGACAAACAAACGATGCCCTCCTACTTGACGTGTGGTGACAAACAAACGATGCCCTCCTACTGAGTGCAAGCCTTATAAGTTTAAAAAAAAATATATATATATTTTTTCTTTTTTCCAAACATACAACAGACACATAGAGTACGCGTCAACAATCCCCATTGTGAAATCACAATATATTCAGCTTTTGCAAGGTACATCAAGATACAAATATACAGTGCAACGTTACAAATCATTCTACAGTTTGATACTAATTCAGCTAGACCGTTCCTATATCAGCATTGACAGCATTGGCTGTGGATAACAGATATGCCGTGAGAGGGGCCCAGATGTCCTTGGGCCTAGACGATGTAGGCAGTTCATCGGCATAATACAACAGCTGGTCTCTGCAGAAAACAACGTCCTTCAACCAATTTTTAAATTTGGGCACGTTGTTACTGTCCCAATTTTGTGCCACCTTTCTCTTTGCTAGTGACAATGCGACCAGAACAAGACGTCTATTCTCCGGCTTTAAGTGCTTCCAAGCCCCGACAAACACAGCTGCGGTGTGCAGCCTACCTCCTCCAGGACCATTTCAGACAGAGCTTGTGTGACTAAAACCCAGAACCCATAAACTCTATCGCACAGCCAAGCTAAATGTATGAAGACTGCCTCCTGCGCATGGCACCTTTTACATCTAGCCGTCTCTCTCAGACCATATTTTTGTAGCTGTAAGGGGGTATAATACAATTGTTGTACATATTTGAAGTGGATTATGCGCAGATTACAGTTGGCGGTCAGCCGACATGTCACAGAACAACTGAATTCCCAGTCTTCATCTTTAAGCGTGAACCCAAGTGTTGTCTCCCACTGCCCCCTAGCTTTGCTAGATTTGGGTGCAGTTTCCACTTGCATAGCATTATACAACCAAGTGACTAGTTTAACCCGTGAGGGGCCTGCCAGTAGAGATTGCAGTGGGCTCAGCGCCATTGGCTCTGCAGGGTGCCTATCATTAAAAGCTTTAAGTGCTTCCCGTAGCCTGTAATACATGAACACTGTCATTGGTGAACTGGGATGTCGGTCGTGTATGGCAGCCATCGTGACAAAGGTGCCTTCCGGTTATGCGTCACCCATTGTCACTATACCCATTCCTGCTAGTGTTTCCAACGCTCGTTTGTCCTGCGCTACAGAAATGCTAGGATGATGCGCCAGTGGGAGCACCGGTGCATATATAGGGGATCTGCCCGCCCGTCTCGCCATTACCCACCATGCCTGTGCCGCGCAATCGGCAGTGCACATTTCCGTAGGGGGATAGTAACGTGACGATTAACGCTTCCCTAAGCGTAGGAGGTAGAATTCGCCTATCATATGCCTCACTGTACATATTTACCAGGTGCGGTGCTATTAGATCCACGTAAGCCTTGTAAAATTCTCCTGGCAACCCATTGTTGCCAGCTGCCTTGCCGGACGGTAGTACCTCTATCGTAAGTGGTTGCATCAAATACTCCCTTTGCCCATCTGAAAGCCACGCCAGCGCGACCTCTTCAAAGAAAGCACTGATTTCTTCACTGTCAGCTTCCTCACCAGGGCCATATAAATTGTCATAGTAATCCCTAAAGCATTCAATTATTTCCGGGGTGTTGTGGCACTTAGTACCATCTGAACCCTCTATCTCCGTGACATATTCCTTTGTCCTCAGTCCTTTCATTTTTGCTGCTAATGTGCGGCCTGGGCGACCTCCCTCCCCATATGCCCTAGCCGTCCAATGCCTGGACATATGTTTTATCTCTTGATCTGCTGTTTCATTATATTCGGTCACCAATTCCCTTATTTCTGCCAGCCTTTCCATGTTCAATGTGTCTGCATACTCTTTCTCAAGGCGTGACAATTCTCCCTCAATGTGCCTCATACAGGAAAGTAATGTTTTTAGAACACCTGCCTGTAGCCCTATGCAGGTCCCCCTGATCGTGACTTTAAAAGCTTCCCAAAGGATACCTGCCTCATCTACTGTGCCTTCATTCTCAAGAAAAAAGAGTTCAATAGCCTGACGCACCTCTTCATTAAAAACAGGATCTAAGAGGGAAGACGACTGCAGTCGCCACTGAAATGGTTGGTAATGTCTAGTTGGTATATTAATGTCCATCCCCACCGGCGAGTGATCCGAGAGCGTTCGAGGCATGTGCTTTACACCCTTAACCCACGGGGCCATTGATTCAGAAATAATCTGGACCATGATTTATGAACCGCCGACATGAACGTGCCCTCTCGCGTGGTAGGATGTCTCTCCCTCCAAATGTCCCTCATTCTATATGTAAGCATAATATTGTGTATCACTTGTGCTGCAGGCTTCCCCTGCCAGGGTGTATTGCCACTCCTATCCATCTCAGGATCCAGATAAGTGTTCAGGTCCCCCCCATATCACCAGCTCCGGTTGCAATTGGAATATCTTATTTTTAAGGCATTGGTAGAAATCGGGATCATCAATATTGGGGCCGTAAGTAGTGATGATCGTGAGCACCGTCCCTGCCAGGTTCCCCTGTATGAGTGTGAAGCATCCTAGATGATCCACTTCGGTCAAGATCAGTTTAAATGGTGTCCCCCTTTTTACAAGAATCATTATCCCCCTGGCATAATTAGAGTATGATGCTGCTGCTCTCACCATTGCCCATCGTCAACCCACCCTACATTCTCCAACTCATGTTAAGTGTGTCTCCTGCAACAGTGCCAGCTGCACCTGTTGTCTGTCGAGATACGCTAACACTTGTCTGATTTTTTGGGGGTTATTTAATCCCCTCACATTCCATGTTATGAGTCTGATATCACCCTCCAATAATCCAAATCTCTTTGAATTGTATCCTTCGCTTGTCTAGCACCGGCGGTTTAGTGTCCTGCCTCACAATGATGCCCTACCTCCTATGTTGTGTCACGCAACTTAACTTAAATAACTCACCCCCCCACCCCCACCCACTTCAGCATCCCAATTATGCCAAAGACATATCCCAAACAAATAAGCAGTAAACATAGCAACCATTTTGGGGAATACCCACTCGGGGGCGTCCAGGTACCCGTTTCCCACCTGCAAAGCAGGCATGGCCGGGCACATTTTACATAGAGCCAGCGTCACATTATTGCAAATCCCAAACAAGAAAGCATTGGTTTCCCACGCCTTGAAGTCGTTATTCTCCAATACACATTTACAATGAGCACAAGTGTTGCAGTTTCAATAAAATAGTGTGGAAACAAACTTATTTGTGCTAGCCCCAATGCCATATCTCCACTCCCGACAAAGCCGGCGCCCCCAGGCATGCGTTATTGTCAATTGTCCATCTTGCCGTAGGGATTATACACCCCCCATTGCCCACCAGCCACCCATCGTATACATGTTATCAAAACATTTTATGTGCCCCGATGAACTTACAGTCCGACGAATCAGCCAGCCCCCACGGGAGGCTATCCTTGCCAATCTCTAATTCACTCTGTTCTGTGCCTCTTGCATAACCTGAAGAGACATGCCAAAGTTTTACCTTATTCCTTCTGACAATACATGAAAGCGTATACACGCCCAAAGTACAGATTTCATTCCGCCGTGTCTGATCTCTCCGAGTGCGTTGGTGAAGCGTTCCTCCTGGCTTCTTTCCTTCTGGCCTGTAGTTGTTTCAAAAATTCTTGTGCTGCTTTCGGACCCTGGAAAATTTTCAATTTTCCCTCCACTGTAATCCTCAGCCGAGCAGGATAAAGCATTGCATACGGGATCTCCATCTCACGTAATTTCTTTTTGACCTCCATATACTCTCTGCGAGCCACCTGTACCGCAACAGTAAAGTCAGGGAAAAAAGACACCGCATTTCCTTGATAGTTTGTATTTTGCTTCTCCCTTGCCAACCACAGCACTGTGTCCCGATCCCTGTAATTAAGGATCTTTGCTATAATGGGACGCGGTGGCGCACCCGGAGGGGGTTTGGGTGCTAGAGAGCGATGTGCCCGTTCGACAATGAGCACTTGTGAGAGATGTTCCGACACAAACAGGTCCCTTAACATCCCCTCCACATAGTCCTCAAGCCGTCCTGTATTCGTGCTCTCGGGGACACCCATTATACGCAGATTATTTAAGCGGGAGCGCGCCTCCAGGTCTTCATTTTTTGCCCTGATGACTTCGAGTAGTTTCTCCATTTCTTCACATCTGCCCACTGTGGTGTGTGATTCATCCTCGACTGCTGAGATGCGGTGCTCTGCCGTCGTTAGACGTTCTCCCTGCTTGTCTAACTTGGCCGCCATATTGTCCATTCTGAGTGACAATGTGTCGATCTTTCCATCTATGGCTTGTAGACTTTGCTGCATGGCTTGTAAGGTGGCCTCCAGTGTGGAAGCATGTGGATGACCCGACTCCAGCTCGCTTTCTGAGTGAGTGCCCACTGGCCGAGTTGAGCGGCACGATTCAAAGGAGAGCTTAGACTGCTGTTTATCAGTTTTCCCCCTACTGCACTTGTTGGTACCCTGCGCACTGGGGTTACTGTTCCAAAACTGAATGTCCACTCCTGATGCGCTCCACGCAGTCCACCTCATACTATCCCCTCTCCTGTGGGGCACCCCACAGTGGTTTCACTAGAACAGTATCTTTGCCAGGGGTAGGCGCATTCATAGGACTCCTCGCCCCTCTAGTTTGCAGTACAGGCCTACTTTGTGGATCACTACGTGCCCTTTCCAGCACCTCACAGACTTATTTGATGCTTCCACTGGCAGGCCCCAGCTCTCCCACCTGGGCTCCGATTAATCCTATGCCTCCTACTCAGTTCTCACCGTGTCCACTTCATTATCCGGTACAGCCCAAATCACATTTAAAGGTTCCACGATTTCTCTGTGTCTGGATGTATTGCGGCCTACTTCCCCGCCGATCCGCACACCCCCCAGCTTGTGGCTCAATGTTCGCGCCACACCGGCTGCAATATTCAAACTGGGCACACGTGCGGACTTCGCTGCACTCACACTGTCATGCAGCACCTTTCGCTGACATTTCCTTGTGCTCCAGCATGCCCCATGTAGAAGTGACTGGCTGCTTTTCAAGTTTTTCCACTCTCTTGCGATCGCCGCACTACCAGGGTGAGAGGAGGACCGACCTCTGCCGGGCCGTATGTCGCGGCTATCCACCCCGACGTTGCCCGGTTTACCTCACTCTTGCTTCGGCCGCGATTTGCTGCATCACAACTGGGCCGGCCGTCGCTATAGTCCGTCCGCCGCCCGCCCGGTTCGTGCGTGACTCACTCGGCGTTCCGTGATCCAATTCCGGCGGCTGATTCAACTCTCTGGTTTGCCGAGGATAGTTGTCCTCCGGTCCCTGCACCGCTCATAACCTTCCTTCGCAGCGGTAGCAACGGTCCCGGGCCGCCATCTTGTTATCAGCAGGCCGCAAGGCTGCGCTCCCGATCCCCCAATTAGGTCTTACATTGGGTGTACATCGTTCTGCAGCACTGGGGTGGTTCCTCTTATAGTCCGCTACAGATCACCATCCTTTTTAGCATCTGATGCACGCTTGTTCTGCAGATTTTGGTCGAATTGTTTACCCGGCTGGCCGAGCTGCACTACAGTGCGGCCATCTTGCCACGGGCTCGCTAGCGCCCCCCCGGCGATGCCGCAAGCCTTATAAGTTAAACAATGGCTTCTAAAACATTATAAAAAAGTCCCTGCAATGGAGCTCAAAAATCAGGGCAAGTTCTGCCATGGCACAACACCGCACTTCTCACTTTAAAGCACACTTGATGGAGTTTGTGGACTGAGTTTACAGGCTTCCGTCTGCAACCCAGCAGTGATCAACAGTCAGGAAGCTGCAGTCAAAGCGACAAGTATCAGCAGCTCTCCTACAATGCTGCAGTAAGTTTATTTCTCCAACCGAAACAGGGAATGGATCTTGCTTGGTCACTGACTTAGCAGGTGATACTTCATGGGTCACGGCTTGCTTGTAATTTTTGTCTGCTCGCTCTCATAGGAAAACTGCTCTCTGGCTTGATCACTGCAAAAAGAACAATTGATGGACAGAATGTTGAACAATGTCAAACATTCACCCCAGTACAGAGATTTGGGCCCAAATCCATTGATTTTTTGCTCCCCATGCCATTCTAGTTTAAACCCGGCCAAATGCAAATCCATCTTGACCCTGCCCCCCATGGGAACAGTCCTGTCCGAACTGCCAGGCCAGGTTCTCCTTGGACCGGAATGTTTGCATTGTTCAGCATCCCGTCCATCATTTGTTCCTTTTGCTTTTGTTGCTCTAAGTGGGAAGGGTGTGCCCAGACGTGGGTACCGTGCTTACTGCGCCACTGGATTCAAGCTAGTCTGACTGATGAGGGGCGATGCCCCCGAAACCAGTCCCAGGATGCTTGTTTCTGGTCCAGGGAGGATCTGGCATGGCAGTTCAGGCTGGACTGTTCCCTGGACTGTTCCCATGAGGAACATGGTCAAGACTGACTTGCACATGGCTGGGCCCAAACTGGGGTGGCGTGGTGAGCGAAAGAAAGATGGATTAAACCCAGATCTTTGTGACTGGGGGTGAATGTCTGCATTGTTAAGCATTCCGTCCATCATTTGCTCCCTTTACTTTTGTCGCCCTAAGTTGGAAGGATATGCCCAAACGTGGGTCTCGTGCTCACTGCGCCACTGGATTCAAGCTAGTCTTGCTGATGAGGGGTGATGCTCCGAAACCGGTCCCAGAATGCTAGTTTCCTGTCCAGGGAGGATCTGGCTTGGCAGTTCGGGCTGGACTGTTCCCATGAGGAACAGGGTCAAGACTGATTTGCAAATGGCTGGGTCCAAACTGGGGTAGCGTGGTGAGCAAAAGAACGATGGGTCAAATCCAGATCTTTGTGACTGGGGGTCAATGTATGCACCTCTTGCTTGATCACAGCCCCACTTCTGATATACAGATGGTACTCACCACCTATATCTAGCAATGAAACTTAATCTAATACACAACCCTGAGTGCTGAGATGGGAGGCAGTGTGCTCCCTTCCTCCTTTGTTTGATAAGGCTCCCTTAAGCTGCTGAGTTGAGCTGGTGAGCACTGTTTGATGCACCTGCACTCAGTGAGTGAGACAGAGACCTGTGAAGACTATGAGCAGCATTTCCAGCACCACTAACACAACTTGTGACTCTCTACTGAAGAAGGGCAACAATCCTGAAACACTTGTCTAGAGATACACAGCACTGGCTGCACCAACAATCATGAAAACTAAAGGCTTTTACTGAAGTAAGTGTTATAATGCACTGCGATTACCATACTGTATCTGACCGAACTGAGTACTGGGATGTGAGACCGTTTTTTAATTTAATTTTGCCTATCCCGTCGTCTGCTGACTTCCCCCCCACCACGCCCCGCCCCACCCCACCCCCCCACCGTTCTTACCTGTGCCGGCGCCACTGGTTATAAGGTTAGTTAAGGTTTGTAATTATATGTAATTTGGATGAGAGGCGGGTTTGTGAGATATTTATTGGGGTAAAAAGTGTAGCTATGTAGGATTATGTGTAGTTAGAATTAGTTTAGGTACGGTATAATAAAGAATATTAAGTTGTTTATATATATATATGTGTTTTGATAATTGCAAAAAATGTGTTTCAAAATGTAAATATTTTTGAAAAGCTAGACAGCACAATGATGTAGGTTATGTTATTTTAACATCATCAGATAACCATTGAAAGGGGTACATTGAAAATGCTTGTATGTTGCATTGTATAACATAGTGTGACTGTTTATTTTAGAAAATAGACAGTACCAACAAGCATGACAATTCTTCTTTGTAGGTTTTTAATATAAAAAAGAAGTTACATTCACCTAATATAAGTCATTAATTTTTATTAGACACAATCTGTATGTGTAAAATGTGAGTAGTGCAGTCTGACACCAACACAGGTTACTTGAGTTTATTTTAAAGATATACATAAAAACTAATATTTTAGTGAACAAATGTGACATATGTATTAAGAAGTCGAAAGGTGTTTAAATCTTCAAATGCTAGTTTCCAGCTTCAAATATATAACATTTGATAAAAACATAGTTGAGAAAAAGTGTTTGACAAATCTGCAAAGTACAATTTTGAGTACAGGTTTGGTAGACACACATGCACAAATTTGAAATAAGACTTAAAGTGAAATATTTAAAGTATAGTTTTAAATACTTATGCCGTGTTGACAAAACTAGGATTGTACTTTTAGTGAGTGTACAATGTTTTCATTATCTGAAAATAAGGTTATAATACTATACCTATACATATGCGTCCAAAATTATTGGTGTGGCTACTCCGCATTCGGTGTAGAACACCTGCCACACATAAATATATGTAGTGCATTATCATGCACATTCACAGTTAGTTGATGTATTGCATTGTGTTAGGACTGCTAAAACTAAGACATAAAGTGTAGTTTTCAAACAAGACACATAGGACTACACAGTGTTACCAACACAGAGTTATTTTAGTTCTGCAACACCACTAGGTGGATGAAGAATTCATCCTGCAAAAAACAACAGAAGTCATAAGTTGATGTTCAATTTGAGCCTGTTAGCAAGAATAAAAAAAATAAAAGAATTTAAAGTGAGTGCAGTCATGTAGGTAAAACACAAGTAAATCCAAATGGTTATTGGTTTTACTACAGTTGTCCTAGGTACAAGGGTAGAATGACCAGTATTGGACATGACTTGTGGCAGAAGACTTGGGGCCTGATTACGAGTTTGGCGGAGAGGGTTACTCTGTCACAAACATGCCGGCTAGCACGTCCGCCAAATTACAATTCCATTATATCTTATGGAACTTGTAAAACGGCAGACAGAATATCCGTCATGTTTGTGACTAAGTATCTCATCCACCAAACTCGTAATCAGGCCTTAAATCGGTAGCATCAACAGATATAACTTAGTTCTGGTGAGGGTAATGAGAATATCACAATTGATGTCTTTGTTAGCCTGTGGTAATGTGCAATGCAAGAAAAACACATGACCTATCTGTTAAATCTAGTTACAGTTAACCAGCACAATTATTCTAAAAAGTGAGCCTTATTTGAATGTAAATGATAATACAAGGCCTTACTCTCCATAAAACATATGTGCAATTTTTAAGTAAACAGTGATCTGAGCTTACTGCTGCAAAACAGAGATATGTCTTTGGGTGTGTGCAAAAACTCTTTGGAGTGCACTATAAATAGTTTGCATTGTAGCCCTTACTACCCCTTGTAAGTGATGGGTGGCTGAGTATATGGTCACATGGAAAGGTATTTTTAGGTGAACAGTATGGATGATTTGAACGTGTAGACCACATTTGAACACCATGACATACTGTCAAGGTTAATAAACAAACCTACGAGAGGCAAGGTGCATTGTCCATGACGTTGGAGGACTTCTGCACTCACAGCAGATGAAAGAAGTGCCACTCCACAAATAAATATTTATTAACAAATACATTTAAAAAAATTATGGAGAGACTGAATAGTAAAAGTAATGATGGATTGAAAAGGTATTTAATGCTTGGATGCATGGGTGGGGTAATGAGTTGTGAAAGTTATAATACATAAAGTGATGTGGAGATGGGTGTGATGATGCCTGGGTGGGTGCACGGCTATAACGATGATTGGGTGACTGAATGACAAAAAAGATGGATAAGTGAAAGAATGTATGATTTTTTGAGTGGTTATTTGTTAGGATGGATGTAGCATGGTGAAAATTGATGATAGATGACAGAATGAATGTTTACCCACATGTAAAGTCACAAAAGCTGGATATCATCAGGGCGATATGTATGTGATAAATAATGAATGAATATATGCTTTGATGGAAGAGACAAGCGTGGTTGTGTAGTGTGTGTCTACCTCTCCGGCTTTGGTTGCTTGTTGCCATCTAGGATTTTGTGATGAGTGGTGTGTCATGTAAGTTATGATCTACTCCTATTTTTATGTTTGTCATAAATACACATTTGCATTTTAGGTTTGATAAAATCTCAACCAATCTATTCAGGGATATACATAAAATTCAAATCATTTTTTAAATTCTACATCAATATTTTTGCTATATTTTCTTTATATTTATGTTTTACAACTGTTTAGTGTAGTGATGTAGTGATACTCACCAGTAACCTATGATTTATATGTATATAGTATTTATTAAAAAACAACTGAATTGCAGTAGACATTTTTTTCAACAACTAACCAACTTTTTACTAACGAAAGATCCATCGTTTTTTTGAAGATTAAAAAGTCGTGCTCCAAATATTTTTAATGTAATGAAAAAAAAATCACCAAGTTTATATACCTACTATGTCTTTCACTTGAATCATGTACAATATCTACAACATCAGTTTCATCTGTAGTTGGTTCCAGAATCTCACTGTCCCATAATACATTATTCTGCATACGTATGTTGTGCAGCACAGCACAGACCACAATGATTTTATAGACCATTGGTGGACTTTAAAGCCTTCGCCCTCCTGATTGGTCAAAACATGGGAATCTGGATTTTAAAACAACAAATGCCTGCTCAACAACATCACAAGTTTTCTTTAAAAATGTATTACATTTCTTTTGAGCATCATTTTGAGGATGTGCAAATGGAGGCATCATCCATGGCTGAAGGGCATATACTGGATCAACTAATGAAGAAACTTTTTTAAAAGTATTAAATAAAACATCAAATAGTACAAAACTAAGTAACTGTTTGCTGTTAACCTAAAGATAAAAAATATAGCTATACATTGTGAACATTAAGATACAGATTTAATAAGCCTTTACATTGTCCTTGTGTTTCAAATGGAAACGGAAGGCAACACAAAGTAAGGATTCAGCAATATTCACGAAGCCACACAAGGGACTATTTGTACCACCCTGAATGATTTTGTAAAGAATTGTGATGTAGCGCAGCAGATGACACTGTGTGGCATGACATTTCTTAATAGGATGCTTTTGATGGGTAGAGCATCAGTGGTATGGTACATCCATCCAACCAAAAGAGATGCAATTCAAAATAAAATAATGATTGCAAACCCATGATAATGTCAAAATTGCGTGCGTAACACACACATGCATAAAGAGGAACATTATTCTGCAGTACGAAATGAAAAAATTAATCAGCGGCAAAAAAAATAGATGCCCATATCACAGGCAACTTGTAGGATGGCAAAAGAGTGCCTGCGCTGGCAATACACAGCATACAGTGCAGCCAAAACTAGGGACAAGCTGAAGTGCCACATATCTGTGTAAAAATTGTGCTTTGTGCTATCTCTGTTTCACACAACACACCAACTTGACTTTTTGCGTTTCATTGTAAGAAATATTATTACATAAGAATAGTTAAATAAATGTAAGTACAAATATTTAAAAAAATGAAATACCAATAATCTTTTATAATGAAATAATTAAAATAGTAAAATTACATAATTTATGTAATAAATCAATTTTTTGGAAAATGTATTAATTCATTACAAGAATTATTTTTTCATATAAGGAGTGATTTACATAGAGGGCATCCTGGAAATGCTGATTAACCATGCAATGCCGAATATGTATGAATTATGTGCACTTCTGGATATTCGGCTACAATATTTGTAAATCGTCCTTTATAGCCAACAGTTGCTTGAACATTCATTGAATAGTTGTGTTTGCAATTGCAGTAAATGTGTGTTGTATCTGCAGGTGGTACCAACTGAAGAGGTGTGCACTCAATTGGATCAAGAACATGCGGGAAGCCAGCAATTTCCTAAAGTTTTGATCTTGCCCTAGATTTGGAAAGTGAAGAACTGCGGTGTGAGCTTCATGATGGCATCAAGTACAGTTGTCAACATATACAGTATTGCCATCAATTTAACATGTGGTGGGATGGCATGGGACCGAGCTGTTGATGGTTGTAGACTCACAGAAACCTTCTGCAGTAATTGCGCGATGCTGTCCTTATTTAATCTATATAACTGGATCAACTCCTCCGTCCTTAGATCAATGAGGCTGATTCTTCTGCAAAATAGCTGCTCCTTCCTGCTTCGCTGTAGTTGACGTTGATGCAGGCGATGGTGCACTCTGATAAAGACGACCTCCCTGGCTGGAAAGTGGTTAGAAATGATTGGTAGGTGGTAATTTCATATATGGGATGACATTGCATGACGTCTTGCACCTGTGAGGACCATGCGTAGCATTCTGATATATTTCAAACTTTGTAATACACATGAGGCTTCTTAACGCAGCCTGTGCTTTTGTCAATACCACTCCATAAGACTTGTGATATGATTTGCATAGGAACACTTACCTTGCATGCATTAAAACCTGCTTGATTCAAGCCAACGTAATGCAGGACTTGAACCACGCAGCCCAAGAAAACCTAGTAAATTTGCACACTGTGTGGCTTAATAAATATAATTTAATCCCTATAGTTGACTTGTGTCAATTTGCGCCATGCACTGTCGACACAAGAGCTTAGTAAATCTAGCCCTGAATCTCTTGTGTAGGACAATCCCAGTGCTATTAAAAAAACATATTTATATTGGTCCCTTAAATATAGTGCATTAAATAATCAGTAGGAACATGTCATTTATAATAACCTGTATATTTATGTTACATTAGCAACTGAACATTTCCCTTACTACAACCTATCACATTGAAGCAATAGTAATACTTTAAAAATGTGCTACAGTGAAACAGCAGCAGTTGCATTAAAAGTTTAAATCTCCAGTCAGCTGGGGAAGCATGGTCACATCTCTATAAAGAGCAACAGGGAAGAAGTAATATAGGCACTTTTACTATCACAGAGGAATAGCGAGTAACACTCTACACATGGTAACACTCTATGGGCCACATGTACAAAATTTAGGAATTGCGATTTCCAAATTGCGATCCTTACCGAATTGCAATTAGGAATTCACAATTTGTAATGTAAGATAGTTTAAAAGTTTCCAATAGCAATTCCTAATGGGTTGCAAATCGGCTTACCTCATGAATATTAATGCAGTAGGTCACAATTTGAGACCCATTAGGAATGATAGCCATCACAGGGGTCAGCTGGGGTCAGCAGACCACAATGTTTATGATTGCTTTTCAATAAAGCAAACTTTTTTTTTAATGCAGCCTGTTATCCTGAAAGTTTTATAGTTTAAGATTAGCAAGTTGTCTGTGAGATATTTTTTTTTTACATTCTCAAAGAGGAAGGGGTCCCCTGGGGATACCCCTTACCATTTGCGAATGGTTACCACTACCTTTTAGTAGTTTGATAAACAAAATTGTGATTCGGAAACAAGTTACTGAATCGTAATTTGGAATTTGTATATATGAATAAGCATTTTTGCGGATTGGACCGTTTCCAACTGCAAAAACGTTTTGTACATATGGCCCTATGCTCCTATATGTCTTGATTTAATTTTAAGGATGGGTCTAACACATCCCCTTACTATATGTCTTAAACATGGTCTGTCCCTGTTGGTTCAAGGCAATGCATTCGCCCTCTGCCACACCGCAATTTCGCTATAGGAACTGAAGGTAATCCAACATATTGATTCTGCCCATCCCTATGAAATTATGTCACTGTGCTCTAGCGCATGTCCAAGGCATAACTTCCAAAAAACATTCACTAAAACTGAGAGAGTAAGAGAGCACTCAAGTATATGATATGTGCTAAAATGTTCTGCATATTATTTTAACTTCCCAAGCTCATGCTTTCAACATATGTGGTATGGGGTAGTTCAATATGTCCACTACTCTGACATAAAAGCAATCATATTCTAGGCGTATTCTAGGCCTCCTTCTTTATAATTTCCCATGAATGCACACAAGCGACCATGTCACAAAATATTAACTTCATCTATATGAAAATGGATTTGGCTTACACAGTACTTAACTATCTTTAACAATTTTACTCTCCTAGGCAAAATATATATTACATCTGTCCAAACGTTATTTCCATTCAGTATCACTAAAAGCATAAATCAATGCACAGTATCCAATCTGTTCACTGAATCTTGAGGTTTTACGTTTACATTGTGAGAGAAGGCATTATAAGTTGACTATGGATAGTGACAGTTCAGTCTCTTCTAAAACATCACATGCACGCATGGAAGCTTAAAAATTACAATAAAACCCTAAAATGCTCACTTAGCTAAAGAAATATAACAATAGTGGTTGCCCTACCACTGTGGGTTGCTACTCCTACACCTTCCTAACAAGACATCTCACATTTAGTGCCTTGCGTTATTTTATGATGGAACCTTTTTGGCTCCTATCGGACTCCGTAGTACTGTGATGTAGGTGTCAGAGCGCAATGCCATGAAAGCTTGTTTTAGAATGTTGGGTTTGCAGTTAAACGCAGCAGAATAAAGGTGTGTAATACTAAGCTCCGTGTGTGGCATAGTCATTGGCAGGTACCCAGGCTGGGAAGACACTACTAATGGTGACGATATAGGGAATAAGTAAGCCAAAGAATGACAATTCTCCCAGAGAGTTTGCTGTGGTCCAAGCAAACTGCTCATGCATGCCACGTGTGTCTCTGTCGAAGAACGGAATCAATGCTTCATGCACGTGAAGTAAAAGCACAACTCCAACCACTGTGAACCAAGTAAAGACAATGGAAGCGTTGCAAAGAATCTACACGTTGATGGTCGAGAATCTGTTGGTCAAGCCATACATAAAGGTACCGCACTGCCACACAAAATAAAATTGTACATTATACGGAGTGTTAATGCTGAAAGCGGGTTCAACCTGGTTTATGAAGCCCAGCTGCTGATAATCATAACTTGCAAGATTACGCTGTGAACAGAAGCGCTGCAAGGTGGAGATCAACCAGGTATTAGAAAATTCAATTTGACAATGAGAAGAAAAGAAATGAATGCTTTACTGAGTATGCTAAAGAGAGTCATCATACTTCAGCACTTTGTGAAATTGGCTCAAGGAGAAGTGTTCGGGTAGTGCTTACAGAGCTATCCATAACTAAAGCGGTATGGACATCACAAAATTGCCAGTAGGGCGCAGATATCAAGTGAAAGTGAGGAAGAAGGTTGTGCCATGCCGATGGTTACCTCAGAGAAACATATGCATGTAAGACTGGATGCATGCGAAGAGAAATGTCAGTCAAAGAAAGGTTGACATACCAAAGCACCAAAGTCATACAAACATTGTCTGAAAATCACATTGAAAGTAAATGATGCTCAATAACTTTCATCATCGACAGTGGTGCATTTATAAACATAATGCCTGAAAAGAAATTCAATGGCTTATCTTCATTGCTATGACTCACGCCATCAATAACCAAAGTGTATCCCTGGGATGCATTGACACCCATAACAAGTCAAGGTTCATTTGTAGTGACATTAAAACATAAGAAAACGAAGGAGCAAGCACCCATCTATGTGCTTCAAGGTGCGGCAGCAAGTGCCTATCTGCTCAGTTTCAATACAGCTGCTGATCTGGGGCTGATTTCTGTGAATTACAATATGAATGCTCACCTCAAAATAGTAAGTCAATTTCCTTCATTGCTTCATGGTCTGGGTAAGCTTAAGACTATGAAAATAAAGTTAAATATTAACGACAATGGCCATCCTGTTGCTCACAGACATAGATGAGTTACTTAAAAATGACATTATTGAGCATTAAACTGGTTCGATGCCATGGGTTTCTCCCATAGTGGTGGTGCCCAAAAAGGACACTGAAGTAGCTGTTCCCCTATGCGTTAATATGCACCAACCAAACAAGGCAATTCAACGAGAAAGACATCCAAGTCCACATATTGCTGACATGATAACGCAATTAAATGGTGCAAAGGAATATCTCACCTTGATTTAAATAAAGATTATCATCAGTTGGAACTTGAAGAAGTTTGCAGGTATAAAACAACCTGGTAGCTTTGCATAAATCATTCAGCCTTTAACCTTAGGGTTAAGCACAGGTTATCTTAGTGACTTTTGTGGTTCACCCTGACAAGGATTGCAGTTGTTGTTTGAGAAGGGTTATTGCCCCACGCAACCAAAAACCCAATTTCTTACACACACAGAGCAACAAAATGCAACGGATCAAACTTCATTCAAGCAAAACTCAACAAATTCTCCTAAGCAAGAAATGTACATTCCAGGCTTGAACTGCATGTAACTCCTGCTTAGCAGAAGAAAACCATTGATGGTACTACTTCCGCCATTCAACCCGCAAACCAATGGGGTTCCCTGTTCGCAAAGATCTGAAACACCAAACACCACTTAGAGTTCAGAAGAAAGATAATGATCTAGTTATTCCTAATGTGATCCAACAAAGAATCTATATGATTTGAGTTTCTGACCGCTGCACCTACAGACATATGCACGTTCAGGACCTTCAAAGATCAAGTAAGAACCAAGTCAGCGATATCGATTTAAAAACAACTCTTTAATAATTTCATGGAGAACCACATCCCCCTAGAAGCATGCCACTCATATGTCCATATCAATCTAATAAATAAATAACAAAATGATTCAATGCATATCCCAGAGATGGTCCCCTCCCCAAAATCTTACTAGACAAATCTAAGGGACCGCTACCCGACCATACAAAATAACTCCATATCTCATGTTAAAAAACCCAACCACAATGTCAAATTATTTAAATAATCATTGATTAGACCCCAGACCCTTGGTCCGAGGCCTGCTCTCTCCCCACAGCTCCGCGGTACTGTGCTGCGCCCGAGCCCCACTCCGGTAGGGTTCGATACTGCTCTCTGCCACTTGTGGCATTTTTGCCCTGTGTTTGCATTATTCTTTTGTAATCTTGCCCCAGTTGTCTTTTTGTGCCTTCTGTTCATTTTTGCCCTGTGTTTGCATTATTCTGTTGTAATCTTGCCCCAGTTGTCTTTTTGTGCCTTCTGTTCATTTTTGCCCTGTGTTTGCATTATTCTGTTGTAATCTTGCCCCAGTTGTCTTTTTGTGCCTTCTGTTTATCTTCTCCCTTATTGTGGTTTTTTCCCCTCGCCGCTCTTGCCCATCTCCCCTCTCAGCCCCCCTCACTGTTTTTCCAGCTGTTTCCCGCCCCCGCTCCCGCCTCCCAGCTGCTCGCCCCTCCCCCCTCCCCTACTTATGGCGACCGCTGCGGGGAGCGTGAGCTAGACCCCAGACCCTCGGTCCGAGGCCTGCTCTCTCCCCCACAGCTCCGCGGTACTGTGCTGCGCCCAAGTCCCACTCCGGTAGGGTTCGATACTGCTCTCTGCCACTTGTGGCATTTTTGCCCTGTGTTTGCATTATTCTGTTGTAATCTTGCCCCAGTTGTCTTTTTGTGCCTTCTGTTCATTTTTGCCCTGTGTTTGCATTATTCTGTTGTAATCTTGCCCTAGTTGTCTTTTTGTGCCTTCTGTTCATTTTTGCCCTGTGTTTGCATTATTCTGTTGTAATCTTGCCCCAGTTGTCTTTTTGTGCCTTCTGTTTATCTTCTCCCTTATTGTGGTTTTTTCCCCTCGCCGCTCTTGCCCATCTCCCCTCTCAGCCCCCCTCACTGTTTTTCCCGCTGTTTCCCGCCCCCACTCCCGCGTCCCAGCTGCTCGTCCCTCCCCCCTCCCCTACTTATGGCGACCGCTGTGCGGTCGCGCGCAGCGGGCGTGCCACTGGCGCGCCAAAGGCGCGCCTAAGGCAAGCCCATCTGCGCCCGTCCGCGACCTGACCGCGACCTGACCACGGCCTGACCTGGCTTGACCGCGACCTGACCGCGGCCAGCGCCAGGAACCCTGGATCTCCGGGACCCCGCCGATACAACTCCGCCGAACTCCACGCACTCAACCCCGGAAGACACACCGACTGCCAAAGATCCTCGCCAAAAAACACCCATGGACAGTTCTCGTGCAGACGCTGCCTAAAATCCTTCACCATCAACAAAACCACCACAACCGCCGAAGGCCCGCCTGATGCACGCGCCGACGAAACCCTGACATGCATTCTCCTCAACGTGCGCTCCCTGCACCGATACGCCGTAGAGATCTGGGACCTGATCGACACCCTCTCGCCCGACGTCACATTCTTCACGGAAACCTGGACCAACGCCACCTCCGGCCCCGACATCGCCACCGCCATCCCCGACGGCTACAAGATCCAGAGAAAGGACCGCCCCCACCGCCCAGGAGGAGGACTCGCCATCGCACATAAGACCCCCCTCCGACTCTCCACTTCCAGCACGAGTAACCCCCACTCCAACACTGAACACCTCCACTTCCAGATCCAGACCAGCCCCAGAACCACGCTACGCGGCACCCTCATCTACAGACCGCCGGGACCTCGCACCCAGTCCGCAACTACCATCGCCGAGCTCGCCGCACCCCAAGCCATCACCTCCACGGACTACATCCTACTCGGGGACCTGAACTTCCACCTCGACAACTGCAACGACCCCGACTCCACCACTATCCTCGTCAACCTCGTCAACCTTGGACCGAAGCAGCTGGTCAACACGCCCACGCACAAAGCTGGACACACCCTCGACCCCATCTTCGCGGGAGGGAAAAACATCCGCTTCAGCCACACCACCCAGCCCCTCTGGATGGACCACCACTGCGTCCATTTCACTTTCAACACCACCACCGCACCCAAGCCCCCCCGCGCCCGCCACGAAGGAACTGGAGCAAGGTAACAGAGGAACACCTCAACACCACCCTCCTCCAAGACCCCCCATCGCCACAACCGACACCAACTCCGCAGCCAAAGAACTTCACCGCTGGATCTCCTGCTGCGCCGACAAGCTCGCACCCCTCCGCCACCCCGCCAAACAACGCCCTCTAAAGGCCGCCTGGTTCACCACCGAACTCCAAGAAGCTAGACGCTCCTGCAGACGCCTAGAGAGAACCTGGCAAGACCAGAAAACCACCGATGCACGGAACAACCTCACGATCGCCCTAAAGGAATACCACCAGCTCATAAGAGAAACCAAACGGACCTTCATAAGAAACAAAGTCCAGACCAACGCGACCAACGCCAAGGAACTGTTCAACATCATACAGCAGTTCACAAAACCCCCCAGCGAAGCCACAGAGGTCACTCCGTCCCAGGAACTCTGCGACAAGCTCAGCTCCTACTTCCATCTGAAAATCAAGGCCCTCTACGACAACTTCAGCGAACAGACGCCGGACACCACCCCCCCCCTACGCCGATGAGAAGCCATCCTTCAAGACCTGGAATCCCGCCACTGTAGAACATATCACCGCGACCATGAAGAAAACCCACTCAGGAGCCCCTACAGACCCCTGCCCTCCACACATATTCCACAGGGCCGCCATCGCACCCGAACTAGGACGGACCATCAACGCCTCCTTCATGTCCGGCATCTTCCCAGATGACTGGAAGCGGGCGGAGGTTAAACCCCTCCTCAAGAAGCCAATGGCCGACCCAACAGACCTGAAAAACTACCAGCCCATCTCTCTCCTCGCCTTTGCGGCCAAAGTCACAGAGAGACTCGTAAACGCCCAGCTGACCGCCTTCATCAAAGAGAAATCCATCCTGGATGCCTCTCAGTCTGGATTCCGCAGCAACCACAGCACCGAGACTGCCCTCCTCGCAGCCACCGACGACATCCGCATGCTACTCGACCAAGGACACACTTCAGCCCTCATCATGCTAGACCTCTCCGCAGCCTTCGACACATCACACATCGCTCACTCACAGTCAGACTTCACGACGCGGGGATACAAGGAACCGCCCTTGACTGGATCCAATGCTTTCTTTCCGGCCAAACCCAGAGGATCAGACTCCCTCCCTTCCTCTCCGAACCCACCGATATCAACTGCGGAGTACCCCAAGGATCATCGCTCAGCCCCACGCTCTTTAACATCTACATGGCCCCCCTCGCCGCCATCGTCAGACAGCATGGGCTCAGCATTGTATCCTATGGCGGCGACACCCAGCTCACCCTCTCACTCACAAAGAACCCCGAAGACACCAGACTCTGTTTCCAGGAAGGAATGAAGAATGTTGCAGCCTGGATGAAAGACAGCTGTCTGAAACTCAACTCAGAGAAGACCGAAGTCCTCATCCTCGGACCCTGCACATCCGCCTGGGACAACACCTGGTGGCCCTCCGCCCTCGGCAACCCACCCACCCCTACAGACCACGCACAAAACCTGGGCATCATCCTCGACTCCACCCTCTCCATGAACCGCCAGATCAACGCCGTCGCCTCCACCAGCTTCAACTGCCTACGCATCCTCCGCAAGACCTTCAAATGGATCCCTCCCGACTGCAGAAGGACCGTCAACCACGCACTCATAACCAGCAGACTCGACTACGGCAACGCCCTATACGCCAGAATCAACAGAACCCTTCTACACAGACTCCAAACCATCCAGAACGCCGCAGCCAGACTCATCCTCGGGACTCCGCACCACGAACACATGACCCAATACCTACGAGACCTCCACTGGCTCCCCGTGGAGAAGCGGGTCACCTTCAAACTACTCACCCACGCCTACAAATCCCTCAACAACATCGGGCCCAAATACCTCAATGAGAGACCACGTACCCAAGAGGAACCTCCGCTCCGCCGAACTCGCCCTGGCAGAGGTCCCACGCATCCGCAGAAACAGAACAGGGGGAAGAGCCTTCTCCTACATCGCGGCCAAGACCTGGAATGATCTCCCTGCGAACATCAGACGCGCCCCGACCCTGCACACGTTCAGGAAGGACCTCAAGACCTGGCTGTTCGACTGATCCGGAGCTGCCCCCCCCAGCGCCTTGAGACCTTCACGGGTGAGTAGTGCGCTTTACAAACCCCTGATTGATTGATTGATTCATAGGCAGTTATTATTCTCTCTTCTTCCTTTCTATTGAATGATCCTCTTCTCACAGTACATCCTTTGTATACCTTAGTGCCTTTGAGTTTAGCCTTTTCTGTGGCATCCCTGTTTGCCTTACTCTCTGCTATACTTCAGAGAACTAACATACCTCTCCTCACAGATCACACAGTTTTTTTATAGGTAATCATTTGTTGCAGTCTAACAATATCTAACCTAGTGTAGCCTATCTAGGCTTCCCAGTTTTGCCCATCGCTCACCACAAATCACAAACACTCCTTCTGTATAGCCTCTCATTGGTATCCAACGACATCCAACCTCTTTTAGCATACCTACTCATCCCACTCTCCACTTGCATTGACTCTCACTAATAATCACACAACTCCTTTTAAAAAGTCAACTAAAACTAACTGGATGAAATACCTCTAGCACTTTCCTAAGAGCAAAAGTGTCATCAAATAACCCAAAAATACAGCAATAACTAATAACCACTAGATTAACCACTAACTCTGTGTTATGGAGTACAGGGCTACTTGTCATAAAGTGCTTCAATGCCTTGGTTTGGGTAATAGGTGCTATATAAATCTAATTATAATATAATACAAGATGGGAAAGTAGAAGTAGTGGTAGATACAACTGAGCTGGTAAAAAAAGAAGTGGTATCTTGGCATCTGCATTCGTGAAAGCAGAGTCAACTAGTATCTTATGGCAATAAGATAGTTATTTATTTGAAGGATGGATATAAAAGAGAAGAGATTTCTGTAAGAATCTAAGATAAATGTCAGGAAGGAGGGTGTAAAGAGAGTAAACAGAAGAGGACCCAAGATCGAGACTTGATGTTTCCCAATGGTGAGGAGGATAGTGATGAGAGCAAAACACCATTCACTTTTTCAGCAGCAACGATTTAAGGCATGGGCACACTGTTTTCTGGCCGAAGGTCCCAGCCAAACAGAGTCTGCCTGGCTAGGATTGAACAGCTATCGGCTTCTGCCTGTGCTTTGCCTGTCTAGGTGAATGAGGGTAAACTGCATAACTTCAGTCTGCAAAGCTTCTGATAGGTGGATAAACTTGGTTTGTAGAGTTACACTATGGGGCCGATTCCGATCTCGGTCGGAGGCGTACCCAACACCATTCGGTCGGGAAAAAAGCCATGCGAAAGCCTGTTTCCCGACTGATCCGTACAGCACACCGAACGAGTAAGTACGATGCGCACAACAGCAAAGAATCCGGCCGAGCCGTACTCACCCAAACCAGGTCCTGTTCCCCGACCGAGGCGAATCCGGAAACGCCGAATCGAGTCGCACGGAAGGAAAAATGCAGCTCCGTCCGGCCGAACGAGTACGATGCGCTTTCCGTACGCGCCATCAAAGCATCCGGGAGAGGCGCACATAAGCTCCGATTCGCGCCACAACACGATCCACGGCTCCGAGACGAACACGGCAGCTACGAGGACGACGCGAAGCGACGAGGACGAGGCGAAGCGACGAGGACGAGGTGAAGCGACGAGGACGACGCGAAGCAACGAGAAGGACGAACGACACGAACCAACCATGAATCCCTTCGTCCGGATCATACCAATATTCTACATTTACTACCGGAACAGGCACGGATGCGTACGGCGCAGAAGGTAAGCCAGACACCAACCACAAAACACATACAACACGTACACGACACATCACACACACACAGAGGGATGCAGAATATACTTGCAACAGCAGCACCATAGGGGCGGGATGCCCATCACCAATGCCACATATGCACACAGGGGCCTGAATGCGCACCACCACCCTCACCCAGGGGGGGCAGGATGCCTACCACTACTACCACCCTCAACCAGGGGGGCAGGATGCCTACCACTACTACCACCCTTAGCCAGGGGGGCCGGATGCCTACCACTACTCCCACCCTCACCCAGGGGGCTGGATGCCTACCACTACTACCACCCTCACCCAGGGGGGCAGGATGCCTACCACTACTACCACCCTCACCCAGGGGGGCTGGATGCCTACCACTACTACCACCCTCACCCAGGGGGGCAGGATGCCTACCACTACTACCACCCTCACCCAGGGGGGCTGGATGCCTACCACTACTACCACCCTCACCCAGGGGGGCAGGATGCCTACCACTACTACCACCCTCACCCAGGGGGGCTGGATGCCTACCACTACTACCACCCTTAGCCAGGGGGGCTGGATGCCTACCACTACTACCACCCTTAGCCAGGGGGGCAGGATGCCTACCACCACTACCACCCTCACCCAGGGGGGCAGGATGCCTACCACTACTACCACCCTCACCCAGGGGGGCAGGATGCCTACCACTACTACCACCCTCAGCCAGGGGGGCTGGATGCCTACCACTACTACCACCCTCACCCAGGGGGCAGGATGCCTACCACTACTACCACCCTCACCCAGGGGGCTGGATGCCTACCACTACTACCACCCTCACCCAGGGGGGCAGGATGCCTACCACTACTACCACCCTTAGCCAGGGGGGCTGGATGCCTACCACTACTACCACCCTTAGCCAGGGGGGCAGGATGCCTACCACCACTACCACCCTCACCCAGGGGGCAGGATGCCTACCACTACTACCACCCTCACCCAGGGGGCAGGATGCCTACCACTACTACCACCCTCACCCAGGGGGGCTGGATGCCTACCACTACTACCACCCTCACCCAGGGGGCAGGATGCCTACCACTACTACCACCCTTAGCCAGGGGGGCTGGATGCCTACCACTACTACCACCCTCACCCAGGGGGGCAGGATGCCTACCACTACTACCACCCTCACCCAGGGGGGCTGGATGCCTACCACTACTACCACCCTCACCCAGGGGGGCAGGATGCCTACCACTACTACCACCCTCACCCAGGGGGGCTGGATGCCTACCACTACTACCACCCTCACCCAGGGGGGCTGGATGCCTACCACTACTACCACCCTCACCCAGGGGGGCAGGATGCCTACCACTACTACCACCCTCACCCAGGGGGCTGGATGCCTACCACTACTACCACCCTTAGCCAGGGGGCTGGATGCCTACCACTACTACCACCCTTAGCCAGGGGGCAGGATGCCTACCACCACTACCACCCTCACCCAGGGGGGCAGGATGCCTACTACTACTACCACCCTCACCCAGGGGGGCTGGATGCCTACCACTACTACCACCCTCACCCAGGGGGGCAGGATGCCTACCACTACTACCACCCTTAGCCAGGGGGGCAGGATGCCTACCACTACTACCACCCTCACCCAGGGGGGCAGGATGCCTACCACTACTACCACCCTCACCCAGGGGGGCTGGATGCCTACCACTACTACCACCCTCACCCAGGGGGGCAGGATGCCTACCACTACTACCACCCTCACCCAGGGGGGCTGGATGCCTACCACTACTACCACCCTCACCCAGGGGGGCTGGATGCCTACCACTACTACCACCCTCACCCAGGGGGGCAGGATGCCTACCACTACTACCACCCTTAGCCAGGGGGGCTGGATGCCTACCACTACTACCACCCTCACCCAGGGGGGCAGGATGCCTACCACTACTACCACCCCCACTCATAGGATGGACAATGCATGACACAACCAGCACACCACAACCTAGGGAATGCAAGAAGAAGACATCCCCCAACACCATGACAAGCGTGTGTAGACTGTGTCAAATGCCTACAACACCGAATATGACTTTGAACATACAATGTGACCCCCTAGCACATGTGCCACACATATATGTGTGTGGCACCCACAATGCAAGCAGGCCATGACCATTGTGGCAATGGGGTCCAAACCCCCATCATCACAGTGACCAAAATGTAAGTGTGGGGTCCATAGCTGAAGCACACTTTGAACAATGTGGCAATGGGGTCCAAACCCCTATCATCACAGTGACCAAAATGTAAGTGTGGGGTCCATAGCTGAAGCACACTTTGAACAATGTGGCAATGGGGTCCAAACCCCCATCATCACAGTGACCAAAAGGTAAGTGTGGGGTCCATAGCTGCAGCACATTTTGAACATTGTGGCAATGGGGTCCAAACCCCCATCATCACAGTGACCAAAAGGTAAGTGTGGGGTCCATAGCTGAAGCACATTTTGAACATTGTGGCAATGGGGTCCAAACCCCCATCATCACAGTGACCAAAATGTAAGTGTGGGGTCCATAGCTGAAGCACATTTTGAACATTGTGGCAATGGGGTCCAAACCCCCATCATCACAGTGACCAAAATGTAAGTGTGGGGTCCATAGCTGAAGCACATTTTGAACATTGTGGCAATGGGGTCCAAACCCCCATCATCACAGTGACCAAAAGGTAAGTGTTGACAAAGAAAGAGGTGCAACTGCCAAACTGCATGGATGATTCCTGGTCACAGAACAACAAACACATCAGTGGCAAAGTAGTGTATGTGTCCCATTGCAACATAAATTGGGGGAGCCAAATCCTGCAGTGCAAATAAGACATAACTTTGGCCATGTGCAGACAAACAACACCCATGGGGGCTGACACCGTCAACAATCATCAATGACACAATGACAGAAGTGACCATCAGAATGCAGACCCACATATTTGCACCAATGGGCACACACATGCAGATACCCTGTGGAGACTGCAGATGTGAGGTGAACAGATACCATACCATGGCAGCAATGGGACACACAAACCATGATCATTGTGCTGACCGATGACCTAGGAGTCCCAGGGACAGCAGGGGAAACCCACCAAACTACATACAGCCAATGGCACACCCAAGATATGCCAATGCAGTGGTGCAGATGCACAAACACAAACAGGCAGACCCACCCTGCACATCATACACAACAGGTGAGGGTGGGGGTGCCAGTGTCCCCAGGCAACCACACAACACATGAGGAGACCTGAATACCAATCATACAGATGTGCATACAGTGCCACACAAAGGTAACTCATGGATCCAAATTCCCTATGTGGGCAAGCAGGCATTGTCAGATGAGAGGGAGCACAAATCACACATGTCACACAGGCACGTAGGGACAGCAACTGACACAGCAAGACACAGACACACCACAGCACCACCTCCAGGGCCCCCGCAATGTGGTGACCCTGGGCTGCATTACAATCCCACTGTGATGACAAAGCTAAATGTTGTTCACACTGTGAACCACAGTCATGTGTACTGAGCAACTAACTACCATCACACCTACACAAGCACAAATCAAACAGCATGGCCAGTAAGCCAAGGCCAACATGGAGGCAGGGGCCTAGCCGGGCAACAACTCTCATCTGCACACACTCAACACCACACCCCTCGACCTCCAACAATGTGCAGCAGTGAAGCACACATGCACTGGTGACATTGCACATGCACCCATGACTATTCCAGGGTGGTGGGTGGGAACCAAGGTGCAGAAACACATCACACATGGACACTCAACAAGACTCCTGAATGTCTGACACACTGCACACTACGCCGTACATGGACATGACGGCAATACCACACCAACCAATGGGATCCCAGCCACAGTCACACACCAATGAAGAAGCCAAGGTCACCCACAAAGAACACACATAGACAACAACCAACATTGCAGCCCGGACCCTGAGGAGTGCCAGCAGTCACACACACAACGTGTCACAATCACTGAAAGATAACACAAACTGGAAATCACATGACAGGGGCAAACAACAAGTGCCAAGGGGAAACCTGACTGTGACCCATCTGCGTCTGCACACAAACTCAGCCCTGACAGCAAGCACACCTATGGGTGACACCCTGATGACCAGTAATGTGCCATGCACCCACATCACAGAGAACCCAGGGAGAAGACTTTGGGGGAACATAGCTCAACTCAGCTAGCATCACAAACAGGTACAACACTAGGGATCACAGCATGCACAGCTAAACGGAAGTGAACACACAGACATGCACATACAACACACACCTTGGGCGCAGGCAATGTCACAGGAGTACACACTGCCATGAGGGGACTCCACTCCTGTGTGAGGAAAGCTGTGCCATATGTTGCCTCAGTAGGCCCCCACCATGTCAGCTGAGCACTTGGTCACACAATCAACAATTAGCACCAAATGAGGGCTCCCGTCACATCATCCTGGTCATGGAAGTGCCAACGGAATCATCAGCACAGATCCAACACACTTGTATAGCAATGTTGCACTGACAGCACAGATGAGTCCTTCCCCATTGATGCCCAAACCTGCATGTCCAGTGGAGATGGCCACACGGTCAGGGAAGTAGACGAATTGAACAATGGCAGGCACAACAGATGTGCAGGGGTGGAAGCCACAGATGTGAAATTGCCAATCTAAGTAGGAAATCCCATTGCCAAATACTGAACACATGACACCCTCAGATGCTGCTATGGATGACATGGATACACCACAGGATAGGACACATTCCCCCTGGACCACATGGGTTCCTGCACAGTGACACTTCATTATCATGAGACCAAATATCACCATCACTGCAGCAAGGGCATGGTTAGCATCATCAACATCATGTACATCAGAAGCAAAAGCACTAGAGAACAGAAAGTTGCTTTATTCAGCATATGTGGCATTAAAAGTAGAAGTCCGGTAGAACATAAACAAAGGCCAATGGCCAGTCCATCAACAAAGTCACAAGTGGGTGACAGTGGCAGATGCCACCCTACACATGCCTGCACAAAACCAGGGACAATCCACTAGGAGGGGCAACTGGGGGGTAGGCCAGGCACCGCAGGGACAGGATCAGGGCTCACCAGGAGGAAGCAGGGAAGGGGTGGTGGGTGCTGCAGAGCCACTGACAACTGCAGTGGAGGTGTCTGACATGGTGTGTGCCGGCACAACTGGGGGGCATGGCTCAGATGTTGTGGGTGCCGGCACGACTGCAGTGGACCCTGCAGATGGAGTGGACAGGTCCGCCACTGCAGTGCCCAAGTCAGACAGGGTGGTAGTGGACTCCACTGCAGTGCCTACCACCAGGGGAGGAGAATGGCGAACAGGCAAGGTGGGCTGGACAGAGGGGGAGGACACCCTCACCACATCAGTGGCACAGACAAGCGCAGCGGGGTGTGGTTCCGGGAGAGCAAATGGCAGGGGGAGAAGGCCGGAGCCTCTTGGGGATGGTATATCTGTGGGTGGGGGAACCTGGGGCAGGGTGTGGTGGGGGCACCTGTGGAGTGGGGGCCTGAGGGATGGAGGAAGGAGACCTGGTGCTTGAGCTGCAGGGCGGCGGCGGGGTCTTGCTCTTAGCACTCCGGGGGGACTTGCGGGTGGGGGCCTCAGTCTGTCTGCGCCTGGGGGAGGGTGTCCGGGGGCGAGGGGCACTCTGCTCCGTGTGGGGGGCTTCCTCTTCCCCCTGGATGCTGGGGCAGCTGGATCGGAGGGGAAGAGGCCGAGGTCACTGAGGAAGAGGCGCTGGGTCTTTGGGGTTGCAGGTGAGGCAAGGGAGGGTGCTTTGGAGGGAGAGGCAACTGAGGACTGCGCAGTGCCCGTGGATGCGTGTGTGTGTACCAGGGCCCCATCCCCTGTGAGTCTGGTTTCAGTCCCCTGACTGTGCGTGCGTGTGCATTTAGTTTGTGGCGTGTGTGTCTGTGTGCTGGATGTGTGTGTGCTGGTGTGTGCCTGTGCCGGTGTGTGTGTGCTTGGGACAGGTAAGGTGCTGGGGAGTGTGGATGGAGCAGAGGCAGGAGGGGTGAGGGACTGTCTGAGGAGGGACACTGCTGCCGTCAGGGAGGAGTCCATGGACCTGTTGCCCCTCTGTAGGTCAGACATGCCCGATGAGATGCCCTCCATGAACGACACCAGCTGAGTCAACAGTGCGGTGTGCGCATGGAGGACACTCAGCATGGCTGTCTGCCCTACATGGAGCTGGCGAAGGAGGTACACAGACTCCTCACTCAGGGCAGCAGGGGACACAGGGGCAGGGGTGCGGTGCCTGGCCCAAAGGAGACACGCTCCCGAACATGGGAGCCTCCACGGACCTGGGGAATGGGAGCCGATGGGAGGGCAGTGGTGGTGCTGGTGGTGGCGGGGACAGCAACACTAGCTGGGGTGTGGTGGCTGCTGACACCCGCCTCCACAAGGGAGTCATCCTCCGAGTTGCTCTGGTCCTCAGCTGAGGTGGATGGTGCTGAGGACTCCTCGGTGTGGCTCCCCTCGCCCTCCGTGCCACTGGGTCCCTCCGACCACTCCTCGGCTGCTGACCCAGTCTGGCTCTCTGGCTCCTCCTGGTCCGTGGAGCTGTCCCCTTCCATGGCCGTGGATGTATCTGCAAACAATGGGGAAACAGACAGACATCAGTCACCTGCACCAAACGCACACACCACTGTGAGCACAGCACATTACAGAGCAAGCCCTGGCATCATTAGTTGTACATTGCTAAAAGTTCCCTAACTGAACAGGAGAAGCCAATTGTCAGTCTGATGCCAAGCATGGCACTCACATCCCACATGGCCTTGCACCCATCTGTCTGGTGTCTGTTGGATTGCAACACCCCAGTGTGGACACATGCACCAAGTACACAGTAGTTGGACAGTGCAGAGGACACGGTGTGGCATGTGGACATGCACACATCACAGCTCTTGCCACTGAGTCAGTACAGGTTTCCGGATGAAAGGGATGCCCAGAGTCAAATAGGAAATGCATGTGATGCATACCAGCGACAGACACCATGATGCACCCATGTCCTGATAGCCATCGCCACAATGGTGTGCATGTAGCACATGTCACTCCCCTGCAGGACCACCAATAAGTTGACACATGCCATGGCAGAGGCATGACTGCTAAGTCATACATCACTGTCTCAGTGATGTATGACTTGGCAGCCAGACAACAACACTATGCACTGTGTCACAATAGTAGGTCATGGGGAATGCAAGTCCTGGAGCTGCACAAGTGCACATGTACATCCCCCACACAACACATCATCTTAACCCTCATCTGTCCAGGTCATACCTATTGGACATATGGGAGACCTGTGACACTACCCTCTGAACCTGAGCCCCTCACAATTTGCTGTGAATGGGGAACAGCTGCCTGAACTTCACATTCGCATACCCCAGTCTGCACGCGCAGCTGATCAAACACCTATGTGACACACAAGTATCGTCTCCTATGGTCACATCTCCAGGGGCATGCTGAGCCCCTACCAAGAAACACCCCAGCAGTCCTGGCAACTAATCCACAGCACACTGACACAGAGGCAGACACCTGAGGGGTCAAATCACTGTGCACAATGTGTCAGCTGATACACGGGAGTGGGAGTACAGACTGCATTGCATGGCCTGGAGTAGGCATGACTGTCCTGCTCCACATGAATGAGGGATGTGCCCTGGACAGTGGATAGCTGGCTATGTATGTGTGACACACGTAATCTGCACACTCCTGGGGCCCAAACATTGTTCCCACCCGCTGCATGGGCGTGTGCCACATACCCCAGGCACATGTGGTGGCTCAGCTCAGCAAGTGGACCGCATATCAAAGCAACACGGAGATCACATGTCCAAACCCAGGCGTTGTGTGAACAATGGACCCACCCATTATGCCCACAACAGAGTTAGGGAAACAGATGCTGTCCCCCACCTTTAGTGAAGCAAACTGCAAGGACACAGTCCCAAGTGACACAATTCCCTGAATGTAAGGGCCACACCTGGGTATCAGATGAGCAGTGGGCAGTGCACAATAGAGGGACATGGCTCCTGGACAACATGACTGCTGCACTGTGGCAGTTGAACCAGGCCAGAGGAGGGCACAAAGCATGTAATACAGAGTTCACAGTGCAGTCTTTGACTCACCCCCTCCTTGCTGCTGTCTGGCCTTCAGCTGCCCATCCAGGTCTGGAAACACCACCGCCAGGATCTGGAGCATGTGGGGGTCAGGGTCCGTGTTCCGCCACTCCTGCGAGGAGGCAACAGCTTCAGCTGGACCCGTGCAATCCTCCGGGTCCAGCCCCGAAGGTCCTGCCACCTCTTCTGGCAGTTGCGGATCCGGCGCTTGTAGACCCCCACGGACCGGACGGCCCGGACGATGTCCTTCCAGATTTCCTGCTTCCGATGGGCATTAACCTGTCAGGATGACAAAGTGAAAAGGCCATTACCACACATGCAACATATCCGTGCATGACACAGTTGTATATACATGTCTCAATCACAGGGGCACATGATGTACACAGGCAGTGCAAAGCTGCCCATGGACTGTTTGCCAGACGTCACTACATGGTATCATAGCATGGGAAGTAAAACCATGTTCAAATGCACTGTCACTGCACCATACCTGTCCAGTGCAAGTCACTACACACTATGGGGGGTGACAACTACTCAGTGAGCCTGCTAGCCAGTGGCGTGCAGACTTTCAGCCTTGCTAGTCACACAAAATGCACATTCAGAAAGGCAGTGCACAGAACACTCACCTGCTCCCCTGGTGTCCCATACAGCTTGCTGTACTGTGGAAGTAGGCTGTCCAGCAGGGCCTGGTTCTCTTCAAGGCTGAAGGCTGGGGCTCTCTCCACAGTACGTGCCATTGCAGGGTCCAGAGGGGCAGAGACAGCAGCAGTGCAGTGGCAGATGTCGTCCTGGAGCATGTAGTGCAGGCAAGTGAGCTCTCAGGGGAACAGCCAGCAATATATATGTGCTGGAGAGGCAGATACTGTCCCTTGTGTCCAAAGTGATAGGTCCAAGTCGTTTGCATCTTCTGAATCTGGCCAATCCATGGAATAGCAGCACCAAAACACGCCCACAGCATCCTTCAAATCTTCAACTTCATGACATACATGATTTTGCAACATTGTTGTGGGTGACCAACTGAATTTACAGCAACCGACTCGTTCGAAATTCGAAAACGCGTCCGTTGCCAGGCAAGCCCATTGTCAATGGGTGCGCACCGATCGGTCCATTGCGGTACAACGCGTACAGGGGTACAACGCGTACCCGCACACATTGAATGCAATGGGCCGGCCGGAGGCACCGATCGGTCCATTGCAGTTCAACGCGTACAGGGGTACAACGCGTACCCGCACACATTGAATGCAATGGGCCGGCCGGAGGCACCGATCGGTCCATTGCAGTACAACGCGCACAGGGGTACAACGCGTACCCGCACACATTGAATGCAATGGGCCGGCCGGAGGCACCGATCGGTCCATTGCAGTTCAACGCGTACAGGGGTACAACGCGTACCCGCACACATTGAATGCAATGGGCCTGCCGGAGGCACCGATCGGTCCATTGCAGTTCAACGCGTACAGGGGTACAACGCGTACCCGCACACATTGAATGCAATGGGCCGGCCGGAGGCACCGATCGGTCCATTGCAGTACAACGCGTACAGGGGTACAACGCGTACCCGCACACATTGAATGCAATGGGCCGGCCGGAGGCACCGATCGGTCCATTGCAGTACAACGCGTACAGGGTACAACGCGTACCCGCACACATTGAATGCAATGGGCCGGCCGGAGGCACCGATCGGTCCATTGCAGTACAACGCGCACAGGGGTACAACGCGTACCCGCACACATTGAATGCAATGGGCCGTCGGAGGCACCGATCGGTCCATTGCAGTACAACGCGCACAGGGGTACAACGCGTACCCGCACACATTGAATGCAATGGGCCGGCCGGAGGCACCGATCGGTCCATTGCAGTACAACGCGCACAGGGGTACAACGCGTACCCGCACACATTGAATGCAATGGGCCGGCCGGAGGCACCGATCAGTCCATTGCAGTACAACGCATCACTGTACATGTGACTGGCATATGTCAGCATGCCTGTCTCAGATGGACATATGCCAGCCACAGATAGCTCCCAGGGAGTGAGGGGCACACCTACATCACGACAGCCTGTCCAAACTTTATCATAAGGCATGTAAGGCTGCATTTCCTATTGTGTGTATGTTGGTGTACATGTTGTCCTGTGGGTGTCACCTGTGGGCAGCCACCCCCAGACTGTGCACGTGTTCATGGGGACAGGATCCTGGGTGTTACGTGTACATGACCACTGTGATGTGCAACTGTTCATATCTGTGCATGTGCCATGGTCACATTTCATGGTGGTGTATGTGTATGTCATGTCACATACCCCGTGAGTCCCATGTGGGACGGTATGTTTGAGCCAGGGTGTCCCAGTGGCACAATAGTGATGGTCCTCCACAGTCTTTGTGCATGTAGTGTTTACAATGTCTCTGATTTCATGTGCACAATGGGAGACAGTCTCCACATCCACGTTGTGTGTGCATGGACTTTGATGTTGTGCGTGTGTGTGTCACAGACGTCCATGTCTGTCCTGCCGTGGCAAGTGGGGCCACTACCTGTGGGGGTCATGGTTGTTTTGCTGTGGTGTATACATGATACTCCATGTAATGCCAGTGTCCATGTGGCATTACAGGGTCCCTGGGAATGTACCTGTCGTTGAGCTGTGGTGCCTGGGGCACATCTGTCCTCACATGTCACTGTGGGGGGTTATTGTGACACGGCAGCAGGAGATGGGAACTGTGACACGGCCTCATGATATCCAATGGGCCAACCTGGGACTAATTGATGCCACCTGTTGGACCGTGTTGACAGATGTTGGCCATGTATGTACCATACATGTCCTTCCGGAACTGCACACTTCATGTAGTTGTGCCTCATAATGATGTATGTTGGGATCTTGAGTGTGTTCAATGCCGCATATGTGGGGTGACTGACAATCTTGCTTACTTCTCCTCTGCACTGCAGGGCTCCTGCTGTCCATCGACCATTCCCAGACCTGGCAACGATGGTGGAACGGGACAGCATCCGACGGTACCGCTTCACCAGGCAGCTGATTGAGGATTTGGCAGTGCAGTTGTCCCCACATTTGCAGCCTGGCCGGCCGTATCCTACAGTGCTGACCCCCAAGGTGAAGGTGATGGCAGCCCTACACTTCTTTGCCACCGGTACCTTCCAACATACTGTGGCGACTGCTGGTGGGATGTCACAGACCATGTTGAGCCGTGTGCTCCGCGATGTTTTGGTGGCAATGTTGCTCTTCCTGAACCGGTACATCTATTTCCCTAGACTGCGACGACTCACTGACGTGAAGAGTGACTTTTATGCCCTGGGGAGGATGCCGCATGTCATTGGCTCCATTGATGGGACACATGTGGCTTTGGTACCACCACAGGCCCAGGAGCAGGCCTACAGGAACCGCAAGCACTACCACTCGGTCAATGCACTGGTGGTGTGTCTTGCAGACATGACCATCACACACGTGTGTGCCCGTTTCCCTGGTTCAGCACACGATGCCTTTGTGATGAGGAGTAGTCGCATCCCCAGGATGATGGCACAGATGCAGAACCAGCGTGCCTGGCTTGTCGGTGTGTACTGACTTTGTGCCATTGTGTGTGATCTGATCTGTAGTATTCCGCCCACTTTTCCAAGTCAGCTAATGTGCACTTGTCTGTCCGTAGGTGACTCGGGATACCCCAACATGCCGTGGTTGCTGACACCCCTCAGGAACCCTGTGACACCAGCCCAGATGCCCTACAATGAGGCACGTGGTCGGACCAGGAGAGTGATTGAGCGGACATTTGGTCTCCTGAAGAGCCGCTTCCGCTGCCTGGACAAGACCGGAGGGTCCCTCCCATATGCCCCTGCGAAAGTGTGCAAGATTATCATCGTCTGCTGCATGCTCCACAAGCTGGCAGTGCGGAAGGAGTTGCCTCTCATCCAGGATGATAATGACCAACATCCGCCACCTGTGGAGGATCCTGGCCTGAACCACGATGCCAGTGACGATGATGATGATGATGATGATGGTGATGTCCGCACACAGCTCATCACCAACTTCTTTAGCTGAATGTGAGTATCCTGAGGTGTCATGTCAATGATGTGAGTTGGCATGATGTGTGGGTGGTGCTCTGGTGCTGTTGGAGTGTGTCCATGGGCTACTTGACTGGATGTGTGTTGCGATGTGTGCTAACAGGTGGGCTGTACTCCCCAACAGTGTTGACATGCTAACTTGGTTCTGGGTGGGTATCTTGTAACATGTATTGTGCATGAGTTTTGCTGTTCTGTGCTGTACTCCATTGCTTTTGACTGTGTGTCATTTCTGTCCTTCACAGGGTACTTTCAGATTCGTTTGGTCAACTGTGTCCACCGACGACGTGGTTGCACATCCAGGCTGGTAGCTGTTGTGTCCCTACAGGTGATGTGCGCCACACCCATGGACTTCCTTCCGTCTACAGTTGTTGACTGTGTGCCCGCTGCCAGGTGGGATTACCTTGCATCTGTAGTGGTTACGACATGTTGCAACTGTGTAATAAACCTGTGCTTCACTTTGTGATGTGCGTTGTCTGTGGTCACACATTTGACTGCCATTTGCTTACTGCACCTGTGGGCTACTTGACTACAACTGGGAATGGGTGTGGTGTCTGTGCATTGCACCATCTTCCCTGGAAACATCAGTGTAGGCAATGAGTCAGATGGCCTAGGTGTGTATGTGTTGTGTAGCCCTGGTGGTGTGTCTCCCTCATGTGTGTCACGTTGCCTGTACTCACATGCCTGTGTTGTCCTTGCTGTTGCAGTTCGCATACACAGTGTAATTTTGCAGTTCATCATCCCCATAACAGCCCCCACGTTGGAATCACGACAGAGGCAAGTATGGTGTATTAGTGTGTTTATTGTGATACATTTGTGTTAATAGTGCATAGGATGGGTAGTGCTGTACATAAATCTTGCAATCCCAAGTTCCTAGGTGAATTGAAAGTCCTGGTAGACAGGATCCCCAGTATCGGGGCCACAGTTGTCTGACACATTGGTCCAACTTGTACTCCCCATGCAATGTGTGGGAGTAGTGTTGCCGTCAACAGGGTGAACAGTCTGTGCACAAAGGCGAACATCCAGAACAGGTTCAGGCTTCCTGGGAGTTGCGCTTGGCCATCGGCCTCTCACTTTTCCCTCCTCGGACGACCCCTCTTCTTGGGGGGGGCCCTCAAGTACAGGCTGCTGCGGTGCAGGGGACTCTCCGCCAGAGTCCTCCTCCCTCCCTGTGGCAGTTGCAGTTTGTTCGGCACCAGATGTTGTTGGCACACAGGGAGGTGTGGACTGGTTGCTGTTCATCTGGCGGAGGCATTGTAAAATGTCCCTGTGCACCGCCGTCATCTCATGCAGTGCATCCCACTTGGACTCCACGCGGGACATGTGTGAGTCCACGCGGGACATGTGTGACTCCACGTGGGACATGTGGGAGTCCAAGCGGGCATGATGGGCAGCCTGCTGCTGTTTCATGTCTCTGAGGAGCCCCACTACCTGGCTGAGCTCTCCGGTGCTGGACTGGTACGCATCAGCTATGCGTACCAGTTGTGGGTCATCATGCACACCAGCAACGTCTGCAAGCAGCGACCTCTGTCTCCCACCCCTCCCACCAACCCTGCTGACATGTGCAGTGTGTGCAGTGGCACGCACAGATAACCCTGGTCCACCTTGGGGGTTGGTGGTGGTGGTGGTGTCCATGGCCCCAGGTTGGTCCAGGGTCCCTGTGCTGGTGTTGCTCCTTGTTCTGTCCATGTCGGCAGGGATGGTATTCGTGGTGACAGTCGTTGGAGGGGTGGGTGCAGGGGGTGCAGCTGGTGGTCCTGCTGGTGCTGCAGCTGGTGGTCCTGCTGGTGCTGCATGTTGACTTGCACCGGATGTGCCAGGTTGTTCTTCATCGTCCGAGGAGGACAGAGGCTGTACGACGCCAGTGAGCTCGGCATCCTCTTGAGCCTGGGACTGGGACTCCTCAGCGTCTGCTGCAGTGTCCCCATCATCACCTGTTTTTGGGAGACACAAACAATGTATGTCATGTTTCTGCAGGCATCAATGGTTGACACACATGACAGTTGTGACTGTGCCTCTGGGTGCGGGCCTGTACATTGCATTGTCCTAAGTCGTCACAGTCAGGGGTTGATATTGGTGTGGCACATTGTCCTGCATTATTTGGGCATTTCTATGTATTTTCTGGGGTGTGAACATGGTCTGCATTGGTTGTGTTTGGTTGACAGCCGTCCCTCCTTCCCACCCACCCAGCCAGCCAGTTATCCCACCATGGAACGTGCTTGCATTGCAGGGAGTGGAAGTTGTCTCTCAGGATGTCAGTCAGTGGTGTCCTGCTGTTTGTTGGTGCACAGTTGCCAGCAGGGCCTTGTGCTCCCCACAGCAGTAGCCAGTGTCAGCCATCTTGTGAGTCCTTCTCCACTTCCTGTGATGTGAGCATGGTTCAGGGTGGTGTTGATGGGACAGTTGTGGGGGTGACCAATATCAGTGACTACGACTCCCATCATGCTATTGCCTCCACCCCCTTCCCAGCATGCCCATGCTTCCTTCCTTTTGACTCTGCTTCCCTGTGGGGTGGGCTGGCTGTGCTGACAGGATGGGTGGGAGTGTTGTCCTGGCAGTTGTTTGGCTAAAAGTCCCAAGAGTGGCCCTGTGCTTCACACAACATAACCCAGGGTGGTGGTTCTTTGTGGGATCTTGTGTTAGGATGGGGGCATTGCATTCTACCAGGTGGGTTCTGTGGAGTTTGTGTTGGGGGGTGTGTGAGGGGAGGTGCTTGTGACTATGGTCAGTGCTGCAAGTCCCCCTTCCCACCCAGCTAGCCAGATATCCCACCATGGAACGTGCTTGCATTGCAGGGAGTGTAAGTTGTCTCTCAGGATGTCATTCAGTGGTGTCCTGCTGTTTGTTGGTGCACATTTGCCAGCAGGGCCTTGTGCTCCCCACAGCAGTAGCCAGTGTCAGCCATCTTGTGAGTCCTTCTCCACTTCCTGTGATGTGAGCATGGTTCAGGGTGGTGTTGATGGGACAGTTGTGGGGGTGACCAATATCAGTGACTACGACTCCCATCATGCTATTGCCTCCACCCCCTTCCCAGCATGCCCATGCTTCCTTCCTTTTGACTCTGCTTCCCTGTGGGGTGGGCTGGCTGTGCTGACAGGATGGCTGGGAGTGTTGTCCTGGCAGTTGTTTGGCTAAAAGTCCCAAGAGTTGCCCTGTGCTTCACACAACATAACCCAGGGTGGTGGTTCTTTGTGGGATCTTGTGTTAGGATGGGGGCATTGCATTCTACCAGGTGGGTTCTGTGGAGTTTGTGTTGGGGGGTGTGTGAGGGGAGGTGCTTGTGACTATGGTCAGTGCTGCAAGTCCCCCTTCCCACCCAGCTAGCCAGATATCCCACCATGGAACGTGCTTGCATTGCAGGGAGTGTAAGTTGTCTCTCAGGATGTCATTCAGTGGTGTCCTGCTGTTTGTTGGTGCACATTTGCCAGCAGGGCCTTGTGCTCCCCACAGCAGTAGCCAGTGTCAGCCATCTTGTGAGTCCTTCTCCACTTCCTGTGATGTGAGCATGGTTCAGGGTGGTGTTGATGGGACAGTTGTGGGGGTGAGCTATGTCTGTGACTACGACTCCCATCATGCTATTGCCTCCACCCCACTTCCCAGCATTCTCATACTTACTTGCTTTTATGGGGAGTTCAGTGTGTGTGGGTGTGAGAGCAATGGCAAGATGGCTGACAGTGGTGTCCTGCTGTTGGTTGGTGTGCAGTACCCAGCATGCCCTTGTGCTCCCCACGACACAGCAACAGTGTCAGACATCTTTGATGGGCCTTTCCACTCTCTGTGGGATGTGCATGCGTGAGTGTGAGCTTGCTGGGCCATGTGGTGGGGGATGTAGAGCTGTGACTACGACTCCCATCATGCTATTGCCTCCTCCCCCTTCCCAGCATGCCCATGCTTCCTTCCTTTTGACTCTGCTTCCCTGTGGGGTGGGCTGGCTGTGCTGACAGGATGGCTGGGAGTGTTGTCCTGACAGTTGTTTGGCTAGAGGTCCCAAGAGTGTCCCTGTGCTTCACACAACATAACCCAGGGTGGTGGTTCTTTGTGGGATCTTGTGTTAGGATGGGGGGCATTGCATTCTACCAGGTGGGTTCTGTGGAGTTTGTGTTGGGGTGTGTGTGAGGGAAGGTGCTTGTGACTATGGTCAGTGCTGCAAGTCCCCCTTCCCACCCAGCTAGCCAGATATCCACCCATGGAACGTGCTTGCATTGCAGGGAGTGTAAGTTGTCTCTCAGGATGTCAGTCAGTGGTGTCCTGCTGTTTGTTGGTGCACAGTTGGCAGCAGGGCCTTGTGCTCCCCACAGCAGTAGCCAGTGTCAGACATCTTGTGAGTCCTTCTCCACTCCCTGTGATGTGAGCATGGTTCAGGGTGGTGTTGATGGGACAGTTGTGGGGGGGGCAATATGTGTGACTGCGACTCCCATGATGCTATTGGCTACACTGACTTGGCCAGCATACACAGGATTCCTTCCTTTGAGTGGTCTTCACTGTGTGTTGGTGTTGTTGTGGTGGCTACATGTGTGGATGTGTTTGTTAGTTCTATTTGTGCCACTGCCTAGCTGTAGTTGTAGTTGTGTTTGTACATGTGTTGACACAGTTGGATGTGACTTTTTTGATGGCATGTGTTGTGTTTATCTGACTGACATACACATTTTGGGATGATTCTGTTCTGGTTGCTGTGTAATTGCTATGAGTGCATGATTTGACTCTCCCCTTGACAGTGATGTGTGTGTTTTGTGGCAGTATATTGTGTACATTTGTTGTGTACTCACCAGGCTCTGGGATGTCCTCTAGTCCATATACGCTCACTGGCGGAAGGATGGCCCGCACCTTCTCCTCCCAGGGCCTGAGGTATATTGGCTTGGCAGGAGGGCCACTGCTGGTGTGTTGGCTGTTGATGTAGTCTTTCTTCAGCAGGTCCCGTACCCTCCTGCGCACGTCATACCACCTGTTCTGGATGTCGCTCTTTGTGCGCCGACATGGTGATTGTGCGTTCACCCTGTTGATGATCCTCTCCCACATCTTGGTTTTCTGGGAGATGGGGGTCTGTTGGACCAGTGTGCCAAACAGCTGTGGCTCTACCCTGAGGATCTCGTCTACCATGACTTCCAATTCACTATCTAGGAACTTGGGATTCTTCTTGGGGGGCATGGTGATGGGTGGTGATGGTGAGTGATGTGTGTGTTGGTGTGCAGGTGAGGGTGTGTGAGTGTGTGTTTTGCTGGGTGTATGTGAGGTAGGTATTTGTTGGTGTGCTGATGGTGTGTGGCTTGTGTGAGGGATGAGCTGTGGGTGTGTGGTTGCTTTCTCTTGGGTGCTGGCAGTGGAATGGCATTTGCAAAGGCTCATGGTTGTGATTTGTGTCCTTTATATAGGTGGAGTTGTGGATGTGTCTTTGTTCTCTGTCCCCACCCCCCCCCCCAGTATTTATTGGCTTGGTAATTGCTTGTTTGGCCTTTTTTTGGGTGTTTTTTCCTTTGTGCTGTTTGTGTATGTTGGAAACGTTCTTGTGACCGAGTCGGACCCTGCATTTGTCTCGTACGGTGTTCTCCGTTTCATTCGCGCTGTGTTTGTGCAGTTTTCTATGCTGCGTACGCGTCGGTCGCGGTGTTTTGTGTTGCTTCGGCTCGGTTTTGTATGCGTGTCGGTCGTACGGCTTGGCCTCCGTCCGACTCGGTCGTGGTTTCGCGCCTTGCATCGTACTTTGCGGTTTGGAGTTCGGGTGTACGTTTCGGTCGGATTTGTTCCGGGTGCGTGTCGGTCGGTTGGATTCGCGTGTTTTTCCGGCCGGATTGCTGTTTTCCGTGCGGCTCGGTCGGTTGACTTGGTTTCGGTACGTGTCGGTCGGATTTTTCACGCCTTGCATCGTACTTGGCGTGTCGGGCGCCACGGGTACGTGTCGGTCGGTATTATTTCCGGATCCGAGTCGGTCGGTGCTTTTTCCGGCCCGAATCGGAATCGACCCCTATGTGTTCTGCCTGTGGTATGTGTAAGAATTTCTTGCTTTGCTGCTTCAATTTCTGTGCAACTTCTCTGTATTAATATAGCCTGATGAGGTGTTTGCCTCTTTGAGTAGAGCTTTAACTTAGTGCCCTAATCGAAATATTCACTGAAAAAACACAAAGGTTAAAGGGACTTGATAGATAAGTCAAAATGTCAGTTAAAACATCAAGCCCTAACTAACCATAGCTCACACCTCTGCCATGCACATTGTTGTCATCAATGATGTAAATTTAGCTATCACAGTCATGTTATCAATGAAGTCATAAAACATGTTGTGAGTGAAATAATGTGGGAAGAAATTAGCAGCGCATGGCGAAGGCATGATTTATAGTTACTTTAGGGCATGAATTATAGTTACCTGAGATAATTATAAATCGAGAACTTTAATGGTTTTGTTTATTCAAAACAGTATGCTTTAACTGACATTTTGACCTAACCATAACGTCCCTTTAAAGCCCGGGTGGCGAACTCTGCTCCGCCAGCGGAGTTTGCGGAGTTTTGCCAACTCCGTGCTCTGTTGGGAACGCAGAGTTCAGGCAGAAACTCAGACTCCGCGGCGTAGCGGAGTTAGCCCCTGTGCCCACGCCCAAAAACAGGACTGCGCATGCTCGCGCGTGCATGTGTCCTCGCAAGACGTACAACGCAGGGTTTTGCGACTGGCGAGGACGGAGAGGAGGAGACCACGGCAAGGAGGAGGGCAGCCCGGAGACGCCAGAGCAGGTACGTGATTATTTCCCTTTTTTTCGTTAGGGTTCAGTGGAGCGGAGTTTTTTTTCAACTCCACGTAGTGGCACTCCGCCAAATTCGCCCAGGGTTAGTCCCTTTAACCTTTTGTTTTTACAGTGAATTTCTAAGATTTTTGTTTATTAAAGTAAGGTATTATTACAAATCAGATGGCACACCTCCTATTATTTTTGATCAGATGGCACACCTCCTATTATTTTTGATCCACCACTAATCATGTATTAACACACTGTAAGCCGAATAACTACAATCTGCATCATTTAGAAGTCGCAATAGTGCTAAAAGAGGATGCAAACTATGTTTCTGCACTGTATTTGTTCTGATATTGATCTTTGCTGTCCTTTTGATGAGTTTGCTTCACAATCACTGATGCGCTTTATCATCTTTTGTAATTTTTATAAACTAATGTGATATCATTATCTTGTTCCCTTGTTCAAGAATTGTAGTTTTTATCATCAGTAGACCAGCACTGAGCAGTGGCGTCATACAGGCCCCCCGCCGTGCGGGGGCCCCAAGCTCAAGGTTAAGAGGCTGGGCACTGGCCACGTCCTCTAAAGTTTCGGTTGACGGAGTTCATCACTCTAATTACGAACACCCCAACGCCAACAGAGAGGAGCCGAGGCCCATGGATGGCGCTGCAGCAGGAATCGATGGGCTCTCTGGGCCAGTGACCTCGGAGGCGAGGGCAAGGACTCCCCGGAGAGGCCGAAACTCAGGCCTTTACATGTACAGACAGCGACCAGGCATGACTTGGGAGATAAGCACTAGAGGGCTCTGGTCACGACTCGAGGCAGCAGCTCCCATCGCCGCCTGCATCTCCCAGACGCTTCCACTCTGTTGGGTAGTTACCTGGGGTGAGTTCGTTTTCTAACACCTCCGCGTAATTTGAGGACAAGCGCGCTAAAAATAGATCTGTATTAGGAATCAGAGTGACCAGAGAGTCTGGAGTCAGTCGGCATTTGTGTTATTATATTAACACACACACAGGCACTTACTTGGGTCGAGGCCGCAGATTAGAGTCAGTCCGGACTCGAAGACTGTGGCGAATGGCGCCCCATAATTGCAGGCAGCGGCTCTGCAAAGCTGGCTGCAGCAGGCAGGCTCAGGCCGGTGTGAGCCACCACGGGCCCTGGCATTTCAGGTTTGCCGCCCGGACGCCTGCGTCGTCATGCCGCGGCGCTGCCATCATGTGTCAGTGAGAGACTCAGAGTCACTCCCGCCGCCGCTTCTGAGCCTCACTCTTACTTCCTGCTTCCTGTTAACTACAGCAGGACGTGAGGTAATGGGCGCCAGGCGCCGCAGCCGGTTAACGCACGGGAATCAAGAACCAGCACTCTGCAGCCTGCAGTTTTGCAACATTGTAGCTACCAAGCAAGCGCCACAAGCACGGACCGATTCATGTCAATTACTCTGTCGCCTAGTAGTCTGCGGGGAGCGAGAGCAGTGCACTCAGCAGAGCAGCCCTCTGGCGTTATTATTAGCGGCCAGTTTCAGCATGTCAGAGAGTGGGCAAAATGCGTGACAATGCATTTCAGTGCGGTGATGCGGAACACCACACTGAAATGCGTTAGCGTCACGCCTGCTGTGTGACACTTGGCAGGACTGAGCACTTGGAAAACGGTCAGAACGGATGCTAATCTCCCAGAAGGTTTAGAACCATGCCCATGGTCCGCAATGCTTAAGATGTTGATGTTGGGGGCCAGCAGAGAAGTGGTATTGTGATTGAATGATCTGTACTGTGGAGAAATTTCCATCAGCCTATGGTCCTGTTTTCGCTTAATATTTCTATGCCACCCATATTATGGTTTGCGTTTAAATATATAAATATATTTAAAGAAACACAGCACCAGATTCCCAAGGAATGTCAACTGCAAGACGCCCCAAAGAAAAATCGCATGCATATTAGTTGGATGCACTTCGCCATGGAGCTCTGAAAGAAAAAAAATCCTGGTGCAGGAGCAGCGTCTTTGAATCTGTAATTAGCTGTTGCCGACATGTTCGCTTTATCTTAGTTTATTTTTCAGCATCCACAGAGCAACCTTCAGCTCAAGACTGGCAGCAGTCAGATAACGATTTCAAAATAGCCTGTCAAAATATTATTAATAATATGTAAATTCCTAGACAGAGGGAGGTCAGTCGGTGTGCTAGTAGTCTGCTCCGAGTCAATCACTCACGTGGCGATTGGCTTTCAAGAGCTGTCTAGGTCATGTTATGACTTCTTTATTAGTGATTAAGGTCACCGGGAGACATACCAGTGCATCCTATATCAGGAAGTAGAGCTTGTCTCTGGAGTGAAATATTTGGCTTTTAATGGAAGCCGCGGCTGTGAGTCGGAAATCCAGGGGAGCGAGTTAAACGTAGACAGGCTCCCGGCGCCGCACCGCCGCGCGGCAGAGAATGACGCTTCCGGCCATTCTCAACAGCGTGCTCGGCTCCTATCAGACTTCCCCGGCAGTTCCTAAAGGCCGTTTCTCAGGTTGTTGTGCCTCCTGCAATGCAGGCCGTTGAGAGCACTCCAGCGTCAAAAGGCGGTAAATAAATTTGACTGACAGACATTTTTGTCACATTACTAAGCGTGCAGGGCCACGAAGAATTAACCCAGCTCCAGATTTAAAGTCTGTTTTAACCTTCTATGGGGCTCATCAGTAGGCGAATTTAGGCTGAAGGATACCGGCTGGAACAAGGTATTCCGCCCAGAATGGGGAATTTACTAGCTGGTTCGGTTTACTTTACCAGGTCAAAACACATTTGCTGATCGTCATACCAGGCCAAGCAAAATAACGGCCACTTTTCCAATCCCACTGAACATCTCTTCTGAGGATGTGCTAAATGGCATTAGAGTGGGTGGTGTAGGATAGTGCAAGAGGCATGGGGAAGGGGGTCCAAGGCATGGGAAGTCTGTGTTCTGGCTCAGGCAGGGAGGTTGTGGGGAGCATTCCATGCTTTTCCGTGGGTTCTATTATAACATTTGTATAACACTATCCCTGAGTGGATCGCTAAAGCGCTTACCCACACTGATAGCATTCTACACCATGTACAGTATGTGGGTAAAAGCGTGTTTTGAGCCTATGTGGGAAGTATTTTATGTTGTACGTGATGACTACTGAAGTGCTGAAGAAAGCAGCGTTCGGCGGTGTGATGAATGAGTGAATACCAGAGTTAGATGGATATTTTATTATTTTCTGGGATGGTGGCACCACTGGTGAGCATTGTAGGTCCTGCCGTTAAGGTTGTATGGTTTCTTATGTTATCAGTCCAGTATCCTCTGCTGGCTGTGGCAAGAGGTCTTCCACTCTGAAATCTTAGGGGGTTTGGGAGTGCTAATGGGTGTAGAGGAGGCTTGAAGTGAGTCAGATCTGCTGGGAAGAACTGTTACATTCAGGGCCGGCTTTAGTACTGGTGGCGCCCTGTGCTATAATGTTTGTTGGCACCCCCCATGACCACCTCGCCACGGATTCCCTCACTGCCACCATATAACAATGCCCCCCAAGTCTCCATAACCACTGTCTCTTAGATTCATTTAGTTTTATAGCGCCACTCATACCAGTTTAAGGTGTCAGAATACTTTACATCACACATACGTTGCACGGAGACAATCATGCATGTGTAAATCAGTGTATAGGAAATTTTACATAACACAGAGGCCTACAAGGTGTAGGAGTCACATGTCATCCATACTGATAGGCAGTATAGTTTAAGAGTCCTTGGTCTGGAAAAGCACAAATTATTATTTTTTAAATGTAACACCATTGTTAGGGGTTTTCTTTAATAATAAGAATTGATTTCTACCCAGATGAGCCCTTTTTGCAATATTAGGATAAGGAAAGACTCGGCAAAAAAATATGTAGCTGTAATATATTCCTTGCAGTTTGCATGCAGCTCTTTGAGGACAGTTAATAGCTCACTGTTCTATATTAGGATTTTAACTTTTAAACTGCACGTAACAAAAGGATCTCTCTGACAAAAGCGATAACCCATTGACCTATTTATAGTGTATGCACTTTGTGATCTGAATGGGACATGTTTTTTGCAGCAGACATATTAACCTTCTGCGCTATGATGAGTCAAAACTTCCTCTAGCAGACAAAGCTCCGATCTCTCTCCAGGAAGAACATTAATCACCGGAGTTATCCTGACATTTTTAATGATGCTTAAAAATTGCTGGGACAAGGAACATGGCATCTGGTGCTTTTAAAACAATAAACATGGCGCCCCCTCCCCAAGTCAGCGCCCGGTGCGATGGCACCAATCGCACTGCCCTAGAGCGGCCCTGGTTACAGTCCTCCCTTATACGATTGGCAATTTGAGCATCAAGTAGCATGTTTTGTCACAATGCACTTCATTATGTTTATCCTTTATTTCATTGCCATCATTAGATGTCGATGTTCAGAGAATATGATTATTCAATGTAAGGTGGACTTCGTTGGAGATCTTCAGTTCAATATATATCATCATGAATCTGACTATTCAACAAAGGTAACCACGCACTGTCACTTAATGAGACAGGCATATCAGAAGAAGGAAACTTCTTCCACATTCTTATGGCATGCTTCATCATTGGTAACCTTACCACGTTCTGATGAGATAGTACTACCAGGCAGTGGCGGCTGGTAGGGAATGGGGGTGGTGGGGCTGGCTTGGGGGGGGTTGAGAAATATATTTTTTTTAAACTTACCTTTTCGGCCGCCTCTCCACCATCTCCACTTCTCTTCTTTTCCTGACTCCAGTCCTAAAGAAGCTGCAGGAAGCACCGCGGCACACATGCTCCCCTGAGTCAATCACAACGCTGCAATGCAGCGTTGTGTTTGTTCTGAGCGCCGTGGATCGGCGCTCAGATGGGGACAGGGAGCCTGTGCATATTCCCCACCAGGCTGTGCATTACAGCCTGGTAGGGAACATGCAAAGTGCGCATGACTGGTTGGGCAGGCCAAGACGGCCGGTCAAGCAGTCATGCACACTTAAGTGTGCACAAACCAACCTTCCTCCCTAAGCCACAAGCCCCGTCCTAACACAGCCCCACAGTAACGAAAAATAAAACGTTGTTATTATCATTTTATTTTTCTCTTTTTCACTGCTCTATAAGCAGTTGGGTGACGCTCCTCTGCCTTAGCGGAGGAGCCGCCACTGCTACCAGGAGAGACTTGACCTCTTATTGGAGGAAGTTCTTTATAAGAAATTGCTGGATATGGAGAGGGATCCAGATTATTAAAATTACCTCAAGAAAAACCCAAAGAGGCTTCTTTTTTAAGAGTCCCATAGGTAAGATTAAAAGATAAAGAAGAGACGTACACTGATGGCTATGACTCAAACACCCATAGAAGTGCCTGCATGTGTCAGCCTGTGTAAATGCCTAAAGGGTTAAAGGCTTTCATCAGGGCTAACAGATCTCTATCTAAATGCTACAAGTATTCATCCATGCATGAAAAATCAAAGGAAAAATGGTTTCATACCTTGTTATGTTGAATAAAGAAACCCTTACTAGGGGGATATCATCCACATGGTCATGGAAAGAGAGACAACACACGTTTGTCACGAGGCAGTGTCCTTCTCGCCTACTTATTTGGCTGTCCATCTGCCTTAAGTGTCCAGCAGTGTAGTTGATCTCTTTAGTCAAAGCAAATATGTTTGAGTAGCACTGAACAGTATCCTCCAACTGCCAAGAGAGCTCAACAAGTCCATTCATATATTAAATCCATGTCCTTTTAATGATGGGTATGAAATAGGAAATTGGCATACATTTTATGATTAGAGATTATCGGACTGAGACAGGGATAACCATTTGATAAAAAGTGACTGTTATTCTTTATGTAGTTGGAAGTAGGAGGTAGGCAAACATTTTTTACTACGGTATTGATCACTGGGCAGTGGCAGTGATTTACTCATCCATCATACCAATTAGGAAGCTAAATTCCTGTGTTGAGTGTTAGCAAGTACTTCTGAAATTGGGTGAAAAGGCATAACTTGTAGGTGGCATGGTTTGTTATTATATCCCAGCAGTTTGTTGATTTCCTTGCTGGCCCATGTGAGTTGGCAGTTAGCTCCATCATGGTGGCGTGTCCCTGTGTCAATATACAATGCATGGCCTGCTGGATGCAGGACTGTCCCATACCTCTGGGCCACACTTTTACCGATAAGTGTGTTGTTTCATGTTTTGTCACAGGGTCAGCAGTTGATCAAGTTACCTTAGGAGCACTGAGGATTTCACCTCTCTTCTGAACTTTATATAATTCCTGAACATATTGAATTGTAGGTGACAAGGACAGTGCTTGGATAGAGAAAACGTATCCTACTATTGATTTCTTATTGAAAGGAGCTGTGATGGTCCATAGTGCTAACTTATAATGTAGAGTGCTGTTTTGTTTGTACTGCTCAAATTTAATTTGTAAGTATAGTGGTTATTTTCCTTGGGAGTCTCTGTGGATGACACAGTCTTGAACATTGATTGTCTAGCTCTCGGTAGCCAGGGAAGTGCTTGCAGAAATGGTATTGTCTTCTCAGGGTAGAACGCAGAGGAGTAGTCTTGCTACAGCATTCTGGATCTATTGTTGTTTCTATATCATGAAACAGGGGTGCCAAATTATACGTTAGAGGAATAATTGAGTTTGGAGATCACAAGTGAGGATATTTTGCAGCTTTAGTTGGTATCCAGGTTACCTGAAGAAGTGTTGCAGTGTTTCCATTGTGTAGAAAGTGCTCTTAGTGACCCTGTTGACATGTTGAATGAGGAATAGATGGGAGTCTCTGACTACCCCCAAGGTTCCTCACCTCAACTCTCTGGACGTGGCTGGCAGGGCAATTAACTTCCTATGGCCATTAACCTTTTTCCGTTATTTGTATAATTTTCCATAGCTCATGATCTTGGTCTTTTTGGTGATTAGATTTAGGTTTTTACTCATCAAAGCATCTGTGATGCACAGGCAGTCATCAAGACTTAACTTGTAGATGTCTTCTGTGCCATCCATTTTAAGGATGATTTGTGTGTCATTCACATAGCTGTAACATGTAAGGAAGGTTAAACGATCTGATTAGGTCTGTTAAGGGAATAGGTAAATATTGAATAGGAGACAGGAGATAAAGGATTCCTGAGGAACCTCACAATGTTTGATGTGAGGGGCAGATATGGTGGGTGGTAGGAATGCCAGTGTTTTTTCTGTCTTTGAGGTGGGAGGTAATCCATTTTGAAGCATTTTCAATTATTGCAAGATGATGCAGTCTGTATAGTAACATCTGATGGTGGAGTTATGTTATGTTAAAAGGATTTGTAGAGCGCCTGGTTACTCCAAGGAGTGTCCCCGCGGTTAAGGAAGCAAAAGTCCACAGTAAAATCAATTAGAAGGTGTCAAAGAGCCAAGAGGCTCTACTTGCTTTGCCTAAACAGCCAGGTCTTGAGATTTTTACAGAAACTTGCTTCTGAGGGATCAAGTCTCAGAACCAATGGCATAGAGTTCCAAAGTTTAGCTGCCAAAAAACCAAAGTAGCTACCCCCCCTGGCGCTATCTGCACACTCTAGGGATTACAATCAGGGCTGCTTCACTAGACCGAAGGTATCTAGAGGGGGTATAGGCTTGAATCAGAGGAAACAGATAGCTTGGACCCCTCTGATTCAGTATCCTATGGGTAAAACATAGTGCCTTAAAAGAGATTCCATGCTTAACGGGAAGTCAGTGGAGTTCTGCAAGACCCGGGCTAATAGTCATCCGTTTTTGCCTTTTTAACAGCATCCGGGCAGCTGCATTCTGAACTCTCTGAATCATACCCAGCCTGTCCTTAGAGACTCCCAGATGGAGTACATTACAATAATCAAGCTGTCACACTAACAGCGCTTGAATAATCGTCTTTGTTGCCAAATCCAGCAGGAGCCCTAAGATTTTACTTAGCAACTTTAACACTCCAAAACATGTGCCAGTCGTGGCCTTGATCTGGCTCTCAAAAGATAGCTACACATCAAAAAGGATCCCCAGATTTTTTACTTTTGGTTTAGGAATAGGAATGGGGCCTAATTCCTCCGGCCACCACATGAAAGACCATATTGACGGCTGTTTCCCAATCACCAGAACCTCTGTCTTGTCTGCATTTAACTTCAGACAACTAGTATCCATCCAAACCACCAGATCTACCAAGCAAGATTTGAAGTTCGCCACGGCCCTGCCATCATCTTGAGTGATGATAAATTGTGTGTCGTCAGCATACGACACGATCCTCACCCCATGGCGTTCAATTACGTATGCCAGGCGACGAAGATACAGGATAAACAAGGTAGGGCTCAGAGCAGATCCCTGAGGATTCCCCTGCTGGAGGTGGATAGTCTCAGAGATGAAAGGTTTCTAAAACATCTGAAAGGAGCACCTAAGTAGAATATCAGCAAGCCATTTATAAGCTCTTCCTCTTATGCCCTGTGACCACAGTCGTTCCAACAATAAACCATGCAATACCGTGTCAAATGCTGCACTTAAGTCTAACAAGACAAGTGCAGCAGTTTTCCCTTCATCAGCCACTCTTCGTAGCACCTCAGAGGCTAGAAGGAGTGCAGATTCCGTGCTGTATTGTGGCCTGAAGCCAGATTGAGTCTCATGAAGAAGGCTATTCTCATCAATGAACTTCATAAGTGGGGAATTTACTTGCTTTTCAGCAATTTTTGCAAGGAATGGAAGCAAAGAAATAGGCCGAAAGCTCTCTGATTTTGAGGAGTCCGAAGACGGCTTCTTCAGAAGAGGAACAACCATGGCCTGCTTCCATTCCGCAGGAAGTTGACTTGCTGCAAAAGATGATTCAAGCAAAGTGCATAGTGTAGGAGCCAGGGCAGTAAGCCCTCAGGCTAGAATAGCCGGTGGCACAGGGTCAGTAGGAGAGCCAGATTTAATTTTTGCAGCTAGGAGGCACATTTTGTCCACTGAAATGTTCTCTAAAGAAAAAGAACTTTCTGATAAAAAAGAAGGAATCCTTTTTGGTGGAAAATGTCTATAAGTCCAAGCGCTTTTCAGGAAGGAGGCATAGAGAGACGATATTTTATCAGAGAAGAAATGAGCAATCTGATTGCAGCTACTGGCAGTAGGAGCTCTGACCAGGGACACAGCGTCCAAGGACGTGAGATATTTGACTGTTCAGTGTGTTGAAAGCTGCTGATAGGGCCAGAAGCAGTAAGGCGGCCACTCCATTCTTGTCCACCATGTGTTTGCGGTCCTCTCATATGGATACAAGGGCTTACTAAGTACCTATTTCTGGTCTGAATCCAGACTGTTCAACAGGCATCAGGTTATTTTCCTCAGTAAAATTGGAGAGTTGAGTAAAAACGTTCTTTTGAGTAGTTTACCAAATAACTGACCTTTAGATATAGGCCTGTAGGTTGCTGGGTTAGGTTGGGCTAAAGTTGATTGCCAGGAGTGGTTTGAGGCACAAAGTGTTCAACTCCTGTGGGAGTTCCACACAACTGTTGAGTATGTTTCTGGCTCCTTCTAATGCACAAGTTGTCGGAAGGGTATATTTGAAGATTTTTGAGGGGGTGGGTTTGCAGGTGATTGTGGTGGTCAACTTGTGTTGATAATGGTCCAAATTTATTTTTCTGAGATGCTGAAGGTAGTGTGTGGTGGAAGATTGGTAATGTACATCTTTGTGGGGAATCTATCATGCATGGTAAGTGTTGGCTCTTTTGTTCTTAAGGTAGTTTTCTAACTTTTTAATTTTTGACATGGGTTCCACAGAGATTAGGTCACAGAAAGCTTGAGATGGTGGACTCCTCCGAATTTTGCCTTGCTGAATTGCAGAGTCTAGTAGAATCTTGTGGAGTTCCTTTGATGGGCAGTATGCATAAACTGTGCTTGTGGAGTGGTGATACCTTTTTCTAGTTCTTGTTGCTTCACAGGCTCCATTGTAACGTTGCAGTAGGATCTTTCTTTCTCATTGCTTGATTTCCTCCACTTGAGTTGTGGGATGCTCAGTTCTGTTGTCATTTTATTTTATCTTGTCATTGGCCCATGTGGTCCTTTTCTTGAGGTTAGCGTGGAGGTTTTTAGTGGTAGTTGGTTGCCCAGTGGAAATATAGTTGTTGAGTATGGGTACTTCCTGAGATCGCGCATTGATTGGAGTTTTTTGCAGTGGGTGTTACAAGATCCAATTTTTATATTGTCTGTATGTGACAATTCTGTTGAGGGTTGTAGCTGTCTGAGTTGTTTTCATGGATCATGAGTTGTTCTTGAAGGCAGTAATGTTATGTTTGCCCCAGATGACTACAAAGTTTTCAGTCACAGAGTGTAAGAAATTGCGTTATTAGTTATAATCACAATCCTTTCAGGGTGAACCACAGAAGTCACAAAATAAATCCATACATAACCCTCTGGTAGCCTGGCACAAAAGCTGTCAGGCCTAACTTAGAGGCAACGTGTAAAGCATTTACACAACACTCAAACAGTAATAGGGTGAAAAAACAACACATGAAAAATCCGAAATTAATTTTGAAAAATAGAGTACAATTTAATAAATAAAATCACACCAAAACAACAAAAATCTAATCAGTGGAACTAGATTGATGAATTGTTAAAGTTTTATGCAAAAATAACACAAAGAAGCACAAAGTGCTACTCGCTGTCATCTGGTTGCGCTGGCCTGGGTCACAGTCACCAATTCAGGCTGACTGGAATGGAGCGTGGGTTGGATACAGGGACCTTGTTCATCCAGTTGAAGAGTTTACCTTCTCACAGTCCAAGTCCATTCTAGGAACCTCAGTTGGAGCTTTGACTTGGCAGAGGCCGCAGGGAGTTAATTGTCAGAGCGACGAGCAGGTCACCACTGGAGCTTAGCTTTGGCGGTTGATGCAGAAATTGTTGCTAACACGAGGAGCTCGCTCTCGTTCATTGAGAGCCCCAAACTTCTAGATTTTCTCACTGCAGCTTAGTTTTGAGGCAAGAGAAATGCACTCTGATACCAGCCAAGGGTCCAGGATTGACTCTAGCAGAGGCCAGCAGCAGTGCTTAGACCGGTCCAGTTGGGGCTGGCGAGCTGGGCAGTTGCAGAGAAGGCTTCAGGAAGGTTGTTTTGTTCATGTAGCTCAAACAGGAGGTCAGGTACCTGATCCCTAGAGTCACTTCTGGAGGTCCTAGGTTCAAGACAAACATACTCAGTCTTCCTTCTTCAGACAGCAGGGCAGTTCTTCTGAATCTTACACCGGTCCAGGAGCATTTGATGAGAGGTTCTGAGGGTACCATGCTTATAACCAGCGCCAGCCTATGGGTGGGGGGGTGCCTTTTATTAACTTTCCTCATTTACTGGGTTTGGCTCAAGTCTGTCTAGTGGGACAGAGGCAGGCAAGCCTAGGTGTGAGTTGCCTTTGTTAGTGGCAGGTCAGGCAGCATCAGAAGTCAGGAAGGGAGTCGGCACAGCTCTCAGGCTACACTTTGAAGCTCAAGGAGGGCTGAGTACAACACCCAGACTATTCTGCTCAGGAGAGGAAATCCCTGCCCCACACTCAAGACTTTTTGTCCTTATGTCTGGAAGGAATACACAACACACCATAGGAGAACCATTCACAGTCATGTGACCCTGGACACTGGCAGAAAGGCACATTTGGTTTAGACAGAATAATGCCAACTTCCTAAAGGTGGCCTTTTCAGAATAGAAATTTAAAATCTGACTTCACTATTAAAGAGGATTTTAAATTCCAATTCAAATAAGTTAAAGAAATATTTTTCTATCGGCTACCAAACTGAAGTTATCACTTATTAAGTATGGTAAGATAACCCAGTATTAGCCTAAGGGAAAGATAGCCTTGCCACAGAAAAACGTTTTTCAGGCTATGTAAAACTTAAATACACATATCCTACATTACATTACAATAATCAAGCTGTGACACTAACAGCGCTTAAATAATCATCTTTTTTGCCAAATCCGGCAGGAGCCCTAAGATCTTACTTAGCAACTTTAACACTCCAAAACATGTGCCAGTCGTGGCCTTGATCTGGCTCTCAAAAGATAGCTACACATCAAAAAGGATCCCCAGATTTTTGACTTTTGGGTTAGGAATAGGAATGGGGCCTAATTCCTCCGGCCACCACACGAAAGACCATATTGACAGCTGTTTCCCAATCACCAGAACCTCTGTCTTGTCTGCATTTAACTTCAGACAACTAGTATCCATCCAAACCGCCAGATCTACCAAGCAAGATTTGAAGTTCGCCGCGGCCCTGCCATCATCTTGAGTGATGATCAATTGTGTGTCGTCAGCATACGACACGATCCTCACCCCATGGCGTTCAATTACGTATGCCAGAGGACGAAGATACAGGTTAAACAAGGTAGGGCTCAGAGCAGATCCCTGAGGATTCCCCTGCTGGAGGTGGATAGTCTCAGAGGTGAAAGGTTTCTAAAACATTTGAAAGGAGCGCCTAAGTAGAATATCAGCAAGCCATTTATAAGCTCTTCCTCTAATGCCCTGTGACCACAGTCATTCCAGCAATAAACCATGCAATACCGTGTCAATTGCTGCACTTAAGTCTAACAAGACAAGTGCAGCAGTTTTCCCTTCATCAGCCGCTCTTCGTAGCACCTCAGAGGCTAGAAGGAGTGCAGATTCCGTGCTGTATTGTGGCCTGAAGCCAGTTTGAGTCTCATGAAGAAGGCTATTCTCATCAATGAACTTCATAAGTTGGGAATTTACTTGCTTTTCAGCAATTTTTGCAAGGAATGGAAGCAAAGAAATAGGCTGAAAGCTCTCTGATTTTGAGGAGTCCAAAGACAGCTTCTTCAGAAGAGGAACAACCATGGCCTGCTTCCATTCCGCTTGAAGTTGACTTGCTGCAAAAGATGATTCAAGCAAATTGCATAGTGTAGGAGCCAGGGCAGTAAGCCCTCAGGCTAGAATAGGCAGTGGCGCAGGGTCAGTAGGAGAGCCAGATTTAATTTTTGCAGCTAGGAGGCACATTTTGTCCACTGAAATGTTCTCTAAAGAAAAAGAACTTTCTGATAAGAGAGAAAGAATCCTTTTTGGTGGAAAATGTCTATAAGTCCAGGCGCTTTTCAGGAAGGAGGCATAGAGAGACAATATTTTATCAGAGAAGAAATGAGCAATCTGATTGCAGCTACTGGTAGTAGGAGCTCTGACCAGGGACACAGCGTCCAAGGACGTGAGAGATTTGACTGTTCAGTGTGTTGAAAGCTGCTGATAGGGCCAGAAGCAGTAAGGCAGCCACTCCATTCTTGTCCACCATGTGTTTGCGGTCCTCTCACATGGATTCAAGGGCTTACTAAGTAGCTATTTCTGGTCTGAATCCAGACTGTTCAACAGGCATCAGGTTATTTTCCTCAGTAAAATTGGAGAGTTGATTAAAACACGTTCTTTTGAGTAGTTTACCAAATAACTGACCTTTAGATATAGGCCTGTAGGTTGCTGGGTTAGGTTGGGCTAAAGTTGCTTGCCAGGAGTGGTTTGAGGCACAAAGTGTTCAACTCCTGTGGGAGTTCCACACAACTGTTGAGTATGTTTCTGGCTCCTTCTAATGCACAAGTTGTCCAAAGGATATATTTGAAGATTTTAGAGGGGGTGGGTTTGCAGGTGATTGTGGTGGTCAACTTGTGTTGATAATGGTCAAAATGTATTTTTCTGAGAGGCTGAAGGTAGTGTGTGGTGGAAGATTGGTAATGTACATCTTTGTGGGGAATCTATCATGCATGGTAAGTGTTGGCTCTTTTGTTCTTAAGGTAGTTTTCTAACTTTTACATTTTTGACATGGGTTCCACAGAGATTAGGTCACAGAAAGCTTGAGATGGTGGAGTCCTCCGAATTTTGCCTTGCTGAATTGCAGAAGTCTAGTAGAATCTTGTGGAGTTCCTTTGATGGGCAGTATGCATAAACTATGCTTGTGGAGTGGTGATACCTTTTTCTAGTTCTTCTTGTTGCTTCACAGGCTCCATTGTAACGTTGCAGTAGGATCTTTCTTTCTCATTGCTTGATTTCCTCCACTTGTGTTGTGGGATGCTCAGTTCTGTTGTCATTTTATTTTATCTTGTCATTGGCCCATGTGGTCCTTTTCTTGAGGTTAGCGTGGAGGTTTTTAGTGGTAGTTGGTTGCCCAGTGGAAATATAGTTGTTGAGTATGGGTACTTCCTGAGATCGCGCATTGATTGGAGTTTTTTGCAGTGGGTGTTACAAGATCCAATTTTTATATTGTCTCTATGTAACAATGCTGTTGAAGGTTGTAGCTGTCTGAGATGTTTTCATGGATCATGAGTTGTTCTTGAAGGCACTAATGTTATGGTTGCCCCAGATGATTACAAAGTTTTCAGTCACCGAGTGTAAGAAATTGCATTATTAGTTATAATCACAATCCTTTCAGGGTGAACCACAGAAGTCACAAAATAAATCCATATATAACCCTCTGGTAGCCTGGCACAAAAGCTGGAAGGCCTAACTTAGAGGCAATGTGTAAAGCATTTACACAACACTCAAACAGTAATAGGGTGAAAAAACAACACATGAAAAATCCCAAATTAATTTTGAAAAATAGAGTACAATTTAATAAATAAAATCACACCAAAACAACAAAAATCTAATCAGTGGAACTAGATTAATGAATTGTTAAAGTTTTATGCAAAAATAACACAAAGAAGCACAAAGTGCTACTCGCGGTTATCTGGTTGCGCTGGCCTGGGTCACAGTCACCAATTCAGGCTGACTGCGATGGAGCGTGGGTAGGACACAGGGACCTTGTTCATCCAGGTGAAGAGTTTACCTTCTCACAGTCCAAGTCCATTCTAGGAACCTTAGTTGGAGCTTCAGCTTGGAAGAGGCCGCAGGGAGTTCATTGTCAGAGCGAGGAGCAAGTTACCACTGGAGCTTAGCTTTGGCGGTTGATGCAGAAATTGTTGCTAACACGAGGAGCTCGCTCTCGTTCATTGAGAGCCCCAAACTTCTAGATTTCTCACTTCAGCTTAGTTTTGAGGCAAGAGAAATGCACTCTGATACCAGCCAAGGGTCCAGGATTGACTCTAGCAGCGGCCAACAGCAGTGCTTAGACCAGTCCAGTTGGGGCTGGCAGCTGGGCAGTTGCAGGGAAGGCTTCAGGAAGGTTGTTTTGTCCATGTAGCTCAAACAGGAGGTCAGGTACCTGATCCCTAGAGTCACTTCTGGAGGTCCTAGGTTCAAGACAAACATGCTCAGTCTTCCTTCTTCAGACAGCAGGGCAGTCCTTCTTCTGAATCTTACACCGGTCCAAGAGCATTTGATGAGAGGTTCTGAGGGTACCATGCTATAACCAGTGCCAGCCTATGGGCGGGGGGATGCCTTTGTTTAACTTTCCTGCTTTCCTGGGTTTGGCTCAAGTCTGTCTAGTGGAACAGAGGCAGGCAAGCCTAGGTGTGAGGTGCCTTTGTTAGTGGCAGGTCAGGAAGGGAGTCGGCACAGCTCTCAGGCTATACTTTGAAGCTCAAGGAGGGCTGAGTACAACCCCCAGACCATTCTGCTCAGGAGAGGAAATCCCTGCCCCACACCCAAGACTTTTTGTCCTGATGTCTGGAAGGAATATACAACACACCATAGGAGAGCCATTCACAGTCATGTGATCCTGGAAACTGGCAGAAAGGCACATTTGGTTTAGACAGAATAATGCTAACTTCCTAAACGTGGCCTTTTCAGAATAGAAATTTAAAATCTGACTTCACTATTAAAGAGGATTTTAAATTCCAATTCAAATAAGTTAAAGAAATATGTTTCTATCGGCTACCAAACTGAAGTTATCACTTATTAAGTATGGTAAGATAACCCAGTATTAGCCTAAGGGAAAGATAGCCTTGCCACAGAAAAATGTTTTTCAGGATATTTAAAACTTAAATACACATATCCTACTTTTTAAATACCATCCACCCTGCCCCAAGAGCCTTTAGGGACTACTTTATTGGTGACTTATAAGTATTAAAAAGGAAGGTTTAAGACTGGCAAAATGTTAATTTTAAAATAAAGTTTAAAACTGCACTACAGGCTTCAGTGGCAGGCCTGAGACATGTTTAGCAGTGCTACTTTAGTGGGTGCCACAAGGAGTGCTGAAGCCCACTAGTAGCATTTAATTCACAGACCCTAGGTACATGTAGTACAACTTACTAGGGATTTATAAGTAAATTAAATAAGCCAATTGGGTGTATACCAATTTTATCATGCTTAAGGGAGAGAGTGCAAGCACTTTACCCCTGGTCAGCAGGTGGAAAGTGCACAGAGTCCTAAGGCCAACAAAAATTATTTCAGCAAAAAAAGGGAAGTGGAGGCAAAACGTCTGGGGGAATTCCACTCCAAGGATGTCAGGTCTAACACTGAGGCAATCCCTGAGGGGAAGAACAGGATGTCCAGTATGGCCAGTGGTGAGAGAGGGGCCAGATAAGATTTGATGGAGGATGAAGACTCAAGCTGGTTGTGACGACTTTAGTTGTTAAACTCTTCTTGTCAAACCAAATATTGATGTCTCATGGGATGTATAGGTTCGGGTGGTTTAGTAGAATCTTGATCACTTCGTGTACTAAAACATCCCTGACTTTTCCAATAGGAGGTAGTATTTATTTAGATCTGGATGAATGAGTGGGCAAAGGTTGGAGTTGAGTGAATTTTTGCCAGCAAGGATTTGTAATCGATCATGGTGAATTCTTTGATGTGAGATTTCTAATGATTTTTTATGGATGACAACTAAGCCTCCTCCAATCTTGCAGTACATTTCCTGTTGGCTATGCCTTTTTCAGGTGAAATAGCTTCAGCTGGTGGATGTGCTCTGCAATTTCCTGAAAGCCTAGCCCACAGGTTTACTTGGTGTGGATTTGTACCCGGTAAAACCAGACCCAGTATACCTACGCCTGGTTGATTACTGGGTGCAGTAAAATTACACCCGATAATTCTAGGTGCAGGAACACAGGCACCTCAGAATTGGCCACAGTGGTATGACCCAAGGATACGGCTCCAGACGACTAGTAATGAGTGTCTTTTTCTCTTACCTTTATTGTTCTTTTTGACACATGAGAACTCTCTTTCTGGTAACCCTTACCCATCCTTCTCAAACTTGTCTTCCTCCTTGAATAGTTTAACCCTACTCCCATTACCTTCTTCAGTTCCACCTGCCAACTGCTTTCTTCTTTCTCTCTCACTCTGCAATAGTTGATTCCTTCAATTGGACCAATAAATGGAACATCACTAATCAGATGCAGCTGTACCTAACAGCTGTATTAGTATAAATCTTAATATGTTGTACTCTCATTTTTAGTTACCTGCATATTAATGCTGTTTATTATTAAGTGCTTTGTAGCATATTGTGCTAATTTTCTATGGTTTTATAAACCAAAATAAAATTAGATATAAACAGTAAAATAAAATGCATTTGCCTTTCCTGCCCCCTTCAGTCCTACCCATCCTCTTTCTTCCTTCATGCTTACCTGACTCTTCGGTCTTCTCTTTTTCTTGCCTCCTTCCTCTCTCACAATCCTCCATTCAGTTAGCATTATCCCTCTCTTCCTTGTAGAGTTACGTCCTCTGTTCGGACAGTTAAGGAGATGTCGTTCGAGATGCACAAATAACAGGACAGTTTTTGTTAAGATTTTAATAGTCATTCTGCTCTTGGGTCACTCTGCCCATGGTCACTTTTGAGTTTTGATCTGTTTGTGTAAGATGTGAGCAAGAGCATGGAAAAAAATGTGATATGTGGCGGGCTAATTGAAAGTCAGAAAGTGGTGGACTTTGAGTAGTTTATGAGCCATTAAGAGGATTTTATGCTGAGGAGAGGGTGTTTCAAAGATGAAGGTTTCAATTGAAAGTAAAGGGTATTAGCTGCAAAAGAGCAGCATTCTCGTTGCACCAGCACTTTGAGGCACAAGTTGGACACAGAGGGGTTGAAAGACTGGGGACCTCAGCAAGAGGAGAGATCATACACTGAATGTCAGACAATATAACACTGGGTATTACCCCACATGCTGTTATCCCACGGGCATTACAACGCATTGATTGTTACAACACATTGTAATACCACGCAGAGCTTTACGACACATGCCTTTACCCCGCAATGTTGTAAAGTCTGATATTAAAAACATATATATATGTATATAACTATAATATAGTACAGAGTGGCAGTAGTTATAGTTAAGATTCCCAGAGATAGGAATTCCTCAGATTTTTGCTCACTAATAACTTTGCCACCGTTTGACAAATCTCCACAAAACTTTGCAGACCTATTGTTTATTTCTACATTGGAGATTGATACAAAGTTTCGTGGTTATTCTTCAGGGGGTGCAAAGAAATAAGGAGGGTTGTTCCAAAACGTGCTTTTCCAAATATGCATTTTCCGTAGACTTTTTAAATACACATAGCGGCAAAACAGCTGAACAGATTTTAATGAAACATGGCAGGAGTATAGATTATGGTATGGAAAGAATCTTTTTGCTATTTAATGAAAATCTGATTGGTAGTTTTGTAGTTATCCGGCACAGAAACTTAGTGATATCTCAGGCCACTTTATTAAAGTGGTAATAGGTAGGGAAAATTCTTTATATATTATATTTTATTTTTCAATATATTTTAAATAAATTTACAAAGTACCATGTACTACCTAGGAAGTACTGCAGTACTTAAAAATGTTTTTAAAAAGATGTAAAGAAATTAAAAATACACTGTATTGCACTATATTTCACAAATATAGTGTACTACAGTGTATTTTCAACTATTTACCTAGAATCTACCGCACTACATAAATTATATTTTTTTCAATACATATTTTAAAAAATTACAAAAAAACACTACTACATTATATTTAAAGGAAATATAGTGTATTACAGAGTTTGTTTTAATTTTTTACATATGACATTTTTTGTTTAATTTTACACTTTGTCTGCAATGTGGATTTTAAGGCAAAATATAGTATAGTGCAATCTACTTAAAAAATGTAAAAAAAAGTTAAATATGTAAAAAAAAAATAAAACACTGTGCTACACTGTATTTCCACTTACAACCCAGTGTGCACACTAAGGGCCTGATTACGATGCCGGTCGGACCACCCATCCGACCCCCGCGGTCCGATTCCCAACTCCGAGGCTGGGAATGCTCCATCCGCCATTTTACGATGCAACCGCTGCTACCGCGGAGGTCTTATCGTCAGAGGTGCCCTGACATGTCGCTGCAAGTGGGTACAAATGCACAGGAAACATGTCCAGTTGTACACACATGCATGACAAATGTGGGTCATGCTGTGTGCACCATGTACCCCATTGCTGGAGTGTGGCGATATGCGCACAGTCCAGTAAATCTGGATAAATGCAACTTGAGGACTTACCTGGATTCTGCCGCCCACAAGATAGTCCACTTCAGGGTGCAGCTACTGAGGTGTAGGAGGGACCTGGAGGAAGGAATCCACGCTGGAGTCCACTGGGGAGAAGGGGAATCAGCTGAATATTCCCCCCTTTTCCTTCGTTTCTGATGACTCGAGGCAGCCAGTCAGACCGCCATGGTCGGGTCGTCAGAAACCCACATTGTAATCCTGATAGCGGTCGGAGATGGCTGTACAGCTCTATGGATGCAGATTGTCTCTGACCGCCATCTCAGCTGATGGAGAAAAGCTGTCGGAGTCAGCGGTCTTTCAACGGTTGGTCGGAGTCCACGATGCATGCATCGTAATCCGGCAGTCGGACCGACCGCTTCTGAAGAGACCTTCGACGGTCCGACCGCCTCTGCAGGACCGTGGAATGCGGTCCAACCGACATTGTAATCAGGCCCTAAGTGTGGTCTAAACTATATTTTGCACTTTCAATTTCAGAAGGGCAAAATATTGTTTACACCTCACTTAGGGGCAGATTTACCACTTTTTCATGCAGCGCAGTGCAGCAGCCGCAAATGCTGCACTGTGCTGCGTGAAAGGGAGAGAGGAAGAGCGTGCCCAATTTACTGAAATATGGCACTCTCCTCCACTTTCCCAAAACCGGCGCTGAAATCAACTGCTGTGCACCACGGAGACACCTTTGTGCTATGGTACAAGGGTGTCTTCTTGAGTCTAGCATAGGTTTTGTACTGGAACAGTACCCTTCTACTACAAAATACTAAGCATAGACTGACTTAAACAATTTTCCCTCTTTGTATGTGTGCTGTACAGTGCAGCACACATACAAAGTCAGAAAAGGAGGGAGAAATGAAAGCATTTCTCCTTCCTTGCGCCTACTTCAAAAGGGCGCAGTTTTATTGGGGTTAGCGTCAGAAACCTTGGGTGGTTGCATGGGAACGCTCATGCTCCACCCATGGTACTCCCCCTGGTAGCTAAGTAATGCAAAGCAGCGCTATGCGTTGCTTTTCGTTACTTTCACGTTATTTCCAGCGGTAAACAAGTTTAGAGCTGGAAAGTAAATTGGAAAAAAAAGATTTTGCGTTGATTCGCGTCACTTTTGTGACGCAAACACGGCATACAATCTTAGTAGATCTCCCCCCTAGTCTGTGTTCCGGATTTTAAGGGGTAATATAGTATAATACAGTATACTCTAAAAAATTAACAAAAAGTATATACAATTTAAAAAGAACCCACTGTACTACACTATATTTACTATTAAAACCCACAACGCAGACTGTGTGTGGTCTAAACAACATGGTAGTACCGCAATACTCTGGAAACTTTATATAAATTATATAAACTTTTACTTACCTTTACCCACTGATATAAATTGACTCACCTCTTCCTATACACTTATAAAACAGTAGGAAACTATCTTTACACTTGAAAGCTAGAACACAGTGAAAGTGTGGTCTAAACAATATGGCTGCCTTTTACTTGTGTGAGGACAGTCATTAGCCAACCATATACTGTTATGTTATTAGCAGGTACCGCTGTACACCACGAGATTACCATGGTATGCTGTGGGCCAATATGTCACTAACTATTTCTGCTTTCTGGGCCTGATTCACTTTTGTGAAAGTTTACCATTGTTAGCTATTCACAAAGGCATTTTAATAGTAGTATCTCCACACATTAAAAGATAGGGCTGTTCTTACATTTTATGTGCGGTGACTCCCCAGTTGTAAAGATACTACTTGGAAAATGCCTTTGTGAATAGCAAAGAATCCTCAACTAACACAAAAGTGTAAGTTTGCCTTTGTGAATCAGGCCCTATAACTTTAAAAATACTGATGACACGCCACTCCGCTCTACCACAGTCTACTCTATGCTACCCCACTTTACAACATCCCAGTCCACTCTACGCCATTCACTCTACCCCACTCCACTCTAATTCGCTGTACCACATGCTACTATATTACACGCTACATCACTCTACTGTATGACACACCACTCCACTGTACACCACTCCACTCTACAACATGCCACTCCAGTCTACCAAATGTCACTGCAGTCTACGCATGCCTCTCCACTCTATGCCACTCCACTCACAACACTCCACTCTACAGTATCCCCGTTCACTCTATGCCACTCCACTCTAATCCGCTCCACTCTAATTCACTGTACCACATGCCACTCTATTACAGGCCACATCACTCTACTGTATGCCACACCACTCCACTGTATGCCACTCCACTGTACAGCACACCACTCCACTCTATGACACTCCACTCCACTGTATGACACTCCATGCCACTCCACTCTATGACATGCCACTCCACTCTACAACATTACTCCAGTCTACCACACACCACTGCTCTCTATGACATGCCCCTCCACTCTATGCCACTCCACTCTACGCCACTCCATGGTACGCTATTCTACCTGACGCATGCCACTGTATGCTATTTCACCCTATGACACTCCACTCTATGCCACTCCCTTCCACGCTACTCTACTCTACGGCCTTCCACTCTATGCTATTCCACTATACACCAGTTCACTCTACATCACTCCAATCTACTCCTCCACTCAAGTCTATGACACTTCACTGTACCCCACTCCACTGTACAACATGTCACTCCCCTCTATGACAGTACATTTTACTGTATGACACTCCATGCCACTCCACTCTATGACACACCACTCCACTCTACAACACACCACTCCAGTCTAACACACGCCACTCCACTGAATGACATGCAAGTCCATTCTACATCACTCCACTTTACACATTTCCACTCTTCGCAGTACAGTGTACACTATTCCACTGTATGCCACTTCACTATATGTCGCTCCACGACACTGCACTCTACGCCACTCCAATTTATGCTATTCCACTCTATGCCGCTCCACTCTAAGCCAGTTCAATCTACAACACTTCACTCTAAGCTATTCCACTCTACACCACTCCACTCTACTCACTCCACTCTTCGCCACTCCACTGTATGCCACTCCACTCTATGCTATTCCACTGTATGCCACTCCACTCCATGCCGCACTCTACTCTACACTATTCCACTGTATGCAACTCCACTCAATGCCACTCCAGTTTACGCCACTCCACTCTATGCTATTCCACTGTACAAAACGCCACCCTACGCCACTCCACTCTATGTATGCTATTCCATTGTATGCGACTCCACTGTATGCCACACCACTTTATGCCACTCTACTCTACTCTATTCCATTGTACGCAACTCCTTTCTATGCCACTCAACTCTATGCCTCTCCATTCTACGCCAATCCACGGTACATTATTCCACTCTGTGCCGCTCCATTCTACTCTATGACACGCTACCCACTCTATGCCACTCCAGTCTACGGCACTCCACACTACTTTACAACACACCACTCCACTCTATGCCACTCCACTCTACTATAAGACATGCTAATCAACTCTATGCTACTCCAGTCTACCCCACTCCACCATATGCTATTCCATGGTGCACCACTCCAATCTATGCCACTCCACTCTATGCCACTCCATTCTATGCTATTCCACTGTACGACACTCCACCCTACCTCACTACACACTACACCACTCCACTATCCACTACTCCATTCTACGCTATTCCACTCTTTGCAACCCCACTTTAGCCAATTCCACTCCACTCTAGACCACTCCAGTATACACCAATCTACTCTACTCTATTCCTCTCTATGCCACTCCACTCTATACCACTCCAATCTATGCCACTCCACTGTATGACACTCCACTCTACTCTGCTCTACCATACTCTACTCCACTTCTACTCCACTCTACTCCACTCTACGCCCCTCCATTCTACCACACTATACTCCATTGTATAGCACTCCACTGTGCAACAGTCTACTCCAGTCTATATCAGTTTATGATACTCTACTCCAATCTGTGCACTGTACAACACTCACATGCTCTCTGTGGCTCTCTATGCAACTCCCTCTATGACACTCCACTCCAGTTTACTGCACTCTACTCTATGACACACTACTCCCCTCTACTCCACTGTACTCCACTGTACTCCACTAATCCACTCTACACCACTCCACTCTACGCTACTCTACTGTATAGTATGCCACTTTACTCTACTCTACTCCAATCCATGCCACTCTACTCTCCAACACGCCAATCCACTCTATCACAATTCACTCCACTATTTACGTTGTGCCAATTCACTCAACTCCACTCCACTCTACTCCACTGTATGACACTGTACCTCACTCTATGCCACTGTATGTCACTCCACTCTATGCCAATCCCCTCTACGACATTCTACTCCACGTTGACACTCTGCGCAACTCTCTGTATGCCACTCTACCCCACTTTACTCCACTCTACTCTATGACACAGTACTCCACTCTGCTTTGTGTACTCTACTACTCCACAGTACGCCACTCAATTCTAGGCCACTCTATGCCATTCGACTCTATGACACATGATGCCACTCCACTCTACCACACTCTAGGGCAGTCTACTCTACTCTATGCTGCTCAACTCTACAACACTCTACTCTATTTTATGGCACTTTCCACAAGTCTACGACATGCCACTCCACTCTATTGTACGACACGCCACTCCAATTTATGACACTGTACTCGACTCTACACTACGCCACTCTACTCTACTGCACTCCATGCCACTCTACTCTACAATGCTACACTCTACGATACTCCATTCTACGCTGCTCTACTGCACAACACTCTACTCCTCTGCATACAACTTCACTGTACAACACTCTACTACACTCTGCAGCACTCTATTACATTGTATCACACTCTACGACACAACCACTACACTCCTTTCTATGACACAGCACTCCATTATATGACACAGCACTCCACTCTACGACACTCTCCTACACTGTACTCTATGACACTCCACTCTATGACACTCCACTTTACCACACTGTACTCCACCCTACTCCACTCTGTGACACTCCACTGTACAATACTGTATTCTATTCTATGCCAGTCTACGACACTCTACTCAACAACATTCCACTTGGCAACACTCAACTTAAAGACACTCCTCCGAGTGACACACCACTGTACGACACTACAGTGGATTACACGCCACTCTACGACAGTCCGCTCTACTTTACGACACTCCACTGTACTCTACGACACATCACTTCACTCTTCACCACTCCACTCTAGAAGACCCTGCTCTACTCTATGCCCCTCACCTCTAGAACACTCTACTCCACTCTATGCCAGTCTACAACACTGTACTCAACAACACTCCACTTGGTGACATTTCACTCAATGACACTCTTCTGAACGACGCACCAATGTACGACACTACACTGTATGAAACTCCACTCTATGACAGTCCACTCCACTTTATGAAACTCCACAGTACTCTAGGACATTTCACTTCACTCAACAACACTCTACTCTAGAAGACTCTGCTCCACTGTATGCCCCTCAACTCTATGCTACTCTATTCCACTTTATGACACTCCCCTCTATGACACTCTACTGTACCCAACAACACACCATATCACTCTACGCCACTCCACACTAAAAGGCTCTACTCCGCTGTACACCCCTCCATTATGCCACTCTACTCCACTCTACTCCAATGTATGGCACTCTACCACGTTCCACTGTATGACATGCCACTATTCAACACTCCACTCTAAGACACTACACTGTTCGAGACTCTATGCCGCTCTACTGTGCAACACTCAACTCAACAACACTCCACTCTGTGACACTGCACTCCACATTACTCCACTCTATGCCCTCCAGTCTACAACACTCTACTCCACTCTATGCTACTCTACGATACTCTACTCAACGACACTCCTCTCCACGACACTCTACTCAATGAGATCCCCCGTTGATGACACTCCACTGTATGACACTCAGCTATACTTTACGGCATGCCACTCTACTGTACAACACCCCACTCCACTCTACGATACTCCACTCCACTGTACGACACACAATGTTACTCCACTGTATAGCACTTTCTCCTATATTTCTCCTTCTTGGCAATCTGCTCTCGAACACAGCCCTCGGCACCAGGTAAACAAACAATTGTTTCTTTTAGAAATTCATTTTATTTTCTTCTTGTTTCATGGCAAAAACACAGCCAGTTCTGTTAGAATGATCGGACCGACGCGTTTTGGCAATTTGCCTTCTACTGGGTCACTGAGGGTTGTACATTGTGCACATAATATACCTTGTCCCTTCTCTATGTTGTTTAACCCATGAATGACCATTAGAGCGATTTCATGATGTTTTTCATTTTGTCAACTATTCCCTACCATTCGTAATTCATCACATCACATTTATGACATCCTCGTTACATAATATCAATATATACATTTAATATATACATTTTGTTTCCTTTTTTTCTCCTCCTCATTTTGCTTATTCATTTTTAACCCTTTGTTTCCCCTTATATTTTTCTCCCTTTATATTAAAAACTTATTTTTAGTTTCATTACCTCATTTTAAGGGGGGCAAATAAAATGAATTAAAGCTATATGCGAGCAATTTGAGTAACCCATACCATTTCTTAATTGTATGCGAGCTATTCCTTTTGTGGTAATCCTTTCATTCCCCAAAGGGGATATCATATTTGAAAGTTAAGTCCATTATGCCCAAATACTACAGCTTAATTTTCACTTCCTTATCTTTCTTATTTTTTGGAGGTATTTTTTTAATCAGTATGGGTCTTCTAAGGAAAGTGCCAGTGCTTGAAAGTGCAACGTGCATCCAGGGATTTATTATTCCTGCCCTGGTTAGCAGCATGTTCTAAAGTGCAAAAATCGTTTAACGTGCTAAAGTGCATCCATATGGAATAAAGTGTTAATAGATCTAAAGTGCATGGTGCTAAAGTGCCTGACTTTTTACCTCCTTCCTTTAAATTCTGCTCGCAATTTCATAATGTGTCTATAATGTGAGTGAAGATTATAAAACTTCTAGAACTTTTAAATTTACTACTCCAATTGACCTTCCGGGTAATACAATATTTCAAAAATACACACAGTTCTAGTTATTCTGTACATTCATGCTTTCCTAATATATTCAACATCTGCAGCCATTCTTCAATTCAATTGTTCATATTGTTATAAATGCACAAAAAGTTCTGCATCCTTGTTGTGGCCCCAGGGTGTCTCCGTCCCCATCAATAAAATCAATCGGGATTTTTGTTTGCGTAATTCATTCTCCCGATTTCCGCCTCTCAGATGGGCCCTGATGTGTTTAATGCCCCAGTAGGAAAATGTTGATAGAGATCGATTATGCATCTGATCGAAGTGACAAGCTACTGGATAGGTTTTGTCCCCGTTTTTGATGGCTCTTATGTGCTGCAATATTCTCAGTTTCAATTTATTTTTAGTACTCCCAATGTACAGTTTATTGCAGCCACATCTCAGTGCATAGATCACGAACTCTGTATTACAGGTTATCCTTTCTCTAATTGGGATTATGTGCCCATCCATTGTGCGGTAGTTCTTACTATTCGTCCCATATTCACAAGCCTTACATGAATTACACTTCACAAAGCCTTCCTGGTTCTTGGCTAACCATGATCCCATTCCCTGTGAGTTCTTTTTATTGATGTAATGACTTGAGGTCAAGATATCTCCCAAGGAGCATACCTTTTTTGATGTGACTTGTGGGCCTTTTTCAAACATTTCAGTTAAATGCTCATCATTTTTCAGTACACACCAATATTTTTTGAGGACAGATGTAACGCTTGATTGGACCAAATTATACTCCAGGAAAAGTCTTTTAATAGTGTTATTGTCTTTTTCTTCCTGGGACTTTTGAGAGTAAAGAGATTCCTTTCTTGTTTTTTCTCCTGATCTACCTTTTGCATCCTCAAGAATGGTTATTGGGTATCCTCTTTGTCTAAACAGTCCAAACAGTCTATCCACCTCCTTTGTTGTGTTCAGTAAGTTTCTAGTTTTTTTTACTTAAAGTAATATTTTATCACCATGTGTAAAGCCAAGACAACCCCCGCCATGCACAGCCTTCTGCTAACAATAACTACCCAGTGGCGACCGGAAAAAATAAATATATATATATATATATATTCACTGAAAAAACCATAGGTTTCAGGCACGTTATAGTTAGAAATTTGCATTTAAAAAACCTTAAAAAATCACTGAAAAAACCATAAGGTTTTAGGGACAGTTATAGTTAGTTGGACATTGCACTCGTACAAAACTCGTGAAATTCCCCGTTATAGTTAGTTCAGGTAACTATAACTCGCGCCCCGCAATGCACTGCTGATGACGTCACATATTACATCACTCATGACATGGTCAGTGACATCACTGATGACATCACTGATGACATCTCAAATGACATCACTGATGACATCACTGATGACATCATCCATGTGAGAATTTAATGCATCTTCTCACACCCTAATATAAGTTTTGAAACACCCACTCTAAATTACAGACTGCCATTCTCAAAACCATACACACTCCAATACCAATAAGTACATACCCACTCACTGATTCTTAGGTCTACACACACACATCTACTCACTCACCCGTACAGTCACTCATACTTACAGTCACTCAGTACAGGACTATCATATGCACTCATACACCTATATAAACACTCACACAACGCAACTCATCCATAGAGGTACTCACACACCTAGTCAGTCATGCAAATAATTAATCACACTCCAATTTACTCACCTATACAGTTATACACACCAGCTCACTTACTCATAAAAATACTAGCACATTCTTACGCTCCTATGCAATCACTGATGCAAGCACACACTCATCCATATAGCCAATCTCACAATCACACACTCTCACTTATAGCCATTTATATACTCCAACACACATATATACTGCCTTTCACATATGTAGTTACTCACACATGTACCACTGAGATATACATTCAATCACTAACACACCCATACACACACTCACCCACCCATACAGTCCATCACAGACGCACTCTTGAAACCATGCACCCAGTGAATCACCCACTCACACATCTATGCACAGAGTCACACTCACCCCACCCACACAAACACTGAGGCACCCATACAGATACTCAGAGAACCAATCCATAACCCATATAAACACTCATTTAGCTAGTCAGAAACCCATGCAGCTGCTTACACAACAACAGACAGACGGATACAGACATTCACACAGTTTAGTCACTCACCCATGCATCCAGTAAGATACGTTTAATCACTCACTTATAGACTCAGTCACGCACCTACTAAATCATCCATTCAGACACTTATACACCCACTCATTCTTCAATACGCCTTTCCCTATATATATTAAACATATTTAAACTTTACACAAACACACAGTCACTGGATGATGTCATCAGTGATGTCATCAGTGATGTCATTTGAGATGTCATCAGTGATGTCATCAGTGATGTCACTGACCATGTCATGAGTGATGTAATATGTGACGTCATCAGCAGTGCATTGCGGGGCGCGAGTTATAGTTACCTGAACTAACTATAACGGGGAATTTCACGGGTTTTGTACGAGTGCAATGTCCAACTAACTATAACTGTCCCTAAAACCTTATGGTTTTTTCAGTGATTTTTTAAGGTTTTTTAAATGCAAATTTCTAACTATAACGTGCCTGAAACCTATGGTTTTTTCAGTGAATTTCAAAGGTTTTTTAAATGCTAATTTCTAACTATAACGTGTCTGAAACCTATGGTTTTTTCAGTGAATTTCAAAGGTTTTTTAAATGCTAATTCCTAACTATAACATGTCTGAAACCTACGGTTTTTTCAGTGAATTTCAAAGGTTTTGTAAATGACAATTTTTAAATGTATTAATTGTTATATTTATTTTTTTCATACTGATTTACTACATTTTTAGAAACTTTTTTTTTACATATTTTATTTTTTAAATTACATTGTAATTACATTATACATTACAAAAAATACTTTCTCAGAATGAATTACTTTAGTTTAAATACTTTGCACATAGGCAATAGACTTTTAAGTACAGTAGTTACAGTTGTTGCAATGGGCAACACATTTTCAAACACAATGCAACATTCAGCTCAATGTGAATTTCTAGTTAAATGCAATTAGTTACTTTATGGATTACTTTTCTAACCACAGGACTGGATCCTAGATTCAGTCCTGGGACATCTCCTGTAAACAGTTGAGTAAAAGCGTTTTGGTTACATTAGTGATTTTTAAGGAATATTATTGTATTTTAAAAGTTGACACTTTGAAACTTTTTCTCATAGAATCACCAATGTTATCCTATGGAAGGAAATTCACTTAGCAGGTAAAAACTGTTATCGTTACTTTTTCTTACTCAGTGTTGGATCCTGGATCCAGCACTGGTGCATCTCCTGTAAACAGTTGAAAGAATGCGTTTAAGTCATACAGGCGATTTTTAAGGAATATTTGTAGTTTGTGAAAATCGACACTTTGAAACTTTTCTGCTGAAAACCAGACAATGGATTCCTATGGAAGAAAATCGGAATTCATATTTCGGCTGATTTTAGAGGAATATTTTAAAGTTCCAAAACTCCACACTTAGAAGAATTTCCAAGTGAAACCAGTCAATGTTAGCCTATGGAAGGAAATTCAAGTTACTGGTAAGTACGGTTAAAATTACTTTTCAGGACCAGTACTGGGCTGAAAGATACAGCACTGAGGTCTCTCCTGATAACAGGTGAGTAAATCGGAATTTGTATTTCGGCTGATTTTAGAGGAATATTTGTATGTTTCAAAAATCAACACTTAGAAACTTTTTCAGCAAAAAGCAGGCAATGATATCCTATGGAAGGAAATTCAAGTTACTGGTAAGTACGGTTAAAATTACTTTTGAGGATCAGTACTGGGCTGAAAGATGCAGCACTGAGGTCTCTCCTGATAACAGGTGAGTAAATCGGAATTCGTATTTCGGCTGATTTTAGAGGAATATTTTAAAGTTCCAAAACTCCACACTTAGAAGAATTTCCAAGTGAAACCAGTCAATGTTAGCCTATGGAAGGAAATTCAAGTTACTGGTAAGTACGGTTAAAATTACTTTTCAGGACCAGTACTGGGCTGAAAGATACAGCACTGAGGTCTCTCCTGATAACAGGTGAGTAACTCGGAATTCGTATTTCGGCTGATTTTAGAGGAATATTTGTATGTTTCAAAAATCAACACTTAGAAACTTTTTCAGCAAAAAGCAGGCAATGATATCCTATGGAAGGAAATTCAAGTTACTGGTAAGTACGGTTAAAATTACTTTTCAGGATTAGTACTGGGCTGAAAGATGCAGCACTGAGGTCTCTCCTGATAACAGGTGAGTAAATCCGAATTCGTAGTTCGGCAGATTTTAGAGGAATATTTGCACAATGGTGAAGGTAGGGGGCGGGGCCTGACGTGACATCTGTGCAAACGCGCCCCGTGGCGTGTTTTAAGTTGGGGGATTAAGTCCCCTTGAATCATGAGGGTCCCTAGGGGCCAACTAGCCCACCAGGAACCTCCAGTATGCGCCAGGGGCTGCGTTGCAGAGACGTGTAGAGAGGCCACACCCCTTTTACACCTCTCTGCAACGCAGCTCTGTGGCGCTTTCTGGATGTACCTGTTGGGCTAGTTGGCCCCAGGGACCCTCAGGATTGAAGGGATTTAATTCCCCATCTTAAAACGCGCCACGGGGCCTGTTTGCACACATGTCACCTGAAGCCCCGCCCCTCCCTTCACCACTGTGCAAACGCGCCCCGTGGCGCGTTTTAAGTTGGGGGATTAAGTCCCCTTGAATCCTGAGGGTTCCTGGGGGCCAACTAGCCCACCATGTACCTCCAAAAGCGCCACAGAGCTGCGTTGCAGAGAGGTGTATACTGGAGGTTCCTGGTGGGCTAGTTGGCCCCCAGGGACCCCCAGTATTCAAGGGGAATTACTTCCCCATTTGCAAACGCGCCAGGGGCGCGTTTGCAGAGTGGTGAAGGAAGGGGGCGGGGCCTGCGGGCCGATCATTATTTTTTATTTTTTTTTGTTTTTTTTCCCTGAAGGGGGGCTGTGTGGCTCCCCTTCCTTTTTCTTATTTTTGGGCCCTGGGGACCCCATCCCCCAGGACCTTACCCCCATTTTTTTTTTTAAATTTAAAAAAAAATATATATTTCTGGGGAGGGGGGCCGCGTGGCCCCCCTCCCGGGCCACTACTTGCCCCGGGACCCCATCCCCCGGGGCCTGGCCTCTGGTTGGGGACTGTGGGGCGTCCCCAAACCCCCACAGTCCCGCCGGCTCCCCGTGTCCTACGGGAGCCGGCATTGCTTTACACATGGGGAGCAGCTAACATGCTGCTCCCCGTGTGGAAAAGCAATTGTCTTTGGATATTGGAAGTGAGAGCAGGTTTCCCTGCTCTCTCTTCCAATATCCAAAGCAGTTTGCAATGACAGGACGGGAGCCACGAGGCTCCCGTCCTGTCATTGCAAACAGCAGTGTCCCGGGGTAGGCACACCGGGACACTGCAGGAGCCGGCCCTGGGGGTGGCGGTCCCCAGGGCCACCACAGGCTCCAGGAGGGGGCCGCGCGGCCCCCTCCCTACATCAGCAAAGCCCCGGGGAGGTGGTGGTCCCCGGGGCTTCGGGTCCAAACGGACCCCCATTTTAATTTGTTAGTGCCCCGGGAGGTGGCGGTCCTCGGGCGTGTGGGGGCTCGAGCCCCCCCCCACACAGGAAAAAAAAAAAGAAGCCCCGGGGGTGGCGGTCCCCGGGGCTTAGGGGCCCTTAGAGGCCCCCATACATAAAATAAACACCCTCCAGCATGCCCCCGGGACTTGGCCCACCCGGGGGCAATTAACATCGAAGCGCGGAGACCGCGCTTCAATTTTTATCGGCAGGATCCGCGCACCCTGAGCGCATCCTGCCGATTTAAAAAAAAAATGCTTTTTGCCCAGGGGGTCCTTGTGGGACCCCTGAGCAGACCTAGGGGTCAGGGTGTTTCTACCCTGCCCCCTTTGTGCGTTTTGCGCACTTTTTTACTGCTTTCTTGTTCCTCGGTTCTACCGAGGAACAAGATGGCTGCCAACACTTCCTGGTTTGGAGTGTTGACAGCCAATTAGCAGACAGCTCGTGATCGGGAGGGTGCGCGAATCCGACGCGGCCATAGATATATATGTACGTTTACTTTTGATTTTCTCAGCAACTACTGAACGGATTTACACCATTTAACAAAAAGGGTTCTTTCTGAACCAAGAACTACCTCTTTGCCAAATTTGGTGTAATTCCGTTCAGCAGTTCGGGCTGTAGCCGTGTCTAAAGTTTCCTATGGAAAAATGAATGGGGAAAACGCGTTTTGGGACCCCCTTTTTCTCGGCCCCCGCTTGACGAATCACCCGAGACTTTCAGGGTAGGAGCGGACCGGAGCGCCCCACAAAGTTTGAAAATTTTGCGAAGATACGTCAACCGGCAAGAGAGTTATTTCAAATAGAATGTCGCGGATTTCCTATGGAAAATAGGTTCTAACTATAACTATCTACTGGCGACCGCCAGTAGATAATATATATATGATTAGACTAATTGCTCACTATGGCCTCGGAAGAAGATGAAGAGAGTTCATCGAAACGCGTCGGCCAAAGGACAATATTACGGGAAGGGAAGCTGCCCGGTTTAAGAATAAAGAAATGTTTTTTACCTTCAACAGAGTGCGGCTCTAATTGCTGGAGCAATTCATTTGGAAACATGTTGCACGGCGCGCTTCAGGCCGTGAGAGCGACGCACCACCTATCTCACTGGACTTGGGGCTTCTCGAGGGGAATGCATCTCCTTGAATGCGGTGTTGGAGGTACTGTAAGTCAACTGGGCAGAGTCTTTTCCAGAGGCTCAATGGGGGCTGCAAGAATTTTCCTTTTTTACTAATAGTGAGCATTGGAACCCATTGGAACCCACTGGAGGGTTGAAATATGCGGATTACTACAGAGCCCAGCATGCAACGTGAATTTTACATTAATTAACGGCACACCGGAGGCCAGGGACATTAATCGAATTAGCATGCAGGGGCTGCTGGGGAAGCACATGATTAGACTAATTGCTCACTATGGCCTCGGAAGAAGATGAAGAGAGTTCATCGAAACGCGTCGGCCAAAGGACAATATTACGGGAAGGGAAGCTGCCCGGTTTAAGAATAAAGAAATGTTTTTTACCTTCAACAGAGTGCGGCTCTAATTGCTGGAGCAATTCATTTGGAAACATATATATATATATATCCACAAAAACAAACACCCATTTGAGGAGCCTCAGAGGAAAGTAAAAGCCTTTAATGCAGGATGTTGGCAGCGCAGTACACAAGCAATGTCTCTCTTCCGAAATAACACCCAATGCGTTTCGAACAGAAATGTTCTTGCTCACGGGCTCAGGAAGTGCAATGGCAATACTGATTTGGAGCCGCATTGATGGACTATTTTAAAAAACAGCCCGACTAAGTCTGCAGCTTCTGTCTCACCCACTGGGGCAATACTTGGCATCACTGTAAAGGACGCAGCGGCACCCACTGGGGTAAGATGTCAAGAAACCACAAGTACCAGCATGCCTAGTTGCATACGCCCACTGGGGCGGGTCTTGAAATATTTATCAGGTGTTTCTTGAAGACTGACTGCTATTTCCTGTTTGCACAGCCCGTGAACAAGAACACTTGATGTTTGAAACACGTAGGGCTTTCCATTTATGAAGGAAGAGACTGCTAACTTGTTGCACTGTGAGGTCCTCAATTAAAAGGTGTTTTCAACTCCCCGTGGCGGCGTCTTCATTTGGGGCGACCTGTTTGTGTGGATGTTTAGCGGCTTGCTCAGCCGCGAAGATGCCCGCTGCGAGATATGCAGATCCAGCGAGTGGTACCTACCATTTGCACTGGAGCGGGGAGCCGCATTGATGGACTATTTTAAAAAACAGCCCGACTAAGTCTGCAGCTTCTGTCTCACCCACTGGGGCAATACTTGGCATCACTGTAAAGGACGCAGCGGCACCCACTGGGGTAAGATGTCAAGAAACCACAAGTACCAGCATGCCTAGTTGCATACGCCCACTGGGGCGGGTCTTGAAATATTTATCAGGTGTTTCTTGAAGACTGACTGCTATTTCCTGTTTGCACAGCCCGTGAACAAGAACACTTGATGTTTGAAACGCGTAGGGCTTTCCATTTATGAAGGAAGAGACTGCTACCTTGTTGCACTGTGAGGTCCTCAATTAAAAGGTGTTTTCAACTCCCGTGGCGGCGTCTTCATTTGGGGCGACCTGTTTGTGTGGATGTTTAGCGGCTTGCTCAGCCGCGAAGACGCCCGCTGCGAGATATGCAGATCCAGCGAGTGGTACCTACCATTTGCACTGGAGCGGGGAGCCGCATTGATGGACTATTTTAAAAAACAGCCCGACTAAGTCTGCAGCTTCTGTCTCACCCACTGGGGCAATACTTGGCATCACTGTAAAGGACGCAGCGGCACCCACTGGGGTAAGATGTCAAGAAACCACAAGTACCAGCATGCCTAGTTGCATACGCCCACTGGGGCGGGTCTTGAAATATTTATCAGGTGTTTCTTGAAGACTGACTGCTATTTCCTGTTTGCACAGCCCGTGAACAAGAACACTTGATGTTTGAAACACGTAGGGCTTTCCATTTATGAAGGAAGAGACTGCTACCTTGTTGCACTGTGAGGTCCTCAATTAAAAGGTGTTTTCAACTCCCCGTGGAGGCGTCTTCATTTGGGGCGACCTGTTTGTGTGGATGTTTAGCGGCTTGCTCAGCCGCGAAGACGCCCGCTGCGAGATATGCAGATCCAGCGAGTGGTACCTACCATTTGCACTGGAGCGGGGAGCCGCATTGATGGACTATTTTAAAAAACAGCCCGACTAAGTCTGCAGCTTCTGTCTCACCCACTGGGGCAATACTTGGCATCACTGTAAAGGACGCAGTGGCACCCACTGGGGTAAGATGTCAAGAAAGCACAAGTACCAGCATGCCTAGTTGCATACGCCCACTGGGGCGGGTCTTGAAATATTTATCAGGTGTTTCTTGAAGACTGACTGCTATTTCCTGTTTGCACAGCCCGTGAACAAGAACACTTGATGTTTGAAACGCGTAGGGCTTTCCATTTATGAAGGAAGAGACTGCTACCTTGTTGCACTGTGAGGTCCTCAATTAAAAGGTGTTTTCAACTCCCCGTGGCGGCGTCTTCATTTGGGGCGACCTGTTTGTGTGGATGTTTAGCGGCTTGCTCAGCCGCGAAGACGCCCGCTGCGAGATATGCAGATCCAGCGAGTGGTACCTACCATTTGCACTGGAGCGGGGAGCCGCATTGATGGACTATTTTAAAAAACAGCCCGACTAAGTCTGCAGCTTCTGTCTCACCCACTGGGGCAATACTTGGCATCACTGTAAAGGACGCAGCGGCACCCACTGGGGTAAGATGTCAAGAAACCACAAGTACCAGCATGCCTAGTTGCATACGCCCACTGGGGCGGGTCTTGAAATATTTATCAGGTGTTTCTTGAAGACTGACTGCTATTTCCTGTTTGCACAGCCCGTGAACAAGAACACTTGATGTTTGAAACGCGTAGGGCTTTCCATTTATGAAGGAAGAGACTGCTACCTTGTTGCACTGTGAGGTCCTCAATTAAAAGGTGTTTTCAACTCCCTGTGGCGGCGTCTTCATTTGGGGCGACCTGTTTGTGTGGATATATATATATATATATATATATATTATCTACTGGCGGTCGCCAGTAGATAGTTATAGTTAGGACCTATTTTCCATAGGAAATCCGCAACATTCTATTTGAAATAACTCTTGCGTCGGTTGACGAATCTTCGCGAAATTTTCAAACTTTATGGCCCGCTCCGGGCCGCTCCTACCCTGAAAGTTTCGGGGTGATTCGTCAAGCGGGGGCCGAGAAAAAAGGGGGGTCCCAAAACGTGTTTTCCCCATGCATTTCCCCTAGGAAACTTTAGCCACGGCTACAGCCCGAACTGCTGAACGGAATTACACAAAATTTGGCAAAGAGGTAGTTCTTGGTTCAGAAAGAACCCTTTTTGTTAAATGGTGTAAATCCGTTCAGTAGTTGCGGAGAAATTAAAAAAATAAGAGTCAAAAAATCAATTTCCCATAGGAAACTTTATGCAAGGCTACAGCCCGAACTGCTGAACGGAATTACACCAAATTTGGCAAAGAGGTAGTTCTTGGTTCAGAAAGAACCCTTTTGTTAAATGGTGTAAATCCGTTCAGTAGTTGCTGAGAAAATCAAAAGTAAAAACACATATATATCTGGGCGGAGCCTAACCACACATGTCATCGTGAGATCTGATTGGCTGTCAGCACTTCATCCTGGAATTGCTGGCAGCCATCTTGGGACCAATATAAATGATAGTACCCCATTGAAATGCATTGTAGTGAATCGAAGATTTTGAGGGTTACCAAAAGGAGAACTATAAAGGGTGATAACAGACTTTAGTTACATTAGAATTCATTTGTTGATGGTACCATACTAATTTCAGGAATTCTGGTGTGTTCTAAGGTGATTTTACCCTGTGAAAAACCTTCTGCTGGGATATCATGAATCATGTTTGAGAGAAAACTATTTTCACATGCTTGTCCCATACAGTTTTGGAAGGTGCTCCAGAAGCTAAAATGAGAGCATATTTTCTGTAAATTCACATTATCTTTCTCAGTCATGTGAGAATGAAGTCTGACATTCTCAGTAAAACATGTACATCCAACAATGGCAGAGACTGTCAGTTGAATCCTTTGTGTTCTACTGCAGCTTCCCAGAGTGTTCTAAAGAACAACTAGAGTGCTAACAGCCTTACTTATGACAAAAGTATGGCACACCTCAAGCCATCTTGATTGGAATAAACTGGTAACACTTAAAACATTTAATTTAAAAAGGAACAAAATGAGGGGGTTCATTTTGCCATAGAAATTATGGTTAGTGCTGTAGAAAGAAAAATTAGGACATGTTTTAAGTGAGATCTCAAATATCTTCCTGTTATATTTCAACAGGAGCAGCCTGTCAGTTGATGCCTTTGTGTTCTACTGCAGCTTCCCAGAGTGTTCTAAAGAACAACTAGAGTGCTAACAGCCTTACTTGTGACAAAAGTATGGCACACCTGAAGCCATCTTGATTGGAATAAACTGGTAACACTTAAAACATTTAATTTAAAAAGGAACAAAATGAGGGGGTTCATTTTGCCATAGAAATGATGGTTAGTGCTGCAAAAAGAAAATTTAGGGCATGTTTTAAGTGAGATCTCAAATCCTCTTCTATTTCATTAGAAAATTCTGACATGCAGACTGAAACAATCACTTTCAATACCAGCAGTAGACTTCCAGTTAACTCCTTGGTGAGCAGTAGCTTTACTACAGTGATCTAATGAACAACTAGAGTGCTAACATTCTGAATTTATGGCAAATGTGTGCACATCTGAATGCCTTCTTGATGGAATCAAAGTAAAAAACTGAAAGCATTTCCTACTGAGGAGACTGTAGTAAATGAGGAAATTAGGAAACTTCATAACAAATAAGTCTCCAAAGATGGCCACCAGAGAAAAAAGAGCCCAAATGTAGCACAAATATCACCCAGAGGTAGCCCACATATAGCCCAATGACAGACGTGTGCAAAACACTTTTTGTTTTTTGTTTTTTTTGCAGTTTTATATAGTGCAGACTGGTCAGGTATTGGAGTGCTTTACATGAGCATTGGTTACATCACACAAGGACAAATTCATGTTGGTTGACCCCTACACTACCCAAACACCACTGCACTACCCTAAACCCTAAAACACTACCCCCAGCACGACCCCCTTCACTACCCAAACACAACTGCACTACCCTAAACTCAAAAACACTACCCCCAGCACGACCCCCTACACTACCCAAACACCAGTGCACTACCCTAAACCCTAAATCTACCCCCTACACTACACAAATACCACTGCACTACCCTAAACCCTAAAACACTAGAACCCAGCACGACCCCCTACAGTACACAAACACCACTGCACTACCCTAAACCCTAAAACACTACCCCTACTCTACACAAACACCATTGCACTACCCTAAACCCTAAAACACTACTCCCAGCATGACCCCCTACACTACACAAACACCACTGCACTACCCTAAACCCTAAAACACTACCCCAGCATGACCCCCTACACTACCCAAACACCACTGCACTACCCTAAACCCTAAAACACTACCCCCAGCACGACTCCCTACACTACCTAAACACCACTGCACTACACTAAACCCTAAATCTACCCCCAGCATGACCTCCCACACTACACAAACACCACTACACTACCCTAAACCCTAAAACACTACCCCCAGCACGACCCCCTTCACTACCCAAACACCACTGCACTACCCTAAACCCTAAAACACTAACCCCAGCATGACCCCCTATACTACCCAAACACCACTGCACTACCCTAAACCCTAAAACACTACCCCCAGCACGACTCCCTACACTACACAAACACCACTGGACTACCCTAAACCCTAAAACACTACCCCCAGCACGACTCCCTACACTACCTAAACACCACTGCACTACACTAAACCCTAAATCTACCCCCAGCATGACCTCCCACACTACACAAACACCACTACCCTACCCTATACCCTAAAACACGACCCCGTACACTACACAAACACAACTGCACTACCCTAAACCCTAAAACACTACCCACAGCATGACCCCCTACACTACACAAACACCACTGCACTACCCTAAACCCTAAAACACTACCCCCTACACTACACAAACACCACTGCCCTACCCTAAACCCTAAAACACAACCCCCAGCATGACCCCCTACACTACACAAACACCACTGCACTACCCTAAACCCCCTACACTATACAAACACCACTGCATTACTCTAAACCCTAAAACACTACCCCCAGCACGACCCCCTCACAACACAAACACCACTGCACTACCCTAAACCCTAAATCGACCCCCAGCACGACCCCCTACACTACCCAAACACCACTGCCAAACCCTAAACCCTAAAACACTACCCCCAGCATGAACCCCTACACTACCCAAACACCACTGCACTACCCTAAACCTTAAAACAATACCCCCAGCACTACCCCCTACACTACACAAACACCACTGCACTACCCTAAACCCTAAAACACTACCCCAGCACTACCCCCTACACTACCCAAACACCACTGCACTAACATAAACCCTAAAACACTACCCCCAGCACAACCCCCTACACTACACAAACACCACTGCACTACCCTAAACCCTAAAACACTACCCCCAGCACGACTCCCTACACTACCCAAACACCACTGCACTACCCTAAACCCTAAATCTACCCCCAGCATGACCCCCTACACTACCCAAACACCACTGCACTACCCTAAACCATAAAGCACTACCCCCAGCATGACCCCTACACTACACAAACACCACTGCACTACCCTAAACCCTAAAACACTACCACCAGCATGACCCCCTACACTACTCAAACACCACTGCACTACCCTAAACCCTAAAACACTAACCCAGCACGACCCCCTACACTACCCATACACCACTGCACTACCCTAAAGCCTAAAACACTACCCCTAGCATGACCCCCTACACTACTGCACTACCCTAAACCCTAAAACACTACCCCAGCACGACCCCCTACACTACCCAAACACCACTGCACTACCCTAAACCCTAAAACACTACCCCCTGCACGACCCCCTACACCACCCAAACACCACTGCACTACCCTAAACCCTAGAAAAGAAACCCCCACCCCATGCCCAATCCCCCTTACCTCTCACTCCTCATGGTTCCTCTCTCCTCGTGGTTCCTGCTTCACGTCGTCTCTGAGGGGCGGTGCACGTCGTTGTGAGGAAACGGAACAGCCTCTGTTTCCTTACAACGACATGGATCGTCTACATGTTTTTTAGAACGCATGGTCATTTACCATACATACCTTTACAACAAAATTCGTTGACCATGCGATCTAAAAAAATGCGTAGTAATGACTTCGTGATGTACAATGCATGCGTGGTAATGCATGCGTTGTAATGGTATCGCAAAGTAAAAAAGTCATTGTAACGGCTGTTTACCGATCGAAGCTGGCCCCTGTTCTTCAGTGAGACGTTTATTTGATTAATTAGGAGGAAGGAATGTGTTTTTTTTACCGAAAAGTGCATTCCCGGCTGTTGTATTGTGAAAGTGTCCGCGTGGCCTGGTTTCACTTCCGGTGAGAGAGTGGAAGAGTCTGTTTGGATCTAAAGGAGTTCTGTTGTTGGACGGGGCCGGCGTGACATGTCATCAGAAAACATAGCTAATGGAAAGCGTCCTCCCTGAAGTGTGGAGCAGTGCCATGAGAGGTCAACGAGTGTGCGTCCCACCGCAGAATGACCGTACCGCGTGACCCAAGTGCCACCTCCAGGGTACGGGAGGCAGAAGCGGCATCGCAGGTCCTCTTGAAGACCGTTGTAGCACTAATTCTACATTTTGGTACTAGGGCATTTTAACTTCGTTGTTCCTGCCAGATACAAAGAGAAGATCCTGTGTTATTCAGTGCCCTCGTTACCTTTTTTGTGGGTTGTGGTGCTTGTCACTTCGCTGCCCCGCCGGTGCACACGACTGGGCACCCCACCTCGTGTGCCATCTGCAGGGCCTCTGCCCTCGGATCACTGGTTTCGGTTTCTGGAGTGGCAACATAAACAGTTGCTCCCAAAGGACTAGCCTGAACACTTAGATGAATATCCCCTGCACCAGCATTCCACAGAAATTCTTTCCTAGCTCTCCCACGTCAACGAGGACGTCATAATAGCATGGCTCCGCTCGTGACACCGTATGACGTCATCGGAGCCATAAGAGAACCTCGTCGGCGTGCTGACGTCAGTTCCACCCATTTTTTCCGTGCCACCGAGGCAAACAGGGGACCGAGACATTTTCACAAGTATACATAGTATAATAAATATATATATATTCACTGAAAAAACCATAGGTTTCAGGCACGTTATAGTTAGAAATTAGCATTTAAAAAACCTTAGAAATTCACTGAAAAAACCATAGGTTTCAGGCAGGTTATAGTTAGAAATTACCATTTAAAAAACCTTAGAAATTCACTGAAAAAACCATAGGTTTCAGGGGCGTTATAGTTAGTTGGACATTTCACTCGTACAAAACCATAGAAATTCCCCCGTTATAATTAGTTCAGCTAACTATAACTCGCGCGCCCGCAATGCACTGCTGATGACGTCACATATTACATCACTCATGACATGGTCAGTGACATCACTCATGACATCACTGATGACATCTCAAATGACATCACTGATGACATCACTGATGTCATCATCCAGTGAATGTGTGTTTTTCTGAAAATTAAATATGTTTTATATATGTATATCTCAAGGTCGATGGAAGAATAAATGGGTATATAAGTGTCTAAATGGATGATTTTGTTTTGTAAAATTGATTGTATAACTGACTAAGTGTATCTTAGTGAATACATGGGTTAGTGAGTAATGTTTAAATATGAAAATATCTGTATCAGTCTCTCACTTTGTGTATAAGTTGCTGCATGGGTTGGTGAGTAGCTACATGAGTGTCTATATGGGTTATTAGTTGGTTTTTTGAGTATCAATATGAGTGTCTGAGTGTCTGTATGGTTCGGTGGGGGTATTACTTAGTGCATAGATGCATGAATGAGTGACTCACTGTTTGTATGTGTTGAAGACAGCATGTGTGCAGGACTGTATAGGTGGATGAGTATGTGTATGGGTGTGTTAGTGAGTGAATGACAGTCTCAATAGTGTCTTTATGAGTAACTACATATGTTTTAAACTAGTATATGTGAGTATTGGTGTATATAAGTGAGTATATGTGAGAGTGAGAGATTGGAAGAGTTCCTGTACAAATAAGTAGGTGTTTCTATAAGTGATTGTTTAAGAGAGTAAGTATGTGTAAGTTTCTGTAGAAGTAAGTGTGGTAGTGTGTGTATAACTGTATATGCAAATAAATGGATGTTTGATACTTTGTTTGCATGTGTGACTATGTGTGTGAGTAACTCTATGGATGAGTGGCAGTGTGTAACAGGATGTATAGGTGTATGAGTACATATGATGAGTGAGTACATGTATGAGTGACTGTATAGGGACTGTTGGTGAATGAGTGGATGTGTGTGTAGATCTTGGAATTACTGAATAGGTGTGTTGTAACTGGTATTGGTATGTCCATTGTTTTGAAAATGTTAGTTTGTATTTTTGAGTGTGTGTATCAAAGGTTATATTAGGGTGAGAGGAGGTCTGCCACTCTATCACAAGGATGATGTCATCAGTGATGTCATCAGTGATGTCATTTGAGATGTCATCAGTGATGTCATGAGTGATGTCACTGACCATGTCATGAGTGATGTAATATGTGACGTCATCAGCAGTGCATTGCGGGCGCGCGAGTTATAGTTAGCTGAACTAACTATAACGGGGGAATTTCTATGGTTTTGTACGAGTGAAATGTCCAACTAACTATAACGCCCCTGAAACCTATGGTTTTTTCAGTGAATATATATATATATCACTGAAAAAACCATAGGTTTCAGACACGTTATAGTTAGAAATTAGCATTTAAAAAACCTTTGAAATTCACTGAAAAAACCATAGGTTTTAGGGACAGTTATAGTTAGTTGGACATTCACTCGTACAAAACCATAGAAATTCCCCCGTTATAGTTAGTTCAGCTAACTATAACTCGCGCCTCGCAATGCACTGCTGATGACGTCACATATTACATCACTCATGACATGGTCAGTGACATCACTGATGACATCTCAAATGACATCACTGATGACATCATCCAGTGACTGTGTGTTTCTGTAAAGTTTAAATATGTTTAATATATATAGGGAAAGGCGTATTGAAGAATGAGTGGGTGTATAAGTGTCTGAATGGATGATTTAGTACGTGAGTGACTGACTCTACAAGTGAGTGATTAAATGTATCTTACTGAATGCATGGGTTAGTGACTAAACTGTGTGAATGTCTGTATCCGTCTGTCTGTTGGTTTGTAAGCGGCTGCATGGCTTTCTGAATAGCTACATGAGTGTCTACATGGGTTATTGATTGATTGTCTGAGTATCTGTATGGGTGCCTGAGTGTTTGTGTGGGTGGGGTATGTGTGACTCTGTGCATAGATGTGTGAGTTGGTGATTCACTGGGTGCATGGTTTCAAGAGTGCATCTGTGATGGACTGTATGGGTGGGTGAGTGTGTGTATGGGTGTGTTAGTGATTGAATGTATATCTCAGTGGTACATGTGTGAGTAACTACATATGTGAAAGGCAGTATATATGTGTGTTGGAGTATATAAATGGCTATAAGTGAGAGTGTGTGATTGTGAGAGTGGCTGTATGGATGAGTGTGTACTTGTATCAGTGATTGTATAAGAGTGTAAGAATGTGCTAGTATTTGTATGAGTAAGTGAGCTGGTGTGTGTATAACTGTATAGGTGAGTAAATGGGTGTGTGATTAAGTTTTTTACATGACTGACTAGGTGTGTGAGTACCTCTATGGATGAGTGGCGGTGTGTGAGTGTTTATATAGGTGTATGAGTGCATATGATAGTCCTGTACTGAGTGACTAAGTATGAGTGACTGTACGGGTGAGTGAGTGGATGTGTGTGTAGACCTAAGAATCAGTGAGTGGGTATGTAGTTTTTGGTGTTGGAGTGTCTATGGTTTTGAGAATGGCAGTCTGTAATTTAGAGTGGGTGTATCAAAAGTTATATTAGGGTGTGAGAAGATGCATGAAATTATCACATGGATGATGTCATCAGTGATGTCATTTGAGATGTCATCAGTGATGTCATCAGTGATGTCACTGACCATGTCATGAGTGATGTAATATGTGACGTCATCAGCAGTGCATTGCGGGCGCGAGTTATAGTTAGCTGAACTAACTATAACGGGGGAATTTCTATGGTTTTGTACGAGTGAAATGTCCAACTAACTATAACTGTCCCTAAAACCTATGGTTTTTTCAGTGAATTTCAAAGGTTTTTAAATGCTAATTTCTAACTATAACGTGTCTGAAACCTATGGTTTTTTCAGTGAATTTCAAAGGTTTTTTAAATGCTAATTTCTAACTATAACGTGCCTGAAACCTATGATTTTTTAAGTGAATTTCAAAGGTTTTTTTAAATGCTAGTTTCTAACTATGCCTACAGAGGTAGGACATGAGAAGAAAGAAGAAAAACGCACAGAAAGAAGCAAAAGATGTGCAGAAAGAACCAACAGAGGAGCAGAAAGAGGCCTTGTTGCAAAATCATCCTGTGCCCACAACTTTTTCAGACGGGTACTGGTGGTAACTGACTCTGACTAACCAGAGCCAGTGCTATGCTAAAAGACACTTAGAATACAGTGAAAACACCTACATACACTAGGGAACACTATGCGTTGGGGTACCCCTGTGATTAGCATGACCTCCTCTGCAAGTCCCTAGTACATAATAGGGCAGGGGGATTAAAACTACCTCTTAAAACGCGCTACAGGGCGCGTTTGCACAGTGGTGAAGGGGGGGGGACTGAGGTGACATGTGTGCAAACGCACCCCGTGGCGCGCTTTAAGTTGCGGGATTAAGTCCCCTTGAATTCTGAGGGTCCCTGGGGCCCAACTAGCCCCCCAGGTACCTACAGTTAGGACCATAGAGCTGAGTTGCAGAGAGGCGTTCCGAGGCCACGCACCTTTTTTCACCTTTCTGCAACGCAACTCTGTTGTGCTTACTGAAGGTACCTGGTGGGCTAGTTGGCCCCCAGGGTCCCTCAGGATTCAAAGGGAATTAATTCCCCAACTTAAAACGCACCACAGGGCGTGTTTGCGCACATGTCACCTGAGGCCCCGCCCCCTCCCTTCACCACTGTGCAAACGCGCCCCGTGGTGCATTTTAAGTTGGGGGATTAGGTCACCTTGAATCCTGAGGGTCCCTGGGGCCCAACTAGCCCACCACCTACTTCCAGTAAGCACCACAGGCCTGCGTTGCAACGCCTGTAACAAATTGTGCAGTTGTGTTTAGGTAGTGAAGAGGGTCGTGCTGGGGGTAGTGTTTTAGGGTTTAGGGTAGTGCAGTGGTGTTTGTGTAGTGTAGGGGGTCATGCTGGGGGTAGATTTAGGGTTTAGGGTAGTGCAGTGGTGTTTGGGTAGTGTAGGGAGTCGTGCTGGGGGAGTGTTTTAGGGTTTAGGGTAGTGCAGTGGTGTTTGGGTAGTGTAGGGGGTCGTGCTGGGGGTAGTGTTTTAGGGTTTAGGGTAGTGCAGTGGTGTTTGGGTAGTGTAGGGGGTCGTGCTGGGGGTAGTGATTTAGGGTAGTGCAGTGATGTTTGGGTAGGGTAGGGGGTACTGCTGGGGGTAGTGTTTTAGGGTTTAGGGTAGTGCAGTGGTGTTTGTGTAGTGTAGGGGGTAGTGTTTTAGGGTTTAGGGTAGTGCAGTGGTGTTTGTGTAGTGTAGGAGGTCGTGTTTTAGGGTTTAGAGTAGTGCAGTGGTCTTTGGGAGTGTAGGGAGTCATGCGGGGGTAGTGTTTTAGGGTTTAGGGTAGTGTAGGGGGTCATGCGGGGGTAGTGTTTTAGGGATTAGGGTAGTGCATTGGTGTTTGGGTAGTGTAGGGGGTCATGCGGGGGTAGTGTTTTAGGGTTTAGGGCAGTGCAGTGGTGTTTGGGTAGTGTAGGGGGTCGTGCTGGGGGAGTGTTTTAGGGTTTAGGGCAGTGCAGTGGTGTTCGGGTAGTGTAGGGGGTCATGCTGGGGGAGTGTTTTAGGGTTTAGGGCAGTGCAGTGGTGTTCGGGTAGTGTAGAGGGTCGTGCTGGGGGAGTGTTTGAGGGTTTAGGGCAGTGCAGTAGTGTTCGGGTAGTGTAGGGGTTGTGCTGGGGGTAGTATTTTAGGGTTTAGGGTAGTGCAGTGGTGTTCGGGTAGTGTAGGGGGTCGTGCTGGGGGAAGTGTTCTAGGGTTTAGGGCAGTACAGTGTTGTTTGGGCAGTGTAGGGGGTAATGCTGGGGGTGGTGTTTTAGGGTTTAGGACAGTGCAGTGGTGTTCGGGCAGTGTAGGGGGTCGTGCTGGGGGTGGTGTTTCAGGGTTTAGGGCAGTGCAGTGGTGTTCGGGCAGTGTAGGGGGTGGTGTTTCAGGGTTTAGGGCAGTGCAGTGGTGTTCGGGCAGTGTAGGGGGTCGTGCAGGGGGTGGTGTTTCAGGGTTTAGGGCAGTGGTTTTCGGGCAGTGTAGGGGGTCGTGCTGGGGGTGGTGTTTCAGGGTTTGGGGCAGTGCAGTGGTGTTCGAGCAGTAAAGGGGGTCGTGCTGGGGGTGGTGTTTCAGGGTTTAGGGCAGTGCAGTGGTGGTTTCGGGCAGTGTAGGGGGCGGTGCAGGGGGTGGTGTTTCAGGGTTTAGGGCAGTGCAGTGGTGTTCGGGCAGTGTAGGGGGTGCTGCAGGGGGTGGTGTTTCAGGGTTTAGGGCAGTGCAGTGGTGTTCGGGCAGTGTAGGAGGTCATGCAGGGGGTGGGGTTTCAGGGTTTAGGGCAGTGCAGTAGTGTTCGGGCAGTGTAGGGGGTTGTGCTGTGGCTGGTGTTTCAGGGTTTAGGGCAGTGCAGTGGTGTTCGGGCAGTGTAGGTGGTCGTGCTGGGGCTGGTGTTTCAGGGTTTAGGGCAGTGCAGTGGTGTTCGGGCAGTGTAGGGGGTCTTGCTGGGGCTGGTGTTTCAGAGTCTAGGGCAGTGCAGTGGTGTTCGGGCAGTGTAGGGGGTCTTGCTGGGGGTGGTGTTTCAGGGTTTAGGGCAGTGCAGTGGTGTTCGGGCAGTGTAGGGGGTCGTGCTGGGGGTGGTGTTTCAGGGTTTAGGGCAGTGCAGTGGTGTTTCGGCAGTGTAGGGGGTCATGCTGGGGCTAGTGTTTCAGGAATTAGGGCAGAGCAATGGTGTTCAGGCAGTGTAGGGGGTTATGCTGGAGGTGGTGTGTCAGGGTTTAGGGCAGTGCAGTGGTGTTCGTGCAGTGTAGGGGGTGGTGTTTCAGGGTTTAGGGCAGTGCAGTGGTGTTCGGGCAGTGTAGGGGGTCGTGCTGGGGGTGGTGTTTCAGGGTTTAGGGCAGTGCAGTGGTGTTCCGGCAGTGTAGGAGGTCGTGCAGGGGGTGGTGTTTCAGGGTTTAGGGCAGTGCAGTGGTGTTCGGGCAGTGTAGGGTGTCGTGCTGAGGGGTGGTGTTTCAGGGTTTAGGGCAGTGCAGTGGTGTTCGGGCAGTGTAGGGGGTCGTGCAGGGGGTGGTGTTTCAGGGTTTAGGGCAGTGCAGTGGTGTTTGGGCAGTGTAGGGGTTGTGCAGGGGGTGGTGTTTCAGGGTTTAGGGCAGTGCAGTGGCGTTCGGCCAGTGTAGGTGGTCTTGCTGGGGGTGGTGTTTCAGGCTTTAGTGCAGTGGTGTTCGGGCAGTGTAGGGGGTCTTGCTGGGGGTGGTGTTTCAGGGTTTAGGGCAGTGCAGTGGTGTTCGGGCAGTGTAGGGGGTCTTGCTGGGGCTGGTGTTTCAGGGTTTAGGGCAGTGCAGTGGTTTTCGGGCAGTGTAGGCGGTCGTGCTGGGGTTGGTGTTTCAGGGTTTAGGGCAGTGCAGTGGTGTTCGGGCAGTGTACGGGGTTGTGCTGGGGCTGGTGTTTCAGGGTTTAGGGCAGTGCAGTGGTGTTCGGGCAGTGTAGGGGGTCGTGCTGGGGGTGGTGTTTCAGGGTTTAGGGCAGTGCAGTGGTGTTCGGGCAGTGTAGGGGGTCGTGCTGGGGGTGGTTTTTCAGGGTTTAGGGCAGTGCAGTGGTGTACGGGCAGTGTAGGGGGTCATGCTGGGGGTGGTGTTTCAGGGTTTAGGGCAGTGCAGTGGTGTACGGGCAGTGTAGGGGGTCTTGCTGGGGGTGGTGTTTCAGGGTTTAGGGCAGTGGTGTTCGGGCAGTGTAGGGGGTCTTGCTGGGGGTAGTGTTTCGTGGTTTAGGGCAGTGCAGTGGTGTTTGTGCAGTGTAGGGGGTCGTGCTGGGGGTGGTGTTTCAGGGTTTAGGGCAGTGCAGTAGTGTTCGGGCAGTGTAGGGGATCATGCAGGGGGTGGTGTTTCAGGGTTTAGGGCAGTGCAGTGGTGTTCGGGCAGTGTAGGGGGTCGTGCTGGGGGTGGTGTTTCAGGGTTTAGGGCAGTGCAGTGGTGTTCGGGCAGTGTAGGGGGTCGTGCAGGGGGCGGTGTTTCAGGGTTTAGGGCAGTGCAGTGGTGTTCGGGCAGTGTAGGGGTCATGTTGGGGCTGGTGTTTCAGGGTTTAGGGCAGTGCAGTGGCGTTCGGCCAGTGTAGG